>CM031614.1:81730977-81781584 GCA_018398815.1 Conus ventricosus
ATAAAAAGGGTTTAAAACATTGCGCTTTGTGAGAGAGAAAAGAGAGAGAAGAGAGAGAGAGAGAGAGAAAAGGGGAGAGAGAGGGGAGAGAGAGAGGAGAAGAGAGAGAGAGAGAAAGAGAGAAAGAGAGAGAGTTTGTACTATAAAAGGGATCTTCATAGTCATTGTTGCACGACACATTGGCATTTCATTAAGGTTTCAATATTGTACTTAAAAGCACGTGTCAGTGTATGTGTACGTGTGCATGCGTGTGTTTTGTGAATGAGTGGACACATCAAAAATCACCAGTAGAAATTTAAAGGGTTCCCTTGTTACGTCTTGGTATCTTCCAGGAAAAGGTGATTGTGAGATGCATGTGCGACAAGAGTGATTGTGAGATACATGTGTGACAAGATGATTGTGAGATACATGTGTGACAAGAGTGATTGTGAATACATGTGTGGTGTA
Organism: Conus ventricosus; assembly: GCA_018398815.1. Taxonomy (NCBI): domain Eukaryota; kingdom Metazoa; phylum Mollusca; class Gastropoda; order Neogastropoda; family Conidae; genus Conus; species Conus ventricosus. The sequence continues at coordinate 81,731,425 of CM031614.1, forward strand.
ACATGACATTTGTGAGTACATGTGTGGTGTAAACATGACATTTGTGAGATACATGTGTGGTGTAACATGACATTTGTGAGATATATGTGAGTAGTAGGTAAGGGACGTTTCACCCCTTTTTTGGGGATCTCGGGCGGGATCCCCCCCGGTGTTGCGCATGCGCGGCAGGTGCGCGGCAGGTGGGGGGGTGTCAGGTGGGGGGGGTGGCAGGTGGGTGGCGCAGGTGGCGGTGTCGGGGTCAAGGTCATGGTGAGTCACGCTCGGCTCGGCGTCATGTGTTAATAAAAGATTATTTATTTTTGTTTTTGTGTTCTTGTCACGGTGAGTCACGCTCGATAAAAAAAAAAGTTTTTCTTGTTTGCTGACGTAACGGGTTAAAAATAGATGGGGGTGTGTCGTTTTTGCTACGCGCGGGGCGTGCGGTGTGTGCGGATCGAGGGGACCCGTGTTTTTTTTTTTTTTTAAAATTTAAATTGTTTTCTCGTTGCCGCGTGGTTGTCCGCTGACGTAGGCGTGTTAGACAGAGACGGTGGTGATGACAGTGATGATGACACATTTGTTTTTCTCGGAACCCCGTTTGCGCTACCACTCACCTTTCTGACATACTGATGAGCGTTGAAGATGACTGATGATGAGCATTGTTCCATCAGGTCCCCGTTGACTGTACCTCTTCCCAGTGTTGATGGGCAGCCAAGTATATCAAACAGGAGGCCTTTAAAGATGAACGACGCTCTCTGATCGAGCCCACCTTTTGGGGGTTTGCCCTTTATTTCTGAGAGTGGTCGAAACAGATCACAGACACAACAAGACGGACAAACAGACAGACACCCCAGACAGAAAAACACACACATAGAGGGGGGTGGCGATGGCTTTGGTGGCGGCGGCGGTGTTAGAGAGAGAGAGAGAGAGACAGAGAGAGAAAAGAGAGAGAGAGAGAGAGGAGAGAGAGGGGAGAGAGAGAGAGAGAGAGAGAGAGAGGAGAGAGGTGAGCAGCAGCTGGGTGTACCACGTGCCGTATTGGAAACACGCCCCAATGGTCAGCTGGGTGTACCACGCGGGGTATTTGAATCACGCGCCAAGGGGGGAAGGCAGTGTGGTCAAGGAAAAAGAACAAGAACAGCTGCGGGCATTAATCAATACTACAAAACAAAAGACCGTGGGGTGGGTTTTTGAAACACGAGCCAAGGTCGAAAGGGGCGTGTCGGGACAAAAAGAACAAAGAAACAAGAACAGCTGCGGGTCATTAATAAATACTACAGAACAAAAGACGCGTGAGGTGGGCGTGGCGTCGGTTATTATGAGACCATCACAGTTGGAACAATGGGAAAAAGGGAGACGGTACCCTGGAAGGGAAGCGACACAGAAGCCCCTTGGTGTGAGAGAGCCCAACGAAAGAAACAAAGTCCGTCGTTGAAAACCCAAAACCATGGTGTTTCATCTTTTTGCAGCGGTTCAGAAAACGATTGTTGGCAATGTAGTCAGGCAGTGAGTCACAGCCACAACCAATGGGAAAGTCAGGAGAGGGTACACATAGAAAGATGTAGACATGATGGCCTGAACAGAGTAACGCGGTTGGGGTTTTCGTTCTCTTTTGAACATGCCCCAACATGTCATGATCACGCAGTCAGAAAGAAAGGACAGAAAATCTTGTTTCGTATTGATGAGCGAGGCTTGTCTAGAGCCCTGTGGTTATTACACGAGGCGTTGAAAGAAAGACAGATCTCCCTGCTCTTTATGTCTGAGAAGAAAAGAATGAGAAAAATTAATTTTAACCGTTTGTTTTGTTCATGGAAACATCCAAAAGCTGATCATCCCATTTGGGAGAATCATCAGAAGGGTCCCAAAACAAATGTAGACAGATTGAACTTTACCAGGGCGCTTATGGTTTTGATACGTTCCAATATTTGTCAACACTCTTTCACATCCGGAGATAAATGATCTAACACTGTTTTTCTTTCCCACTTTTGGTGTTAATCTTTCTTCTGGGTCGGAAAAAAGGATAAAAACGACCCCACTGTCACTTTTGCGCTTCCCTTCCCCCCGTGACCCTGAGGGTCTTCCTTGTTTGTTTTCCAAACCGTCGTGGCCCGCATGGTACGGTCCAGTGGTTTTGCGACCAAAACCAACATGACACACGGGGCACACTTTGACTGACCCGTCTTCGTGTTGCCCGGACATGGGTTGGGTTGGTTCTCTTGGTAAACCCAGCAGAACTCGGGACAGTAAAGAGGAAGCTGAAGTCTGGTATTTTCTCTTTCTCCCCAACAATGTTTTCTGAGCACCGAAAGTGATAGTGGTGGGGGGTGGTGGTGGGTATGTTTGTTCGCTGTCTTGTTGTTGTTGTTGTTGTTCTTTTGTTGTTCTGTTTTGCTCTTCTTTCCTCCTCCCCCTTTCCTCCTCTCCTCCCACTATCCAAACCCGGTAGACTGACCGTCTCCCCCAGTATGGAGCCATACCTCCCATTTTCTTCTTCCCCGCTCAATATGTTCATGTCTTTTCGCGTGCATTATTTCGTTTTTAGAATATGAAACAGATGGGGTTTTGGGAGGTATTATTATGGTTTTTTCCCGCCAAACACCCGATGGCAGGGACTTACCTTTTGACCCTGTTTGTTCAAACCATCCGTAGCAGACAAAGAGAACAGCTCCGTGCCGGAAGCCTCACAACACACACACACAAAGAAACAAAAGCACCCCACAATCTGCTTCCAAGTAAAGAGAACAGACTCCACAGTAGGGACCAAGCACACCAATGAGCGCCATTTTCGAAGCTATTGTGAATATCCAAACGGCCACGATCAACACACCACAAAGACTCGGAGACACACCTGGTCATTCTCCCCTTTGTTCGACGGGTCATACCAAATGGCGACGCTCACCCACCACAAAGACTCGGAGACACACCTGGCCAGTCTCTGCCCCACTCGTTGTCCGACGAGTCAAGCCGCGCTCAAAGGCACACCACTCGACCACGACACACACGCGTGTTCACAACCACAAAGAGGGGAATGTCCTTGTCCCCTGTTAACGATAGATGACCGTGGTCAACGTCCCGAGTTCACCGGTGGACGAAGCGACGCCGGTCAATCTTTTACAGCTGCGTGCGCGCATGTGGGGCACGCGCGTGCGCGCTGTGTCCTGAGAACCAACCACAATGACAGAGAGAGAGAGAGAGAGAGAGAGAGCACACACACACAATACCAGGTCGGTTCCGCGTGTTGCTTTTCACAAAGAACTGTGTCCAGTGATCCGTTGCTGACAGGGAGCCAAGCGGTATATCAGACAAGGAGGCCATGAAAAATGAACGACGCCTCTGACTGATATGCCATTTGGGCTTGTGCCTTTATTTTCTTTTGATCATACAGTTCAGGGAGGACAACATCCATAAAAAAAATACATTCATTTAAAAAAAAAACAACGACAACAAAAGTACACAAGAACATATTGTTTTCACAACACAATATAACTGTTTTTACAAAGTCTGTACAGTCGACAACATCGCACACTATTATTAAAAAGTAGACACCGCGCTCCAATCAGTCTTTCTTCAAGGCCAGGATGTAGGGATCCTCGCTGGGGCAGTAGTAGTGGCACTGGGAAGTGTGGGGTTTTCTGTTCTGGGACTGTGGGGCCCTTTGTCACAGCGGTGCAGGACTCCGCCACAGGGTGTGTGATTCCACCATCACACCATCCATCTTTCCCAAAAGGGCAGGGGGAGACGGGCACCAAGGCAGTTGGGTCTTCTTTCGCCCCTTCCTTTTGTTTGGGTCCCACAACCCCAGCTTGGACTGGGGCTGTCTTCAGAAGTCCAGACCACCGCGTTGTCAGGGCGCTGCTCAAACAGGGTGGGGGTTGGTGGGAAGTCATCAGGTGTTCACATGCCTGAGATATCCAGCAGGAGTCCTTAGAGTCGAAGGGCGAGATGGAGTACAGGGAGGTATGGTTGCACCCGCGTGATTTGTCGGGACAGGATGGTACTGCTGCTGCTGCTTTTGGGGGTAGTTGCGTTTAAATTTGTCCGCCGACAGAACTGATGTTTGGTATTTGACGTCCGCACCAGTTTATTCTTTCAGTTTGACCAGTCTTTCAAACTCTTGCAATCCAGTGACAGTCCTCGCTGCGCTGACCAGACGACCCCCCTTTGGGTGTTGGTTGGTCTCTTGTAAATGGTGCACATATATTCTGACAACCCTTTGCCACGTTTTGACGGTGGCAAAAATGTTGCGTCCCAGTGGGTAGAGTGTAGGCCTGGCTCCTTGTTCTTCATGGTACTGGTCGGTGAAGAGGGTTGTTGTCAGCGCGAGGGCGTAGAGAAGGTAATAACGACATGGTGAGGCCTCTCTTATATAGCTCGTGTGTGTATGCGTTTACACAGACTGGTTTAAACCCGCTCAGACACTCAAACTGGATATTCAACAAACCAATCAGGAAAACGAACGGTTAGCCAATCACAGTTCAAGATTTGGTTGTGTTTGATTTAAATTTTATGAACGAAAAGACTGACGACTTTGTTTTGAAACTCTAGGGATTTTGTAATCATGCCAGGCTTCGGCCTCAAACTCAGCCAGTTTAAACTTCTGGTACTTCATACGATAACAAAAGATGAGCCCATGTGGAAGAAAGACGACCCTCTGTCGAGTCTCGACCACAAGTGGTCTCCAGAGTATGAAAGAAGCATGTGACACATTCTCCTTCCGCACTCTGTACAGTTTGCTCAAAGTCGGCGCGATACATTGGTAACAACTCTGTGACAAACAGATGGATAAGAGTCAAGCGCATCTGAGCTTTCATTTTTTCAAGCCCAATTTTTAACTTCCTCCAGAACCGTCTCCATTGTGAGTCGCAGTGAAACGTGTGTTGTTTGTGACACACTCCCTACGTTACAACGCTTTTAAAAGACTTTTTTCTGTGAACAGAATGAATAATGATCTCACTTTTTGATCATTGGTCCTCAGTGTAGGGGGGTGGAACACCGACAACACTTGGGGAAGACGGTACCGCGACTTTTTTTAAAATGAAATACAGCACATAGTACCCACAGGCTGAGCTGGTCAAGTCTTGAATAAGTTTTTGGGTTTTAAAACGATAACTGAAACTGTGTTTCAACATAAACTTTTCAATGTCTGGATACAACGAAGGGGGTAGCCCAAAACTGTCAAAATATTCTGTTTTACCACGACCATCAAACAAACACTGACCCCAATGTTCTCCGGTCCAGAGCTGTGGTCGGTGTTAATCACCAAGGCGACGGGTCGTTGGGTGGTTAAATAGAGAGGGAGCTGTTCCTTGCATATATTCCCCCAAAGACACGTCGGGTGTGAATGTCTTTAGTCAACACAGCGGCAATGTCCACACATTCATGTTGAAAAGTCTGTCAGCACTTGACGAGCGCGATCGATTTCGATCATACTGTCCAACTCGGGCATACACAACCCACATGGACAGGTTCAGCCAAAGCTTGGGGAGAACTTCATTTCCAGACGAAGTGCGCCACCCCTGACCATTTTCAAACTGCTGGTCTCCATCCAGCAAACTCGGAGTCAGATCAAAAGCATACAGGGTGTATCCTCGGTCATAATCTTGATACTGATGGTGTTTCCAGCGTCTCTGTTCACCACCCCCGTGCCCAGCATCAGACTGTGGTAGGCCCTCACAAACTGCCGCTTTTTCAAAATCCGGGGTCAGGGCCTTGGCAGGAATCTGGCGTCCGCCATGTACAGACACAGGAAATTTAAGTTGGCGTGTTAAAAGGGGAAAATGGATTTCTGTTGTACCGCCCATTGAACGCTGCGCTGGTACAAGAGCGACGACGATCTTGTTTGGGGTCTGACTGAGAAAGAGGTTGTCTTGGAGGGCGGAAGTTGCCTTGGGGATAGCGAAGGTCTTTTGAACGATTCTCTTTAGAGGGTACTTGCAGTACCCTTTCCAGCGCCTTTTCGTGAGCCAAGGAAAACCCGGCTGGATTCAGTTTCACTTTGCGAACAAAAGGGAAGCGTGAGTGATGACACTTTTATAGGGCCCAACCCGCACCACCCATCATGTGCCATGAGGTTGAAGGCGTTTTTGGAGGGGATGAGTCTGAGTTTTGACGTCCACTCCGTTGATCAGGTAGCGTTCCTGGAGCATCATATCTGTGTGAAGGGCGCCCCAACATATCCACTTCTCCATTTCCTAGCTGCAGCCACGTCGAATCTTCAGGCCGACTTGTATCCCCTTGGGTGTCCTCAAGACGGCCGGGTGTGTCAGAGAAATACAGACTACTTGTCAAATGACTGTCTTTCGCATCCTTGCCGTAGTTCAATGTTGACTCGATGTACGCTCGATAGGGAAAGTGTTGGTGCTGGATGAAATCAGGGTGTCGTTCGGGGAGACATCCACTGAGAAAACAACTATGGAGCCAGTTGTTGACAGGGGCAACGTCAGTGCCGGCGTAAAGGGGCTGTGCCGTCGGCTTTTGTCACTTTAGCGCGGATGTGGGGATTGGTATTGCTCAGATCCACGTAGTCTGAGGTGGCACCGCTGATATGGAATTCAATGGGTGCCCCTGTGAGCCAAGGTTGATAGGGGGATGAATGTTCTTAAAAAAAGCACTTCTTCTACCGCTGATTGAGTTACCCAAAACAGAAAACGTCAAGTCCAGTATTTCCCCTTTCACGCGAATGCTGGTTAGCAACGACATGGTGTCTATCCAAAAATGTCCGAGGAATCCCCGGTGGTCTTCTTTTTCTTCCCCTGTTTCGTCTGGGGTGACCCCGCTGGTGAGGACGCTAATTTTATACGCCTCCTAGCGGGTTCCCCCGGTGGTGTCGCAGGCCGGTGACTCTGCTCACGGCTTGCTGCAACAATCGTTTGCCAGCCTGCTTACCCCGGTGCTGGAGAGCGGACTTCACATTTTGCCCAGACAGCACATTTGCGCGAGCTGCATGCCAGTCGAGTCCCTTCCTTCAGTAAAGCCTTTCCACCACTTTTTAACAAAAGGGATGAGAGTACGCCCGAAATCCTCCTAGAAGGTTTCCAAGTCCTCTCCCTCGGTAATTTCTTCCCCCCTATAAACACAGGAGCCCATGACCAGCTTGGGCGCAGTAATAGTCTTCATAAGCTTTTCCGTCGGTGTTCAAGGGAAAGTGAACGCACCATCTCTTAAAGGCCGTCAGGTCGTCTGCGCCGAAAATGAAGCGTCGCGAAAGGTTTTCCCTTTGTTTAAATGACAGGTTTTTCCGTGTCTTTGGTTTTAAAAAAATTTCCACTGGGGTTGAACTGGAACCTACTCAGAGGAAAATAGTTGGGTTTTTCAAAAAAAAGATGTACGACTTCAGTGCTCTGATTCCCAGTCGGGACAATTCGGAGCAAGGGAACCATCACATCACCAACAGGACGTGGTTTTTTAACCAAGTCGCAGTAGACATAGACACCCTCAAACCCTCGGTTGGAGATGTACTTGGTTTTTACTTTCATAGACACCTTTCCCAAACATAATGTCTCTCTCCAGACCCCAAAATATCTCTTAATGCGGGGCTGATCTGGAGAACGCTATCAGCCCCATACAGTCTAACGTCACTTTTCGGGTAGCACGATTATAATACAGTTTGATGTTGCCTTCTTTTTCTTTTTTCACAGCCCGTCGATAACTTGGTTTTTAAAAATATGAGTCAAAAATTCTGCTGATTCATACAATCCCGCAGGTAGTTGTTTCGACTGTTGATCTGACTCTCCATCGGGCGAAAATGAATCCAAATTCTTGTTCTTCAATGTTAAAGTACGTGTTGCTGAACAGAATTTCAGACAGGCCCATTCGTAATCTCCGTTCAAGTCACACGGGTTTAGGTAGTTTGGTTGAAAAAGTGACTGGCGTTGTTATCGGGTAGTACGACATGGAGCTGTTGCTGGGTAGCGTCAAGTAAACATACTGGTTTCAGTGGGTCGTTGGCCGTGGATCGATGGTAGGATTTGGAAGGATGTACCCGAGACAACTCCCAAGAAGAGCCACCCAAAATTGTCCACTCCTTGACCGCGACTCAGATTAAATAGAGACACACCTACCACCACATAAACCAGGAGCGTCTGACAACCGAAAACAATTTCACCCCGAGGAACTCGTCGTCCAAACACACGCCACAGCGCAGATGTTCTGGTCCCGCGTAGAGTGACGGTTTCATCAATCATGAGTCAGAGCTGCTTCTACTTGGTTCTGATCAGGGATGGTCAGTGCGCGTATGTGGTCAGTGCTGACTGAGGAATCCATGAATTGAATGAAGAGCGTAAACCATACCATTTGATTAAAAATTCACGTGTCCATTAGCTTTTTTGCGTTGCTTCAAGATCGCTTCAATACGATAAATCTGTTTCTCCCCCACTTTCTGTATCTCCTGGTATAAAACGTTCCTTGAAGCTTTCTCCATTGATCGTCTTTGAGGATGTAAGTCACTGGGGTGGTCTTTTTATTCGACTGACTGTGAAAAGTTCTTCAGACAAGATGGCAAATAACCTTTTTAAATGTCTTCCTCGTTTTACTGATGCGTACACGATCTCCTAGTTTCAGTTAGGGTTGAGGAGAGAGGACATAGGCTGGTCGCTGTTGTACAGAGTCTGCCATACATTTTCTTGGTTGTGTGTTGTCACTTCTGCAGGAGCACGCTGGATGCGCGGGTTAAACGAATGGGTTTTATGCCTTTACCAACTGTGGTAAAAATTCCCCAAACTCAAAAATATTTTTTCTGGTAAAGAGCGCCAGAGCTTCTCTTTCAAAGTGCGATTCAGTCTCTCTACCACAGAGGGTTTCGTATCCTCGTTTTCTGTCACAAAAAAGTGTATTCTTCTTTCCTTCAAAAACGTTTGAAAATGTTTTGTTCAGAAAATCTGCCCCTTTGTCTGTTTGGAGTTTGAGGGGTTTCCGACCCGTTCAAGGATGCGTTCAAAGGCCCCCTACCATCCCAGGGGCCTGTCTTGTTTTTCAAAGGAACGACCCAAGATATTTAGACAAGACATCGATGACTGTCAGCAGATAGCTAAAACCATCATTGTTTTTCTTTAGGCGGTTGGACGTCAATCAGATCAGCTTGCCATTGATGGTCCATTCCTCCTACAACAACACGCCTCCTCTCAAACTTGTGTCGCACAGGTTTATGAAGAGTAAAAAGCATATCTTCGTGACTCAACCATTCTTTGAGCACAGACTCTTTTGCCTTCGTTATACGTTTCAAGGCGTGAACACCACCAAAAGATCCAGGGCGTTGTGGTGTGTAGTAAACCTGCGCCAACATTCTGTTCTGTTTCGATATTTTTTTCTTATTTTTCCGCGGAGCCATTTCGGGTTTTAGTCAGTAGGACTCCAAGCCATCAAGGCGCCGTCTTTCTTAAACTCTGTTGTTTCCGGTTCCGTCTGTGTGTCTTTTTTTTCCAAGAAAAAGGTGTCTCCCCGTCCAACGGGTCAGAGTCTTCTGTACCTCGTGGCTTCCCGATCGTGATAAGGCAACGTTTTTTCAGTGATGGTGGGGGTGTTGGCTGGATGGTGTAGAAAACGCGGTTTTAGGGGAGAGGAACCCACACGGACAGGTCCTTCCGTAGACTGTGAAGAATAGGACAGGGTGCCCGGGGATTGTGTTGTCATAAACTTCCAACGGTCGGGTTTCCAACTAAATCTTTGGGGGGCGTTGGCATCACTGAGAGAGCGGCAAAGGATTTCCCCCCAATAGGTTGGAAGTGGCGACGTTTTCTCAGCACATCATTGACCAAATCAACGAGGTTCGGTTTTTAATCAGCTGTCCTCGCCACATGATTTCCCTCGCTGGTTCCATTTCAGATCTGGGTGATTCTGAACGCGGTTTAAAAGCCGCTCCGCTTTGCTTTTCATCGTTTTGGGTACACCTTCCACAACATCCTTCTCCACGCTCGTCCACGTGGAGTTGACGCGTCATCAACAGTCTCTGTTTTCTGATTCGGGTTGGGGTTTAGCGGGGGTTGTGTCTTGAAAAAGTCACTATTCCCCGTGGTTTTTTCCTTAAACTGATCAAAACGTTTCAAATATTCAAAAGGTCTGATGATACATATTAGCCTTGTCTTCGGCGCTTGTATCATTGTTCTCTAATATAAACACGCATCTGCTGATCCAAGTCCCTAAGACTGTCAGATGTGGCTCAGGAACTGGAGGTCCGCGAACAGAGTCTAGCACACGAGGATCCACTAAAATCATTTTCTTTGTATTGCTCCATGATGTGGTTACAATCCCCCCCAGTAATCCCCGAGCACCCCCCGGACAGGTTTGATGAGGGACGAGAAATCCCCCCTTCTCCAGATTGCTTCTTTCCCCTGCTGGGTGTTCCTTCTTCGCCAGGGAGCGTAAAGCTCGCTGTATGCAAATGTTTCTTCTGGCGGAGTCAGTCTCACGGCCTTTAAAATGTTGAGGGAACATTCCCAGGGGGGGTTGATCAAAAAATCCGCGAGGCCCTTTCAGAGCCCCTTAATAACAGCAGGGTTGGCCCACAACAACTGCAACATGGGTGATTCCTTTCATACGTGCCGACATGATGGTGAAGAGTCAATGTTCCGGTCGCCCAAAAACCGCGTGTGTAGTGGGCGTCGCTTTTAAAGACCCACAAGTCTCATGAAGGACTTACCACCACGGAACGGAGGGGGTTAACTCCACGTACACTGTATCAAAGACTTCACAGTGTGTTATACAATTCAACATCCTTCTCTCCCTTTCTCCCCAAAAGAAAAATATCGTTGGCAGGTAAAAACTGGAAGGAACGAAAATCATTTCTGCACATACACGACTGATGGAGGGGGTATAAAAATTTGTTCGACGGAGATGATCGGGTGTCCCTGACGAAGGTCAACAACAAATAACCGTGGGGTTTGGATGTCCGCCTCTTTAAAACTCCCGAACGTAAATCAATCTTCCAGGATAAAATCTGTTAGCAAATGGGTGATCTGTGAGGTTCTCTTGGGTTTTGAATACCACCAGATAATGACTGTTAAGCTGATGGGCGTGGTCTTGTTTTCCAAAAGATCGCACGATGTACATGACAATCCCTGTTGCATGATGACTACCTTTGTATAAATTTTGTCACCCTGTTATCCGTTTCGCTCCAATCAAGTCATTCCATCACCACCAAAAAGTCGTTTCTGAAACATCCATTCTTCTATTTGGGTAGTCTTCGATAAAAGTGATCCTTCAAAAGATGATATCCAGGGCTGCCATCTCCGTAACACACACAATTCATCGGAGTTGGTGTCATTACTTCATGGATGTGATTTATAAATTGTTTGACCCAACAGTTTTCCACTTCTGTTGGACCGCAATCACACAGGAAAGGGATGTTTCACCTTGGATCCTAGTTCTTCTGTTAGCGCCCGCATTGACATTCTTTTTTATTCCTGTTACGGATTCCCTGTCATCATCGCATCATCCTAAGCTCATCACCGCCGTTTTCTGCAACACGTTACGTACCACGACAAAAAACAAAACCACATCGATCCGCACACACGCGCGGCCACGTGCGTAGCAACACGAACACCCCCACTATTTTTAACCATTCCGTCAGCAAACAAGAAAGATTTTGGCCCTGGTAAAGTTCATCTGTCTACACTTTGTTTTGGGACCCTTCTGATATTTTCCCAAATGGGTGATCGCTTTTTGGATGTTTTCCATGAACAAACAAAAAGTTTAAAAATTAATTTTCTCATTCTTTCTTCTCAGACATAAAGAGCAGGAGATCTCTTCTTTCACCCTCGTGTAATAACCACAGGTCTAGAAAGCCTTTGGCTCATCAATACGAAAAGATTTTCTGTCCTTTCTTTTGACTTTATGATCATGACATTTTTGGGATGTTCAGAGAGAAAGACCAATCGCGTTTTAAATCTGTTCAGGCCTCAGTCTACATCTTTCTATGTTTTACCTCCCACCCGATTTCCCATTGGTGTGGCTTACTCACTGCCTGGGCTACATTGCCAACAAATCGTTTTCGGAAAACGCTGCAAAAAGATGAACACCATGGTTTTGTTACAACGACGGACTTTGATCTTTCGGGTTTTCTCGCTCTCCACAAGGCCTTTTGTTTCGCTTCCTCCAGAGGGACAGTTCCCTTTGTCCCATTGTTCCAAGCGATTGGGCTCTAATAACCGGGGCGCCCGCCCCCTCACGGTCTTTTGTTCTTGTTAGTATTGATTAATGACCCGCAGTTGTTCTGTTCTTTGTTCTTTGTGTCTTTGACACGCCCCCTTTCGACCTTGGCTCGTGTTTCAAATACCCCCCACGCGTCTTTTGTTCTGTAGTATTGATTAATGACCCGCAGCTGTTCTTGTTCTTTGTCCTTGACACACATGCCTTCGCCCCTTTGGGGCGTTGATTCAAATACCTCGCGTGGTACACCCAGCTGGGCCATTGGGGCGTGTTTCCAATACGGCACGTGGTACACCCAGCTGCTGCTCACCTCTCTCTCTCCTCTTCTCCCCTCTCTCTCTCTCTGTCTCTCTCTCTCTCTCTCTAACACCGCCGCCGCACCACCGCCATCGCCACCACCCCCTATGTGTGTGTTTTTCTGTCTGTGTGTCTGTCTGGTTGTCGTCTATGTTTGTGTCTGTGATCTGTTTCGACCACTCTCAGAAAAAAGGGCAAACCCCAAATGGTTTTTCTCGATCAGAGAGCGTCGTTCATCTTTAATGGCCTCCTGTTTGATATACTATTGGCTGCCTATCAACACTGAGGACGAGGTCAGTCAACGGGGGCCTTGATGGAACAATGCTCATCATCAGTCATCTTCAACGCTCATCAGTATGTCAGAAAGGTGAGTTGGTAGCGCAAACGGGTGTTCCGAGAAAAACAAATGTGTATCATCACTGTCTCACCCCCGTCTCTGTCTAACACGCCTACGTTCAGCGGAAACCAAAGCGGCAACGAGAAAACATTTATTTAAAAAAAAAAAAAAAAACAAAAACGGCGTCCCATCGATCCGCACACACGCGCACGCGCGCGCGTACAACACGACACACCCCCATCTATTTTTAACCCGTTACGTCAGCAAACAAGAAAAACTTTTTTTTATTACGAGCGGACTCACCGTGACAAGAACACAAAAACAAAAATAAATAATCTTTAATAACACATGACGCCGAGCCGAGCGTGACTCACCATGACCTTGACCCCGACACCGCCACCTGCGCCACCCCCCCTGCACCCCCCACCCCCTGACACCCCCCCCCTGCCGCGACACCTGCCGCGCAGCGCAACACCGGGGAGATCCCGCCCGAGATCCCCAAAAAAAGGGGGTGAAACGTCCTTACCCTACTACTTATGTGTGGTGTAACATGAAAATTTGTGAGATACATGTGTGGTGTCACATGACATTTGTGAGATAGATGTGTGGTGTCACATGACTTTTGTGAGATACATGTGTGGTGTCACATGACTTTTGTGAGATATATGTGTGGTGTCACATGACTTTTGTGAGATATATGTGTGGTGTAACATGACTTGTGAGATACATGTGTGGTGTCACATGACTTTTGTGAGATACATGTGTGGTGTCACATGACATTTGTCTGCCACACCCTCCTCTACACCCCCCCTCCCCGTGCGCCCCCTCTCTCTCCCCTTTGTTTTCGCAAATTGCAGTTAGGGTAAGCAGTCTACGTCAATGTCTGTTTCTACCTTACCCTCAGCCCCTCCACCTCTCTTACCCTTGCTTTGGTCTGCTGCGCTGACGTCTGATATGCTGCTGACCACAATGGAACAGACTTTGACGTACCAGTAGCGCGAGTTGTCAACCACTTTGACGTACCAGTGGAGCGAGTTGTCAACCACTCTGACGTACCAGTAGAGCGAGTTGTCAACTACTTTGACGTACCAGTAGAGTGAGTTGTCACCCATTTTTGACGTACAAGTACAGCGAGTTGTCAACCACTTTGACGTACCAGTAGAGGCGAGTTGTCACCCTTTTATTCTTGACGTACAAGTAGAGCGAGTTGTCAACCACTTTGACGTACCAGTAGAGCGAGCTGTCACCCATTTTGACGTACCAGCAGAGCGAGTTGTCAACCACTTTGACGTACCAGTAGGGCGAGTTGCCACCCATTTTTTGACGTACAAGTAGAGCAAGTTGTCAACCACTTTGACGTACCAGTAGGCAAGTTGTCAACCACTTTGACGTACCGGTAGAGCGAGTTGTCAACCACTTTGACGCACCAGTGGAGCGAGTTGTCAACCACTTTGACGTACCAGTAGAGCGAGTTGTCAACCACTTTGACGTACCAGTAGCGCGAGTTGTCACCATTTTTGACGTACAAGTAGAGCGAGTCGTCAACCACTTTTGACGTACCAGTAGAGCGAGTTGTCAACCACTTTGACGTGCCAGTAGAGCGAGTTGTCAACTACTTTGACGTACCAGTAGCGCGAGTTGTCACCCATTTTTGACGTACAAGTAGAGCGAGTCGGCAACCACTTTTGACGTACCAGTAGAGCGAGTTGTCAACCACTTTACGTGCCAGTAGAGCGAGTTGTCAACTACTTTGACGTACCATGTAGAGCGAGTTGTCACCTCTTTTTCTTTTTGACGTACCAGTAGAGCGAGTTGTCAACACTTTGACGCACCAGTAGAGCGAGTTTTCACGTGTTTTTTTTTGACGTGCAAGTAGAGCGAGTTGTCAACCACTTTGACGTACCAGTAGAGTGAGCTGTCACCCATTTAGGCGTACCAGTAGAGCGAGTTGTCAACCACTTTGACGTACCAGTAGGGCGAGTTGCCACCCGTTTTTTTTAACGTACAAGTAGAGCGAGTTGTCAACCACTTTGACGTACCAGTAGAGCGAGTTGTCAACCACTTTGACGTACCGGTAGAGCAAGTTGTCAACCACTTTGACGTACCAGTGGAGCGAGTTGTCAACCACTTTGACGTACCAGTGGAGCGAGTTGTCAACCACTTTGACGTTCCAGTAGCGCGAGTTGTCACCCACTTTTGACGTACCAGTAGAGCGAGTCGTCAACCACTTTTGACATACCAGTAGAGCGAGTTGTCAACCACTTTGACGTGCCAGTAGAGCAAAGTTGTCAACCACTTTGACGTGCCAGTAGAGCGAGTTGTCAACCACTTTGACGTACCAGTAGAGCGAGTTGTCAACCGCTTTGACGTACCAGTAGGGCGAGTTGTCACCCATTTTTGACGTACAAGTAGAACGAGTTGTCAACCACTTTGACGTACCAGTAGAGCGAGTTGTCAACCACTTTGACGTACCAGTAGAGCGAGTTGTCAACCACGCACCCTTTGCTCCTTTCTCTTATCTGATGGTGCAGCGACTGATGATGGCTAGGGAAAGGACTCCCTGGTCCTTCACTTTCCTCTTCACAGAAGATGCCGCCCCTTCCCGACCTGCCTTGTCTTCCCTGCTCACCCTGGTCACGGGACAGACGGACCAGCATGTGTCTCCGAGGCGCGGATCAGTAGTTCGTTCATGGCATAGTTTGGAAACACACACACACACACACACCACACACACACACACACACACACACACACACACACACACACACAACACACCTGTGTACATCAAATGGAAGTCCCTACGGCTGATAATAGGGCCCTGAAGAGAAGTCTTGCCCATCCCATAATTTATCTCATTACCACACTGCCACATTTACCAAGGTGTCACGCGTCAAGCGTGACCTTTCGTTTCCACCCCTTGCGAGGAGATTTCTGTCCTATTATTTTCATCCTATTATGCCCATTTTTTAGAAGGGACCAAATCTTGGGGCAAACACTGCTCGACTGATTTTTGAGCAGTCGCTTGCTATTTCACCCCAGCCCTCGCTGTGCACTGTCTTTGCACGTGCGTCCCATTCATTTGCGTTCACTCAGTTTTCTCGCTCAGATACGTCGCTATTGGAGGGTGGGCAAAAGTTGGGCTTGGGGTGAGTTCTGACACTCTGATTTGGGGGTGATCGAGTCATCTCGGTTTTTTTCTATTCATTGATCATTTTGTTGGAGAGGGCCTCGTCCCTGTATTCTAGATAGCAACTGGAGTGGGCAGTCAGCCCACTGGAGCAGGACTCGTCATCTTGCTGGAGCTCATTTATCACCATCTTTTGTTTTTTACCCCCCACATCATCATTTCATCTGGAGAAGCGAAGGAAGAAGAAGGAAGATCCTGAGAAGAAGACATAAAAAAGAAAAAGAACACTTAAAGAAGACTGGAGAGGGCCAGAGGACAGGAGGGTCAGACTGGGGGTGACATCTTCCTGGAGGGTCGGTCTGCATGGCTGTTTTCTCTCCCCAGACGTGGTAACCTGGCGACTTCGTCCTCTTTGGCACGAGTGGTTGTGCACTTTTCCGTTTTTCGTTCTCCTTCCGCCTTTTTCCCGGGTCTTTAACTGCCACCTCACCTCCGGTTCGTCCACGCCCTGACCTGGCTCCTGTTGGCCGAGACAACACAGCCTGCTGCCCTGGGACCCGGGAGGTCCCGATTGTGATGTTGGCACTTCTTCGCCTGTCCCGACATCATGAGGCGACTGCAGTGAGGGGGCGCGCGTGAGTCGAGGGTTTGTGGGTGGGAGGTGTTAGACTCAAGGTAGCCCCAAGAAGACGAATCGAGACAAGAGCGGACAGGCGTATCAAAGAAATGAACTGGCTGGAATATGTTGTTTTTTTTTTGAGGTTTTGATGTTGTTTTTTTTTTTTTTTTTTTTTTCTCTTCGACGGGTCATTAGTTTTGTTTCCAAATAGTTTTTTTTTAAGGACTGTTTTTTTTTCCTCATGTGTTTTATCATTGTACACATTTCCCTTTTCCCTGCGGGCTTCAGTAGTGTGGGGTAGGTTGGGTGTTCAGGTCCTCCTGGGTGCTGTATTGGGTTAGGGTGGGAGATTTAGTATCATCTCTGTTCTATCTAGTTAGTTAGGGCCCCGCCTCTTCAGCTCTCATCAATATCTATTTAATGTGAATAAATGTTGTGGTTCGTCTATCTTTTGCCTGGTGTTTGATTTGTGCGCTTGAGGTCAGGTACTTGCGGGTTCCCCCCTCTTCCCATGCTACGTCATTGTTCACTCTTAACCGGGTGAACCGTGACATCTTGGGGCTCGCCCGGGATTTGGGTGAACCTGCCCCAGTTTGACCTCGCGGGCAAGTCAACTCCGGGCATCCGTCTGTCTTAATTGTTGTGTGGGTGGTTGGAGGGTGCGTGCCTAGTAAGGGTGGAGGCATAGACAACGAGCACTCAGGCGTGTAAGACCTGCTAATTGCCGTTGTTAGTGTGTGGAAGTGATGTGCTTTGTCTGTAATGTCTGTTTGTCATGGGTCATGATAGTGGAAATAATTAATTACTTTATTTTCTGCAATTTGTTGTAGAAAACTCTAGTTATTTTGTTGTCTGCCATTTGTTGTGGGAGACTATAGCTATTTCCTTTTATGCTAATTCGTTGTAGTTAAATGTTGTGTGGGTGGTTGGAGGGTAGGCCTTAGTGTGTAGGGGGCCTTCTTAGGGTTGCCTGGGATCCTGTGTGGGTTCGGGAATTGGGGGTGAGACGGGAGACCCTTATCCCTTGTCAGCATTGGCCTACTCCAGGCTCGACTTCGGCGCGCCTGTTGTTTAGATTAGGGATAGGGACTTTTTTTTGTAGGGGTAGGTTTTGTTTTCCAGGGTAGGTCTGCGGTGCCAGTATTTGTGCTGATCTAGGTCGGTCAGAGGTCTCTACCAAGGTGAGGGTGTTACCATGAGACTTTAGGAGAGCCTGGCTTTCCTCTTTGTGGAACCACACATGGTTTCTGGTTGTGTTTCTCAGACCTGGTCTGTTTAGAAACACTAGAGCTGTTGGATGATATCTTGCTGATACGAGGAGAGACAGACCTCTGACCTGTGAAGGTGAGTTTTCGGAAAAAAAAAAAAAAAACGCTTTGGATTTTATTACTTTGTAATAGTTATAGACAGTTATATTGTTTGCATACGTCAGGGCGTTGGCCAATTATTTTTTTTAGTTTAAAAGGTAAAAAGAAGGTTTGTTTATTAAGACAATTTGCACCCGGTAGGGTGGTCGCGTATTGCGTGGTGAAAAAAAATAAGAGGAGGAAAAATTTTTGATTTGTTGCTCCCGCGCTGTGTGGGAGTGGCGTGTTGCACGCTTTGTTAAGCGTGCAGGGATTAACCAGTCAGTCGTTTCAGGAGACGGTCGTGGTCAAGATGTAGAGGTTGTGTGCGTTTCCGCATCTTTGTGTGGGACGGGTTCCAGCCCATCACGTACCGAGGAGAGGTCCGAGTTGTTCTGGGTGATCATAGTCGTACATACATCCTTGAGTGTGAACCGGGTATCTGACTGCGAAGCGCCCTCGACCTCCAATTTGTTGGTCCATTCGACTTGGATTGCCTATCTTTTGAGCCCTGTCAGTTTCATTTCCCGTTGGGCCATTGGAGGCGGCGTTTTGTCTTCCTTCCTCCAGCAGGGGAAAGTGAAGTTACTTCCAGGAGGGATTTAGGCGGGAAGAGATCTCGTAGTCAGGATGGCGACCGGAGGAGACAAGCGAGTCACCCGTAGTCAAAGCCGAATGTGGGACTTATTGGCCGATCCCCAGGTCTCCACTGTAGCTATCAGTACGCCCACGACGGTATCGCATACTTACTCGGGAGCTGCAACTTCTGCGAAAGCTAAGACTAAGCTGTCATCTGTCGCGAGTTCCCAGGGTTGGGAGACGCCGACGAGTGACTATCCAAAGACGGGTCCTCCTTTGAGCGCACCCTCTCGTCTCAAGTCCACCGCTGGGTTAGCGACATGTGGGGTTCTCTTCCGGCACCAAGACTTCCGATATCCAGAATTCCGCTCCGGGGCCAGTACAGTCTGACCTAGGGACTATTCTTCTTATGATGGAAAGGAAAGAACAACAGCGTAGGGAAGAAGAGGAAAGGAAAGAACAAAAGCGTAGGGAAGAAGAGGAAAGGAAAGAACAAAAGCGTAAGGAAGAAGAGGAAAGGAAAGAACAAAGGCGTAGGGAAGAAGAGGAAAGGAAAGAACAAAAGCGTAAGGAAGAAGAGGAAAGGAAAGAACAAAAGCGTAAGGAAGAAGAGGAAAGGAAAGAACAACAGCGTAAGGAAGAAAAAGGAAAAAAGAAACTGAGACGTAGGGAGGAGGAGGAAAAGAGAGAACAGAGATATAGAGAGGAAGAGGAGAAGAGAGAACAGAGACGGAGAGAGGAAATAAACGCCCTCTACCAGGCTCTGCTGCCTCCAGTCCCAGATAGGAACCGAGGTGAGGGGAGGGAGCCATCCGTCTGCCCTCCGTCTCTGCGGTTGCCAGAGCTGCGTCCTGGAGAGGACATTGACGTGTTCCTAGAGCACTTCGACTCTGTGGCAAACAGCTATCATTTGTCAGATCAGCACAAGTTTTTGTACCTCTCCAGTGGACTGACGGGTAGAGCGAGGGAAGCCATATTAAATTTTGGGGGAGAACCCGACTTATGAAGAATTGAGGGCGGCTCTCCGCAAACGATTTCATCTCACTGCGGAATCATACCGGCGTCAACTCCGGACTATGAAGAAACTTGCGGAGGAGACATTTCTTCAATATGGTGAGCGGCTGCGGAGGTCCCTTAGACATTGGGTGGAGTTGTCCGACATGCCTCTTGAGGACTTGGTGTTGGTGGAACAGCTTATGAATGTGGTAACTCCAGAGCTGAGATTGCGTCTCACCGAGCTTGACCCCAAGACCTTTGCCAGTGCCATAGAGATTGCTGAATCCTTCGCCGAGGCCAGGAGGGCCCTTAGGAGGACGGACAGAAATCCTGCACAGTCGGTTGTGGAAGACCGGATGCCACACCCCCAGCAGCCCTGCTGCTCCTGGCCCTCAGCTCAGAGGTCAGGTGCCCCCTCGACCGCCGCCAGCTGTTGCTCCTCAGTGTTTCAACTGTGGGCAACCAGGGCATTTTCGGCGAGAGTGTCCCAGAGCACGAGGTCCGCCTACCGTGCCTCAGGGCGACCGTGGACCAGGGAATGCCCGGGTCTTCTTTGGTCACACCAGCGCAGCGGGTCACAGCCCTGTGTTCCTCTCGGTGGTTGGGGCACAGGTTGTCGACACCATCCGCGACTCAGGAGCCACTGCTGTGTTTGTGGATCAGGCCGTCGTTCCGCCCGGGGGTACAGCGGGGCCCTGATTGTGAGGTGGCCGGCATAGAGGCTGGATTTGCCTCAAAAAGGCCACGTACCTCATCCCCATGAGCACCCCATACTTTGAGGGAAAGGTCTGGGCCGTAGCCCTTAAGGATCCCGCATACTCCTTGCTCCTGGGAACTGTGTACACTTCGCTGGGGGAGAGGCACGTCGCATGTCCACAGATTTACCCGAGCGGGTATTTGTGGCTGCTGTCACCCGGAATATGGCCAGGAAGGGTGATGAAGAGCTTCGGCCCATACACCAACCCCCTGTGGACGCCTTGGCAACCCAGATCAGTGCTGAAACTGTCAAGAGGTTGCAGTATAGGGACGCATCAGTCAAGGCACTTCGAGAGCATGTGGGTCGGCCTTCTAAAACGGCCACACCGGACGCACCCTATTTGTGGAGCATGATGGGATGCTCTACCGCCAGTACTCCAACCAGAGTACTCAGGTACGGCAGCTAGTCGTACCCAAGGGACTTACTCCCACGGTCTTGCGAGTTGGCCATGACTCGCCCATGGCGGGGCACATGGGTGTAAAGAGGACGCAAGAACGGAATTCAACAGGAGTTCTACTGGCCTGGCATGAATCGCGATATCAAAGCATACTGCCGGTCGTGTGACGTATGCCAGCGGATGACACCCAAGGGAAGGGAACACAAGGGTGCCTCTGGGCACTGTGCCCTAGTGGGTGAACCCTTTTCTAAGGTGGTGTCGACCTTGTAGGTCCCATCTCACCTCCTTCAGTTCGTGGTCACCGTACATTTCTGGTCCAGGTTGACTACGCCACTCGCTACCCCGACGCCATCCCTCTGCGCAATATCGATGCGGCAACAGTGGCGGATGCCCTGTGGCAGATGTGGACCAGAACAGGGATTCCGGACAAGGTGCTGTCAGACCAGGGCACACAGTTTATGTCTGACACCATGAACCAGGTCTACCAGCTGCTTCTATTCATGGTCAGACCACCTCCCCGTATCACGCGCAAGCTAATGGACTCGTGGAGAGGTTCACGCCACGCTCAAACAGATGTTACGACGCCTGTGCCGGGAGCAGCCGAAGGAGTGGGACCGGTTCATCCCTGCCGTCTTGTTCGCATACAGAGAGGTCCCTCAAGAGAGCATGCGGTTCTCCCCGTTTGAGCTCCTCTATGAAGAACCGTCAAGGGACCTATAGCTATTCTAAAACAGCTTTGGACACAGAAGAGACTGACCCTGTGGTCAAAGAGGAGTCCAGCTATGTTATCGACCTCAGAAATAGGGTGTTTGAAACATGTGAGCTGGCTCAGCAGCACCTACGTAATGCCAGGGAAAGGTACCGGAAACTCTACACCGACGCTGCAGGAGCGATGGTTCGAGCCTGGCGACGAGGTACTACTCTTGCTTCCCTAAAGAAGAATAAGCTGCAGCTGGAGTGGCAGGGCCCCTTCAAGATCGTCGAGCGTGTGGGGGACTGGGACTACAGGATCAACGTCAGAGGAAAGGAGAGACTCTACACGCCAATCTCCTGAAACGTTACTACCGGAGAGAACAGTGTTCTTCTGGACACGCTCCAGTGGTGGGGAAAAGTCGAGCATGATTCAGATATGTTTTTCGATATTCCCTCCGTTCCCCTACAAGCCGAGGAAACATGGGAGCACGTCGAGATTTCAGAGACCCTCACGTTGCGCAGCGGGATGAGGCTAGGGCAATGTGCCGGGAATTTGCTGACATCCTCACAGACCTTCCTTTGCGTTGCCGCGTGGGGGCATGTCAGCTTGTTCTTTCGAAAGATGAGCCAGTCAGAGTTAAACAGTACCCTTTACCCCATTCCCAGGCTGATCACATTAAGAAGGAGGTGGAGTCTATGCTGGCTATGGAGTCATCGAGAGAGCCAAGTCACCTTATTCGGCTCCCATCCTCCTTGTCAAGAAGAAGGATGGCAAGCTGCGATTCTGCGTGGACTTCCGCCGGCTCAACAAGATATTACAATTTGATGCAGAGCCCATGCCCCATGTGGAACAGATTTTTGCTGAGCTAGGTGGAGCGCATTTCTTCTCCAAGCTGGATCTCGCCAAGGGATACTGGCAGGTACCTATGTGCCCCAAGGACAAACCGAAGACTGCGTTTACCACTCCAGAGGGACAATACCAATGGGTGGTGATGCCTTTTGGGCTGAAGACTGCAGGAGCCATTTTCAGCCGCGTCATGAGGGAGGTACTGGCGCCTCTTCATTTGTCTGAAGCCCATAATTTCATGGATGATCTTCTTGTTACTACTACCACCTGGGGAGAGACACGTTATTGTTTTGCGGGCTGTGTTTACCCGCCTCAGAGAGGTGCAGCTAGCCGCCCGACCTACCAAGTGTCAGCTGGGAAGAAGCTCCATTGCATTCCTGGGGCACCGGGTGGAGCAAGGATTTATCAAGCCTGAGGAGGATAAAGTGGATAAGGTGTCCGCTGCCAAGCCACCAACGACCCAAGCGGGAGCTACGATCCTTCCTAGGACTTGCAGGATATTACAGGAAGTTTGTCCCAAACTTTGCAGACGTGGCGCTTCCACTTACCAACCGCACTAAGGGCAAGCTACCCGAGAAACTCCAGTGGGATGACGCCTGCCAGCAAGCCTTCGAGGCACTGAGGAAGGCTCTTACCACAGGTCCCATCCTTCTGCTACCTGATCCCGCGATACCCTTTGTGCTACGCACGGATGCTTCAGCTACTGGATTGGGGGCGGCGCTTCTTCAGGATCAGGGCAAAGGGCTTCAACCTGTGGCCTATGTAAGCAGAAAGTTGTCCCGCAGCAGAGAGCCGTTACCACACCATCGAGCAAGAATGCTTGGCGGTGGTGTGGGGAATACGTCGTTTTTACCCTTATCTCTATGGGCGGAAGTTCACTCTGCAGTGCGACCATCATCCCCTGCAATACATCGATCGGATTCGTCCTGTGAGCAGGCGACTGATGGGCTGGGCTATTGAGCTGCAGAGCTATGCGTTCACGTTCCAACACATCAGTGGTCCAAGCAATGTGGAGGCAGACTACCTTAGTCGCATGTCCCATTGAGTGTTTCCCCAGACCAAAAAAAAAAAAAAAAAAAAAAAAAAAAAGAGCCAGGGCACTATAACCCTACCCTGGTACGACTTTTGTGCAAAGTGAACCTGGGCACTATAACCCTACCCTGGTACGACCTATGTATCGTGAGTCAGGGCACGAAACTTTTACCACCCTTCCATGACTGTCTATTCACGCTTGTACTGTGGAGCAAGCTCCATCTTAACAGCTCAGGCTGAGGTGGGTCGTTTTTCAGTAAAACGACGCTTTTTGGGGGAGGGGTGTGTCACGCGTCAAGCGTGACCTTTCGTTTCCACCCCCTTGCGAGGAGATTTCTGTCCCTATTATTTTCATCCTATAATGCCCATTTTTTAGAAGGGACCAAATCTTGGGGCAAACACTGCTCGACTGATTTTTGAGCAGTCGCTTGCTATTTCACCCCAGCCCTCGCTGTGCACTGTCTTTTCACGTGCGTCCCATTCATTTGCGTTCACTCAGTTTTCTCGCTCAGATACGTCGCTATTGGAGGGTGGGCAAAAGTTGGGCTTGGGTGAGTTCTGACACTCTGATTTGGGGGTGATCGAGTCATCTCGGTTTTTTCTATTCATTGATCATTTTGTTGGAGAGGGCCTCGTCCCTGTATTCTAGATAGCAACTGGAGTGGGCAGTCAGCCCACTGGAGCAGGACTCGTCATCTTGCTGGAGCTCATTTATCACCATCTTTTTGTTTTTTACCCCCCACATCATCATTTCATCTGGAGAAGCGAAGGAAGAAGAAGGAAGATCCTGAGAAGAAGACATAAAAAAAAAGAACACTTAAAGAAGACTGGAGAGGGCCAGAGGACAGGAGGGTCAGACTGGGGTGACATCTCCTGGAGGGTCGGTCTGCATGGCTGTTTTCTCTCCCCAGACGTGGTAACCTGGCGACTTCGTCCTCTTTGGCACGAGTGGTTGTGCCACTTTTCCGTTTTTCGTTCTCCTTCCGCCTTTTTCCCGGGTCTTCAACTGCCACCTCACCTCCGGTTCGTCCACGCCCTGACCTGGCTCCTGTTGGCCGAGACAACACAGCCTGCTGCCCTGGACCCGGGAGGTCCCGATTGTGATGTTGGCACTTCTTCGCCTGTCCCGACATCATGAGGCGACTGCAGTGAGGGGGCGCGCGTTTAGTCGAGGGTTTGTGGGTGGGAGGTGTTAGACTCAAGGTAGCCCCAAGAAGACGAATCGAGACAAGAGCGGACAGGCGTATCAAAGAAATGAACTGGCTGGAATATGTTGTTTTTTTTTTGAGGTTTTGATTGTTTTTTTTTTTTTTTTTTTTCTCTTCGACGGGTCATTAGTGTTGTTTCCAAATAGTTTTTTTTTAAGGACTGTTTTTTTTTTTCCTCATGTGTTTATCATTGTACACATTTCCCTTTTCCCTGCGGGCTTCAGTAGTGTGGGGTAGGTTGGGTGTTCAGGTCCTCCTGGGTGCTGTATTGGGTTAGGGTGGGAGATTTAGTATCATCTCTGTTCTATCTAGTTAGTTAGGGCCCCGCCTCTTCATCTCTCATCAATATCTATTTAATGTGAATAAATGTTGTGGTTCGTCTATCTTTTGCCTGGTGTTTGATTTGTGCGCTTGAGGTCAGGTACTTGCGGGTTCTCCCTCTTCCCATGCTACGTCATTGTTCACTCTTAACCGGTGAACCGTGACACAAGTATAGCCAGAATCCCACAAATGTTCATATACAAAGAGGATAGTGATACATGTGCACACATTCTGAACCTCAAGACATGTGAGAGCTCCTGCCATCTTCACCAGATGTCAGCTATGCAACGTACCAACCAACAAAGGCACTGCAGTCCAGCTAGCATGCATTTTTTTTTTTGAGTTTCAAATAAAAGATAACAAAAGAAATTTGTTGAAAATGTCGACAGGTGATGAGGCAAAAGGGATCAAAGTTAGCAGACGATCAGAATGACGAGGCAAAAGGGATGAAAGTTAGCAGACGATCAGAATGACGAGGCAAAAGGGATGAAAGTTAGCAGACGATCAGAATGATGAGGCAAAAGAGATGATAGTTAGCAGACGATCAGAAAAGTCAAACCACATGAAAACAAAACCATCCCTGTCCAGCACAAAATCAGCCACAGTTCCAGACAACTTGCACAACAATGAACTACAAGAATTCAGGTGAGCAAGGCAGTTCAGTGCTAGTTTCACTAAAAACCCAACCAACAGTTAATCATCCACAGTTACAGTTCCCCACAACTTGCATAACAATGGACAAACTACGATAATTCGGAGAGCAAGATAGTTTAGTGTTCATTTCACTAAAGCCAGACAATGGACAAACTACGACAATTCGGGAGAGCAAGGCAGTTTAGTGTTCATTTCACTAAAGCCAGACAATGGACAAACTACGACAATTCGGGAGAGTAAGGCAGTTTAGTGTTTATTTCACTAAAGCCAGACAATGGACAAACTACGACAATTGAGGAGAGAAGGCAGTCTAGTGTTTATTTCACTAAAGCCAGACAATGGACAAACTACGACAATTGAAGAGGGTAAGGCAGTTTAGTGTTCATTTCACTAAGCCAGACAATGGACAAACTACGACAATTGAGGAGAGTAAGGCAGTTTAGTGTTCATTTCACTAAAGCCAGACAATGGACAAACTACGACAATTGAGGAGAGTAAGGCAGTTTAGTGTTCATTTCACTAAAGCCGGATGTCGCGCCCGACCCGTTTAGGATGGGACCTACCCTCCATACAGAAGGAGTCAGGAACTCACAGAGAAAGTTTAACACCACAAAGAAAATGTTTATTAACTAATGAGCAACATATAACAAACAACAAAATATAATTAAAAAAATATAGGGATACGCGATGATATGAGGGATATGAAATGAGAGTAATCAGAATGAAATGAACGCTGGAGGTGACACCCGACCTGTTGGTCAGCTGCAATAATAACAATGATAACAAAAGAAGGGCAATGGTGACAATATTGCATGGGGGATGAAATATCAACTTACAACACCCAAATAACAATGCCAGTGCTACATCAACCATACACCAATAGAACACCCAATAGGTCAACTTCAGCAGAACACAAAACTGCACAGAACGCACGAACAACTAGGCCTATCACTATCACAAAAAACAACAACCTTTTATACTAATAGAAATTACTTACACGGAAGCACCACTTCCCCTGATGACTGTGCAAACCCCACACAAAAGTGCAGCAAAGATTCTGAGTAACAAAACAGTTACTACCATACGGTGCACCCCAACAGGATGTCACACGTCTGAGCTCATCATTGCATCTGACAAATCCAGGGGCCTCCCCAGTTCAACACACACGAAGCAACGCCGCGGAACGAACACAGCGCGCGCGCTGCACAAATTTCGAACAGTACACTAAACCGGCGGCACGCTACTCAGCACAACACACACACAGCGCTATGAAAACTCTCCCAGATCTAACGTAGATCCAAGACAAAATATGTGTCGCGACACCAGACAATGGACAAACTACGACAATTGAGGAGAGTAAGGCAGTTTAGTGTCCTTTCACTAAAGCTAGACAATGGACAAACTACGACAATTGAGGAGAGTAAGGCAGTTTAGTGTTCATTTCATTAAAGCCAGACAATGGACAAACTACGACAACTGAAGAGAGTAAGGCAGATTTAGTGTTTATTTCACTAAAGCCAGACAATGGACAAACTACGACAATTGATGGAGAGTAAGGCAGTTTAGTGTTCATTTCACTAAAGCCAGACAATGGACAAACTACGACAATTGAGGAGAGTAAGGCAATGTAGTGTTCATTTCACTAAAGCCAGACAATGGACCAAACTACGACAATGAGGAGAGTAAGGCAATGTAGTGTTCATTTCACTAAAGCCAGACAATGGCACAGAGTCCCTTTAACTGGTTTGTCTGTCACCACACATGGGGACAAGCCTCATTGGATTCTGCTCTGCACAGACACATAGACACAGACAGAGACTGACAGACCGACAGAGCCTGACAGACAGACACCCCGTTCCCCCCCCCCCCCAACACACACACACACAAACACACACATATGCAAACACACATATATGTGCGCATGCATGCACGCACGCACGCACGCGCACACACAGAGACACAGACACAAACACACACACACACACACACCACACACACACAGTGCATCCCCAAACACGCGCATGCACACACACACACACACCGCGATGAACACACACACAAACACACAACCACAAAACAACACACACACACCACCCCACCACACACACACACATACAACACACACACACACACAAAACGCTTGCAGTGTGACTCAAAAGCCAACAAGACAGACAGACAGAGAGATGAGGTGCCAAAATTAGAAATCACTCAATTAACCAAACCTATCCTCCTCCCTTCCCCAATCCATCCACACCCATTCAGTCTGGCGAAACTTTGATTCATCAAAACTATCCCTCTTGATGTCATCCTATGCAAACTCAACACAAGAAACGAATACGGGTGGTGATGGTGACGACAATGATATGATCATATGATTAAACTGTGCCTAATGTCAGTCCTTAACAAGCTCGAAGCTTTTAAACAATCAGTTTTCCAATAGGCTATCTTCCTGGGAAAACTTGATAAACATATTTTGAAATTCAGTAATGTCATCGTTTTTTTGTTTGCCGCTGTCGTGCATGAATCACCCATTGTCTCTACCCGCAAACAGTCAACATCATCGTTGCTTTTTGTTTTCACCTGGTGCCCCCCCTTGCTCATTTTCTTCCGCCAGAAATGTGAGGTACTGTCGGAGTCGTCATAGGGATTTGATGTAGATGCATCATGCTAAGAATAGAAGCTGTTTCAAGACCCCATCTGAAGGACCTGTTCTCCATTCCCAAGTAACAAAAAAACTGAATCAAAATCCCTTTTTAAAATGAAAAATGAACAAACAAACAAAACAGAAGTTTAACAAAATAGTGTTACATAATCATATTCTGAGTTTTTTTTTTGTGAATTTTTTTTTCTTTTTTTCGTGAGTGTTGATCATCTCAGAGACAAAAAGAAGGAAGTGATAAAACACAACTGCATCACAAAAGTGAAGATAAAAAGAATACAAACAATTAAGTGTTGCGCGTGGCGCCCCCCTGCCCCCCCCCCCCCCAGCACGCACACACACACGAAACACACACACACACACACACACACACACACACCACACACACACACACAACACCCCACACACACAAATTGAGAGAAAAATACAATGCAGGCCAACTGTCACCATGAAGACAAACTGGTTAAAAGTGCCACTCAATTGTATCCAAGATGGTGTTAAGAAACCAAAAATTGATCTCTGCTCAAGATTCCTGGCACCAGACTCTGATGTACTTCTGTTAGAGATGTTGCTTGGGCACAGCAACAAGCTGAAAACAGTTCGCTGAACAGAGGAAACGAGCAAACGATTTGGCCGTGTGGGTGAGCAATGTGTTGCATCGTTGTGCGTTCGCACGCCCTTGTGTGTGCAACAGAGAGTGGCTTTTAAAAAGGGGTACGCAATTGTTCACTTTTGCACAACGGGCCAGTTTTTTTTTTCTTATTTGTGAGAACAGATTATTGACAAGATTTACAAAGCAACGAGGTCACCTGCCAAATGATTTACGATTTGATTGTTAAAGTGTCCCCACATAAATGCATTTCATAATAGAATGATCATTATAGATAGAAAACCCCCAGATAGTCTGGTTTGGACAAAGCAATGTCAAACAATTCATTACTTCTTTCAAAACCCCCATACATGTCCTTTCTGTTGAAGCCATATTAATGAATTTTTTAAAATTTAATTTCTTTATTTACTTATTAAAGACCACGTCAAAACATTTTAAAAACAACAACAACACAAAAGAAATGATTTGGAGAGAAACCAACAACCAGTGGAGCCCTATCACACGAGTAGCAGGTTGGAATTTCACCGTACGAGAGTTTGTTTTATTTCCACTTTCATTCTTTTTCGAAACATTTGTGTTTATGAAAGTAAAACAGAAGGTGTGGATTGACACCCACGCGCCCTGTGTGCTTTCACCGCCCTGTGTGCGAGAGTGAAAACAGACTAAGGTTAGGCCCTATCCTGTTTTTTGTGGTGGAGGGGTACTACGCCCTTTCAGTATTTGCATATCAAAGTTAGATAGCGACATAAAATTTCGCTTCCCAAAATATGGACGTAGAGTCGACAATAATACATAGCGCATTCGCATTCAGGGCGAGATTAACGTCCTGTCGGCCTGAGGCCGTTAAGGACAAGGTTCTGCAGACAGGGTCTGCTTATTTGTGGAAACTGCTGTCGCCTGGCTGTGGTGGGTAGTTTCAATGGGGGTCGTCGCATTTGCCCTCAGAGCTCGTGTTCCTCTTGAACATTGGCTCAATTCTGGTCGTCATCTGAATGTTGGTCCAATTTTGGGTTTGGAGTTGGTCTTGAACGTTGGTTCATTTCAGGTTCTTGGTCGACCGACGACGGGCGTCGGTTGTATGTTCCCCTGTCCCCTAAAAAAACAGGTTGTCTTCAGGACCATCGGGGGGCCCTTCTTCATGCTCGGGTAGCGAATGGTCCTGTGCCCCGTGAGGCCGCCTCAAGGGGAGCAGGACGAAAGTCGCTGGAGCGCTGCACGAGTCCCTAAACTTGGCGGGCACTCGCTGACTGGGGCCGAGAGGGCAATTTTTCCCAGCCCAACCCTGTAAGGAGTGCCCCCATGTCTGTCACCCCTCAAACAGCACGGAAATTCCAGGCCAGGGTTAGTCGCTATCGCAGCGCTCCTTCGCCAATCGCCCCACATCTCCAGGAGCCGTCCCAGGTTAGACCCGTCGTCATACCCCATGGCTAGAATGTTGTCTGTGGCCGCTCGACGACACTGATCTCTCACATCAGCATTTCCCTTTAAAGGGGAGCTGCCACCCCCTCCCCTGGTGTCCACTGCTATGCCACACGCGCAGTGGGATACATTGCGTTCACTGCTTACGTTATTATTACTTATTATACAGATAGAAAAACCGGTTAGGACATCAAAATGTTTAATTATTTACCCTTTTTTCTTTATTTTTTAAAAATTGGCATTTGTTTTTTTTTATTGTCAGCGTTACCATTAAATTTGTGTGTTTTTTTAATTTCGATAATTTTTGATGAAAGAACTAATCAAACGCGTATATTTTTACATAAAATAAGTTTCGGAAAACAAAATTACAGGGGAGCCTACTCTTTAGTAGCGCATGGGAATTTCACCATCCAGAATTCTTTTTTATTCCCACTTTCAATTTAAAAAAAGAAATTTACCTTGTATTAAAAGTAAAATAAAGATGGGATTGACGCCCACTACCATTACTATAACTACAAAAAAGCTATGTTCTTTTTACAAAGCTATATTGCTAGAGTTATCTACCTTTGTCTTTATAGTGTCAAATACATTTACTACCGATTAACCTTTGAAACTGGTTGAACCAGGTCCACCTTATCCCCATTTTCCCCCCCCCCCTCCCATGTCAACCCCCCTTACTTTCTCGTCCCGCTCTCTATTATGTGTTGTATCTGCAAACTTTGCATCTTCCCTCCCTTCCCCCCGCCCCCCCCCCCATCCTGCCTTCACCTCCCAAATCAGACATGAGTCCTCTCTGTCCACCACTGCAAGCATACATACACACAAGCACATGCATGGTATCAACCTGATCACTGTCCCCCTCCTCAAGCCTCCCACTGTCTCCAGTCATAACAGCAAACTGGGCTCTGGGGTTATTCAACGCCCAATCTGTTTGGTGCCAAGGCGAAAAGGACCGCAATCAACGATTTCATCGTTGACAACGACGTCAACCTTATGTGCATCACAGAAAAAATTGGGTTTCTACCAAGTGGGTTTACGAGGCCAAGTGTTGCGACCTTTCCCCTCCTGGCTATACACCTTCAGCTTTCCTCGGCCAACCCGTGGCGGAGGCATCGCTTTTTTTGTGTTATGCTGTGTCCCCCTCTGTCTCCACTACCTCCCGCTTCTCATTGCTCACTCTTCTTACGATCTGGTCCAGTTACTGTGTCCTTACCCAAGTCCTCCTTCATGTGTTCTGCCTTTACCGCCCTCCTCCCAGCAAGAAGAATCAGCTGAAAGACTCTCTCTTTCTGGGGGAGTTCCCGGATCTGCTGGACTTCAAAGAACTCTGTGAAAGGCCACTCAGTTTTGGTTGGGGATTTCAACTTCCACTGGGATAATCCCTCCAACAACTTTACTGCACGACTGAAGGATCTCCTAGAGTCCTTTGGTCTGCGTCAGTCGTCTCTTCCTCCACTCACAGATCAGGTCACATCCTGGGCTGGGTCATCCACCTGATGGTGATCTGGTTGACTCAGCCATCACCCAGTTTGACCCCGACCTCTGACCACCATGCCATCCTAGCCAAGCTCAACATTTCTGTTCCTGTCAAATCTCCCAGGTTCGTTGAAACCAGGGACTTTTCATCTGTGGACCTTGATGCGTTCCGGGCTGACCTGCTGTTTTGTCTTCAGTCATCACCTGCTCTTTCTGCTGAACTGTTCCATACCCTTATCCAGGACGTTCTTGATCGTCACGCTCCTGTTCTTCGAACGGAGGATCTCCAGCCGCCGCCTTCGCCTTGGTTTCCAGCGGTTGCCCCACAAGTCTGGGCGCTAAAGTGTTAGGCGTGGGGCAGAGAGACAATGGATTAAGAGCGGTCCCTTTTTGGTCCACAAACAGATCTTACGTGTTTTCAAACAATGTTGTCAATGAAATTGTGCAGCAAGCCAAATCAGCATTTTGTCAAAGGGGAAAAGACCCTGTCCGGGGAATGAGGCAGGGACAGACAAAGAGTAAAGCGGCACAACACTCAACCACTCACTACCTCCAGACCACTCCAGGAATCACGGAACAAATTAACATTTATTTAAAATTTAAATACACAAATTTACTCAAACATAATAAACACCTCAATCACTCGCACATACACTCCATTTATGAGATGGGGTCACCTGTCAAAGAAGGAGGGGGAAAAACAGGAAAAAGAATAACTACACAAAAAAACCCCAAAGTATAGACCCCATCAGGGGCTAGCTGTCGCTAAGGGACAAAATAACCCTTTGACAAAAAAAAACACCACCACCGGATCTCCTCCCACCCGACCTATCACCATCAAAAACTCCCGCCCCCCCCAAAAAAAATAGAGAAAAAACAAACTAATACAACCAACGGGGCAAACAGGATACTAAATCACACACGCACGCCCCACAAACCACAGCCCATACCCCAAAACCCACATTTCCCACATAATTTTGTGTTGAAGACTGTCCAAGAAGTTCCTCGGATTAACTCTCCGAAGCACGACTGTGTGCTCCTCCTGCCCATCGAAAAGACCCCTTTCCTGCACCGGACCCCCGCACCCCTCAATTCAGCTCCGGAATCCCCCCTCCGGCATCTCCAATCCCCAATTTCGAAACTGTGGCCCATCCCCACTCAAGGAGAAAAAAACAAAAAACCCCAAAAGAACCCCCGCGGCGGATGTCAGTCCCCGCCGCAAATCATGATGATTGGGGGATTATGGTTGAATGCGGGGCATTGGGACTGTGTTCGTACAATTCAAAAATTTCAAAGAAGAATAAACTTTTATAAACCACTTTTTTCTGTTTTCATCTAAACTAAGATTCGTTTAACGTCCCCGCCTGCACAAACAGACAATTGGGATTTTTATTTTATGACTATTTTTTTTTCTTGGTATTTCCAAACCCTGTTTTTTGACTTTTTTTTTTTTTTGGGGTTTTGCCCCAAGGCCGTGGGCGGGGCCACCGGGGGCCGTTTTCTGCTGAGGGCGAGGGTCCTGTCCCCGCGTGGGGCCGCCCGGGGAGACAAACGGGGCACAAGCCGCCCCGCGCACGTAAAGGTCATGCCCACTCTGCGCCCAATGAGGAACGTACCCACCCCCCCC
Source organism: Conus ventricosus (assembly GCA_018398815.1). Lineage (NCBI taxonomy): Eukaryota > Metazoa > Mollusca > Gastropoda > Neogastropoda > Conidae > Conus > Conus ventricosus. The sequence continues at coordinate 81,764,546 of CM031614.1, forward strand.
ACCCAAAGGGAGCCCGCTGGGGATGTGCAGGCCAGGGTAGTTCGCAGAGTGGCAGCGCCTCGTCGCCAAGTGCCCACGCCCCCTCAAAACCGTCCCCCGGCGACACGGGCTATCCCGCTCACCCGTAGTGCAGGAAGGAAATCTGTGCCGCCCAAACCCCCCCCATCTGCCCCCTGGGGGGGCCCTTTTTCTCTGCCACCCCACAATTTCCTTTTTCATCTTTTCCTTATTTTTCCTTTACAAATTCTCTAACCAATTCCCATTATATTCTCATTCATATTACAAATCAATCATAAAACTTAATTAAACTTTTAAAAAAAACCAAACCAAAAAACCAAAAAAATTTTCAAAAAAAAAAAAAAAAATTTATAAAAAAAAAAAAAAAAAAGAAAAAAAAAAAAAAAAAAGAAAGGAGGGAACCAATGGGGGGAGCGCAACATGGGAAATCCCGCAGTCGACTGAATGAGCGGCGGCAACTCGTTCCTTTCCTGACCATTGAGTTAAAAAAATAAATAAAAAAAAAAATAAAAAAAAATAATTTGCTTCAACCGAAGTTTCGTTTCTGGAAATACCTGACCCAACATTTATCCACATAGACCGCCCATGAAAAAATAATATACATGTCAAACATACAAGTAGCTCCCCAAACAGAGCCATTGTTTTAACACCCAAACCCAAAAATAAATGCCCTCAATGTCATTTAAATATAAAGACCCAATAAATGCCAAACCCCATCTTTGCGTACAAATTCTCAAACCCAACGAAATTAAAAACACCCAAACCCTATACGTACATATATATTTACCAAAGGGCGGTAAGAAGAAAACACTGGCAACTTCACTAAACAAGAGTCAAAGCCCCCCATAAATACGCCCCCTCCGCAAGAAGGTAAGAGGGCCCAAACTCAAAGAACGTTTTTGGGGCCCCAAAGGGATTGAAAACCTTTAAAGCTGAGGGCTCCCTTCCGCCCAGCGAAGGGTTCCGGGCCCCGGGTTCCGCGCCCCCCCACGACGAATGGAAAAAAAAAATAGGGCTCCCAAAACCGGACGGGGCCTCTACCGCAATGAAAAAGAAAAGAAAGAAGAGACCAAACCTGGAAATAGGCGAAGGCCCCCTCCGCCCCACACAAACCCTACCCATTCACCCCACGCTAAGCAAAACACACCTTTATCACAAAACACTGCAAGACACTTCCTGCACCTTTAGAATGAAGCACCCACACCACCTTCATCCCGGTCTCCAGTTTCCCTTCTCACCCTACTCCTTTTTGGGGGGGTTTTCTGAGGGGATGCATACCCCAAAACGGGCGGGCACAAACTGAATGCACAGGGGCTACCCCCCCTCCTCTACACCCCACATACTAAGTATAAGCCGCGCAACTTCTGTAACGAAAAAGCCCTTTAAAAAACCAAGGAAAAAATTCAAATACTGGTCCGCCCGTGACTTTCCCCCCCCAACCAAAAAACCGTCCCAAAGAGGCACAGCTTGATGCAGCCCCGAATGGAACGGGTCTAATATACAATCAGCATAAAAAACCAAACTATCACCTCACACTTAGAAATTTCCCCTTGAATGGTGCACACAAGCGGCTCTCTTATCAACGGCCTCCCACATCCTTTAAAAAAAAAAAAAAAAACATTAACACAGACACTCTCCTTTTCACAACACTTTTTGTTTTCCCAGGGAATTAAGACTTTCGACTCAGTATCAGCTTCCAATTGCGCGCCCCGGGGTTTTCGAAAAAAAAAAAGCAAGATCTGCAATTTCAAGTGCCCCCCCCTAAGGCGTCGGCTGACAGGCCAATGCATGTAATCCCAAAGGGGGAGGGTGATCCGTCTGGAGCAAATTCCGCCCTACAGGAAAGGGGTAGAATCGCGTGGGGCCCACACCACTGCAAGACATTCCGCTCGATAGTGTGGAAATTCTTTCCGCCCCCACTTTTTTTCTTATTTTCGAAGGCGAGGGGGCAACAACCTTTCTTGTTCCTGCAAGGCACTCCCCCCAACCCAGTGCGGGCCGTCTTTTCTATACGAATGGCTTCTCGGGGTTGGCCAACTGGGGACATTTTGTTGGAATCGCTCCCTGAGCTCGAATCAATACTCCGTACCCCTCCCCACATCAGGTTTTCCCCGGGTTTTTCGAGCTCCTTTTTTTGTCGAAAGGGGTTTTGGGGGCCATTTCAGCGAAAGGGGGGAAAGAATTTACGTAGTAGCCTATGAACCCAAAACAGCGAAATTTCCTTTTTGGTCTTCGCGTTTTGGCTTCTTAAATCCTTTGAACTTTGTGCTTTCAGGACCCATAATCCTTGTCCCACACGTGTCCCAAAAAGGAAATTTCATCCCCCCTACCGACACTTCGTAGGAGGGCCGCCCGACCTGTCGCAGACGCTCAAAAATCATCCGACGCTTCCATGTGTCCCCCCAGCCCGGGGGCCAATAATATGTCATCAAAAAAATTGCTGACTCTCTCATCTGCATGGCTCAAGCACGATCTCATTTCCGCTGAAGACGGTCCTCATCTTGACCCAAAGGGGATAACTTTTAAACCAATTGGCCCTCAGGATAGTAAAAGGGGTCTTGCTTCTGCGGTAGGTCCATCGGTATTTCCAAAATCCCTTTGCAAATCAAGCTTTTTAAAAACTGCGCCTTACCAACGGGGGAAGACCGTCAAGCTGGAATAGGTTCATGTCGAATTTCAACACCATTTATCGACGAAAGTCACACAAACCCATCTTTCCCTCGGGTTTCTTGACTAACAGAATGGGTGAGGATAAGGCGAACTACAAAAAGCTCAATCACCCCCACGCAGCAATCCTGTTTTCAGTCTTAGGTTTCTGTTTTAAATGGGGGGAAGGGGTATTTCGCACCCTGACTGGTTCTTCTTAGTGAGCACTAAGAACAGGGAATAAGGCATTTAAGGTACTCGAGGAGCATTGGTATTCTCTACAAAGGGTCGCACGTTTTTTCCCTTTTCCCACAGACATCCTTCCAACCTTTTCGTCTTCCCAGGGTTCCTCGGGTTTTGTATCACACTGATTCAAACAACAGGGGGCATCTCCTTTTTGTTTTTTGGGGGGGGACACGGTGCTAACCCCCCTGCAGGTTTTTCTTCTCTCAACTTTTCAACAAGTTGGGAGTATGAGCTTTCCTTTTCCCCTTTATGCGCACAACATAGTCCCCAAACGCCGACACCTTTTAAAAGATCTTTTAATGGTCCTTGCCACGAAAAATTTCAACTTTTTGTGGGGCAGGGGGCAACAACAAAACTTTTATCCCTGGGTCAACCACTCGGCGGGGTTTTTTTGCATAGAAAAAATTGTAACCTTTTGAGCATAGCAAAATTCCGTGGGCTAAATCGCAGGTGGGGAAACAATCTTTCCTGACTCCAAAACATCCAAATTGATCCTGGGTTCATCTGTTTTTCCTCACGGGCCCTGGGCCCTCAAATCGCCATGGGGGCCTTTTACGTTCGCCAAAGTAAATCAAAGGGGGGAAAATCCCAGGGGTCTCCGTGGAACTTCCTATACGCAAACAGTAAAACCGGAATGAAGCGATCCCAATTCCTGGGTTGTTCTTTTCGCCGTTTTTTGAGCATTTGCTTGGAGTTCCTTGAACTCCCACAAGCCCATTGCCCTACATGATATGGCGTTTTTGGTTTCCCGCTGAACGAAGGAGTTTTTACACTTCAAAATGGGTTTCTAAAAAAATTTGGGCTCCCTGTCCGACATTACCTTTTCTGGAATGCCCCCCTCGCCCCCCATTTTTCCCCAAGGGGTTCAGCCACCGTCATGCATCCATCCTTTTGAGTGGCACTGCCTCTGGATAGCGAGTTGCATAATCCACCATTCGAGCACGTAATGCCCTCGACTGAAGCCGGAATAATAGGTCCCAAAAAGGCCACCCGACCCTTTCTGAAGGGGGTTCCCAAACAGGGGAAAATTCCCAGGGGGCCTTGGGAACTCGCCCCCTGGGAGAGCCTTTACAAGCACACAAGTTCGACAATACTTCCTGCACTTGAATATTCCCCGGCCAGTAAAGTCGTGTTGGATTCTTTCCATGTACGCCCTTGTCCTAGATGCCTCCATAGATGTCGTTCCAAGGCGTAGAAAAGTGCTTCGTAACGCTTTAGGCACCACCCGCTGGTTACGTCATTTTCTCGCGATGCAAATTGCTGTGTAAAAATTCCCCCGTCGCTTGATGAACGACACTGATCCATTTCTCTTGTCCTTGGGAGGTTTCCCTACCAAAATGCGAAAGGTGTTGACGTTGCTTACCCGAAGACTTCGCACGGGACGGATCCAGCGTCACCCGTCATGGGGACAAAGTTTCGTAGAGGCTTCAAAACCTCTTTTTCTCTTTGCGTTTTGGAACGCGTAGTAGCACCACAAAAACTTTCCCGGGGGGCAAATCGACTGAAAAAGCCTGGGCGGTCACCCCAAAAAATACCGAGTTTTCCCAAACAGAAGGGAAAAAGCTGGCTGCCGTAAGCCACTGCCCCTACTTTCCCTTAAAGTATGGTGTGGAAATATCCACCCGGCATGCACCTGTTCACCCCTTTAAGGGAAAATTTGATCCCCGAACCTGACCACTCTTTCCACGGGCGCCCAGGGGGTACCAACTTTTCCCCGACGAATATTTTCGTGGCTCCAGTGTCACGAATGGGTTTAAAGGCTTTGGCCGCACACCACCGAGGGAAACCGGGGGAGGAGGTTTGGGGACTCACTTTCTCCAAATGCCACCCTTTTTGTGGGTAAATGTCTTTGGGCCCAAAAGACGCTAGGGGGGAGCCTTCACGATGTGGTTGAGGGCACCCAAAAAGTAGCACTTCCTAAGACGTTTTTTTCGCATTTTCCTTGGAGAATTACACACTCCCCAGGGTGGAAGGGTTTTCCAGTGTTGGTTTTTCCTTGCCTGTTTTCCTTTCTTGTTTCCCCGTACCTGGTCTAAAATAACGCCGGGGATCCGTGAAAGCTTTGGCAATTCCGATGGCCTGCTTTAATGCTCTGGTTGGCCTCTCCTAACTTGCACTGTAATCAGTGAAACAGAGTTCATGAGTTTTCCGCAGGAAACAATTTTTATACCATCTTGCATTTCCAACCAATTTGTCTAACACCTTGACAGTTTCTCCGAGCTGTTTGAAAAGTTTCACTCCACTTTTTCTGGAAAGGAACTGCGCCTATATATTCTGATCATGTGCATCCTCCGGCGCAAAACAGCCTTTTAATTCTTCGTAATTGGGGGCTTTGTGGAATGTTATGAAAGGGTTCCTTGGGTTTCCCTTCAAGTTTCCCAAAAAGATATAAACCTCTGTTTATTTCCAAGGGAAACTCTCTGCCACGATTCAAATTTTGTCACACTGTCCCCTCTTGCATACCCGCATTCATGACAGCTTTTTCTCCCAAAGCAAAACGCAATCTTTCCAAACCCCCCCAAAAAGGGGCACACCGAATGTTTTTTCCTTTTCCCCCCTCTCCTTCAGGGAAAAAACTTTACTAATCACAACCACAACTTGTAAACAGATTTTACACAAGTATCTCTCTCCACACTGAGAGACAAATAAATCTGCACACATGTATCTCTCCTCACACCGAGAGACAAATCAATCTTCACCCATGTATCTCTCTTTACACTGAGAGAAAAATAGTCTTCACACATGTATCTCTCTTTACACTGAGAGATAAAACAGTCTAGTTTCGCTTCTATAAGCCATGGCCTTCACGTTCCTTTAACCCAAAATTCCGGACCAGGAGAATACATAACTCCCGTAATCACTGAGGACCTGCCTGCCTCAAGTAAAAGCTTCCCTGCTTTCTCATTCCCTGTCTCTCTCTCTGAGACAATATACTGCCCCCTCGAACTCTCCCGTCCTGGAGATACGAGTCTCGACTTCTCTTCCGCGACTTCTTCTGTCTCTTGCGAAACGGCGAGCTTCAACTCCTCTCCCTGGAGTTGGTACTGGCTGGGGCTGAACTACGGTGTATCCCCCACACCATGGCCATCTTCAACCACTATCACGGGGTGAAAGACGAAGGGTGAAGGGCGAAGGTAAAGGGTGAAGGGTGAAGGGCTGAAACACGAATAAGGTTCGTGTAAGTAACCTTCTTAATTTCAACATATGAATTCTTTCTTTCTCTTTCCTTAAGTTTTTCCCCTGTAGCTTCCCCCACTATCTATAGCTCACCTGGTAATGACTGGTCAGCAGAGAGGACCACCGTCCTGACAGGTTCGAGTCTCTAGGCCATCTGCTGGGTTAAAACTAACTCTTTCCTCCCTTCTCCTAGTGAGTGCATACTCGTGTTCAAAACACATGACCAGCACCTTACCTTACCAGCCCTTGTTAAACTATCACTCAGTGGTCACTTTCACCCAATGACCACATTCGTTTCTTGAATGAGTCATACTCACAATTATTTTGGGGACGCCCGCTACACTAGTCAAGCCACATGAATATTCTTCCTTTAGTTGTGGCAGGGGAAATGATTCATATCATTAACTACATGCGATGGAGCGTCACATGCCTTGATGTGAGGCTACGTCACATGACCCCCCCATCCTGGGATGAAAAAAATTTTCTCAGAAAATTTTTTTAAAGGATATACAACTTCACTTAAACACATCTTCAGCCATGAATCTCAAAATGTGTAACCATCACACATGATTCACCAAATTAATAATCAACGTATAGAATCAATCATCATGATCCCACCATAAATAGGATATTTCAAACTTTCAGTCTTTTTTTAAAAAAGGGTTCAAGAAAACCACCTTACATTTTCACCAAAATTGCTGGTTAAAAAACAATTTTTCCCTTTCCCCAAAGTAAATTGTTTTTAAAAAATGAAGATTAACCCCTTCCCACCCTTGTTTTTTTCCTCCATTCCTTTTAAAAACCCCTTCTTTTAAAAATGAAATTTATTTCCAATTAAATTTTAATGACATGTAAACCAAAAAAACTTTTTTCCTTTTTTTTTTCCCACAAAATGTTATACCCATTTTAAAGTCCCTCCCTTTCATTTTGAACTGTGACAAATTTGGTAAAAAAAATTTTGGTTTTTTGGTTCCTTACATAAAAACATTTAATTTTAATTTCAAAAGGTTAAACTCATCACACATTTTTAAAATTAATTCAAAGTTTTAGAATATATAGCCCCCCATTTTTTCCCAAAAATTGTTTTTTAAAAAAAAAAAATTGGTATTACATCACACAAAAAAATTTTCCTTCAAAAAAACAAAATAGTAACTTAAATAAAGAAAAAATTTGGAAAAATCCCATTGTTTTAAAAAATTTTTTCCCTTAAGATACACACCTTTTTCCCCCAGTGAAAACCCCAAAGTAAAAATTTTAAAGAAAAAAACAAAAAAACAAGAAAATTTTTCTTTTCCCCTTGGAAAGCCCATTAAAAGTCCCTGTTTTTTTTAATTTTGGACTGAAAAAAATTTCTGCCAAATTGAAAATTTGTGTTTCCTGGTTTTTTGGTTCAACAAAAAATTTTGAATTATTTTAAAAGAAAAAGCCCCTTTAAAAAACCCTTGTTTTTTATTTTACAAAAATTTTTCATAACTAAAGTGGTTTGGGTTTGCCTGAAAACTTTTCCAGTAAAAAGAAATTGGCAAAACCCCTTTTTAAAGCCCTAAAATACCAACCCCACTTCTTTAAAAGTTTTTGGGAAAAAAAAGTTTTTACCCTTTCCCCTTTGAAACTTTTTTGGGCCCCGTTTTTAGCACGTGCAAAAAACCCATGCATTTTTTTCCGGGGCAAAAAAAAATTAATTCCTTAAAGGGCCAAAAGCCAAAATAATCTTCTTAGGGGGAACTTTAGAATTTAAATGGTTAGGGTCCCCCCTGAACCCCCCAACAAAAGGCCCTTTCACCCCCCATCAAACCAAACACTAACTTTTGGGGGTTTTTCCCTTTGGGTCTTTAGTTCAAGGGGGCCGGGTTCAAAGCATTTTTTTCCCTCAAAGAAAGCCCCTTCCTTTTAAAACCGGGATCTTTTTTTTTGAAGGGGGTTTTTAAAGGAAATATTTTTCCACTTCCGCCCTTCTGGCATCTTTTTCCCCCCAAAATAATTTGTTTTGCCCCTTTTGGGAATTTTAAAAAAGGGGGGCCCGGGGGAAAAAGGGGGTCTTGCAAGTAAAACCCAAAATTCCAAAGTCCTAAAAATTTTTTTGAAAGGGTTTGGAAAGGGAAAATTTCACCCCATTTTTTTTTGCGGGAAAATTTTTTTTCCCCATAAAAAATGCCCCCAAAACCCCCCCCCAAAAAACCCCCCAATTTTTTAGGGCTTGCATTAAAAAATTCTGGCCAAAAAAAGGTAAAGTTGGGGGCATTTTTGAAAACCAAAAAATTTCAAAAAAACGGGATGAACCAAAAGGGTTTAAAAGTGTTTTTCCGCATTCTTTTCGGGCAAAAGAAGCTTTTTTTCCAAAAAATGGTTTTTTGAGGATGCCCAAAAAAGGGGTTTTAAAGGTTTTTTTGGGATGGGTTTCCCCTTTGGAAAACTGATATTTATTTTTTTTCAAAATTCACAAAAACCCCCGATCAAAAAGGTTTTTCCAACTAAAGGGGTTTTGGGGGATGAAAAGGTTTTTTCCTTTTTTTAAAAAAAAAAACTATAAAAAAAAAATTTTTTGGTTTTTTTTTTTTCCACCCTTACATTGATTTCTCTCTCAAAAAACCTTTTTTTTTTCAAATGGGAGGGGGTATGGTCTGGTTCGCAGGGGATTTCAGAAGTTAACTGAATATTTAGGGGGGTTAAAATCCCAGTTACTGTACCTGGGGAAATCAGTCAACACATCCGGGAAATTTTTCCCCAAAATTTTCTTGGGGGTTTTTCCGGGTTTTGGACTTGTAGACAAATTCATTTTTGAAAAAGAAAACCCACATCCTCATGGGTTTCCCCCTTTGATAAAACGGGGAATGGGAAAGGGGGTAAAAAAAAACACCCTGCACTGGTAGATGTTAATTTTCCTACATTTGCTGTTTTCAAAACCCTTTTGATTGCCCCCTGTCCCGTTACTTTGGGGTAAAATTTCATACTGATAATGTTTTCCCCATGTTGCCCATCATTTTCTGCCACGGGAAAACCCACTAAACCCGACGGGGTGATGGCAACATTTGTACTTTCAACTACTTTTCCATTTTCAAATAAAAATCCCTTCTCAGTTTTCCCCCAATTTTTTTTTTTTAAAATTTTTTATTTCCGAAATTTTTTTTCGCCACCTGAAAAGGACCCTTCCACAAAACACAAATTTTTGGGTTTATGTTCACCCGTGAGTAATACAAGGATTTTACCCCCAACATTAAGGAAAACGTGCCTTTGTTTTTTCCTGTCTGCCAAACCCCCTTTGTACACATCTTTTTTTTTCTTTTCAGCGACTGTTGAGCAAGCTCACAGCATCCTTCAAACGATTATGCATTTCTTAAACTTTTTGGAAAAACATTTTTAAACTGTCGGGTTTTGGGCCGTCTTTCCGTCCATTGTGTCATCAACGCCCCCCCAAAGGACCCCTTGGTGGGTGCCCGAAAAAAAATCAAATGGTGAGAACCCCAGCGTTTCGTTGGGCTTTTCCCTGTATCCCAAAAGCAAAGGGGGGGGTCCCGAAACGATCCCATTCCGGGGGCCTTCCCTTTGGGAAACCTTTCCCAAAAAGGGGCTTCAACGTTCCATTGAAAACGTTAAAAACCCATGCCTTCGTTTGGGGATGTATGGCGGGGGTTGAAATGGAAAAAGTTTGGGACAACAGTCTGAAAATTTCTTCATGAGTTTCAGAAATGAATTGCTTTCCCACAACCCGAGAAAATTTTGGTCTGGAAGCCCCACTCGGGAAAAAATTTGGAAAAGAAAGGTTTCGGGGACAGATACTGTATAAATTTTCTCGGGGAAATCGCTTCTGGTTCCCTTGTTGCTGTATCCCCCAAAAAAGTCAAATTAGCGATACCCCCGAAAAAGGGAAGTGAAAGCGGTCCAACAAGATCAATAGCTACCTTCCGAAAGGGAACGGAAATGAGGGGCTTTTGTGCAAAGGTGCAATGGGACGGCCCTTTTTCTGAGAGGGCCTTTTGGCAGATTCACATGGCGGCAGTTTTTCGTAATTTCCCTTTGTAAACACCCGGCCAATAAAAAGAAATCAAGAATTTCTCTTTAAATGTCCTTTTGATCCCAATGCCCAGCGAAAAATGAATCTTTAGCCGGGGTTGCAGAAACTGTTTCTCTAAGGGGTTTTTGGGAAACCAAAACCCTGTCTGTTGCCCTGTCCCGGAAACCCCACCTGTGGGGAAAATTAAGAGCCCCCCCCCAGAATGTACTTTGGGTTTGCCCGTTTTTTACGTCAGGGGAACGGGTTTTTTTAGCAGCAGAAAGAAATTGTCGTCAGCGCCCGTTTTTTCCCTGATTTCTTTTAAATCATCTGGGGTAACCGGGTTCATCCATTTTTTTGGGGAACTTTTAGCGGTTTTGGTACCTTTCCCTTTTCTAAACATTTAAATCTAGTACTCAAAAGAAAAGGAACAAAGATCCCCCAAAGCACCACCATTTACTGTAGCAAACCCGGGAAAAATTCCCCAAGATCAAGTCGAAGACTGGGTTATAAATTTAAAAAAAACCGGGGGCCGGGTTAAAAAAAAACCCGGGAGTATTTGGGTTTTGTATCGACTGAAATTTTCGCCAGCGGAAACGTTTCTTTTTGCCTCCAAAGAAACCCCAATTTTGGACAGTGTTGAGATACTGGTCTTGGAAAAGGGCGAAAGATTTCCGGGACACCAGCAGTTGTGCCACCGTGTCTCGCAAAACCGAAACCTGCAATCCATTGTTTGGGTCCCTTTTCTAACACCAGTCCATCAAAAGAAATTTATCTGGGGCAAAAAAAAGGCCTTCTTCAAACAATGTGGGGACCTAAAAGGGGTTTTGGGAACATTTTTGGGTTTTTAAAAGGGGAATTTTTTCCCCAAATGGAACTTCCATCACAAAAGAAACATCGGGAAATTGGGCTTTATCGGGGCCCACTGATTTTTTGAACTTTGTTTTTGTCCACGAACGGCCCCAAAAAGGGCTACGGGGTTTGGGCGGGTCCCGACCCTGGGGAAAGTTTGCTGGGAATTTAAAGGGTCCTTTCCCGGGGGTGATACTGGGATTGACGGGAAAGTCACTCGAACCCCGGAAAGATCCTGTCCGTTCCCAGGGTAAAGGGTTTTCCCTTTAGGACTCAAAAAGGGCCCACGATTTCCCTTTTCCGTAACTTCCCCCGTCCTGATGGGAAATACATGGGCGCTGAGAAATCCCAAAAATGGAAAATTTTCCTTTCCTACCAAAGCCCTTAAACCCGGGGTGAGCGTTTCATCTGGGCACCCTCTGGGCCCCATTTCCTCCCCCTTTTTTAAATTTTCCTTTCTTTTTGGAAAGTGGCCAGATCTTTTCTCACGCTCTGGAAAAAAATTGTTCCCCCTAAAAAAGGAATCTCGGGAGTGATTTAAAAAATTTTTTTCGTTTTTGGGGCAAATCGATCCATCGTTTCCAAAAAATGACTTTTTACGGACAGAAACGATGGAAACGAAATTTTCCTTTTTTGGGCGCAAGAACGGGAAAAATTCGTGAAAAGACAGCAGAACATTGGGAAATTTCTTGGGGGGTTCTTCTTTCAACTGTCCCAAATTAAATTTTGTTTCGCTGCAAAGGGGTGGTTTCAATGTCAAAGCGCTACCCCTTTAAAAAAACGACGCAAAATTTCAATGTCCACTTTTCCTTTGGGCCCAAACCCCAAGACCCTTGGTGACCCTTTTAAAACGGAAAAGAAAACTATCTATGTCATCCGTTTTTTCCTCAAAGGCGGCAACTTTGGGTTTTTTGCCGCTTTTTGGGTTTAGGCATGGCTTTCGGAACCGACTGGGGGAAATGGTGGAGGTTCTCTTGATGCCGTATTCTTTTAAAAAATCAGCATCGGTCTCAATTTTAACTGTTCAAAATTAAAAATTTCCCCCTGTAGTCCCCATTTTCTTTGCTTTTCCCCCTGTGTCTATTTTCTTTTCCCTTTAGCTTCCCTCGTAATCTTTTTCTTCAAAATTTTACTTCCCTGTAATCCCTTTTTTTTTCGATTTAGCTTCCCTCTGTAATTTTTTTTTCTTCAGCTTCCCTCTGAGGGTTAAATTTCTTCACTTCCCTCTTTGTCTTTTTTTTTTCTATCTCTTGTTTCCCCTTTAAATTTTCTTCCTTTCTAGTTTCCTTTTATTTTCTTCCTTTTCTCTCTTAGCCTGTTTTGCCCTATCTATGCCTTGTTGCACATAATAAATAAGTTTTTTTTCCCCCAAAACCCAAGCGGTTTTCCCCTTGTTTAACATAATTTTTCAAAAAACATCCATAAGAAACCCCAGATTTAAAAAACCAAAAAAATCTCAAATATAAAAAAATAAGGCGAAATATTTATAAAAGTTAGTTTCACAAAAACCCTTTTTAAATTTTAGTTTATACAAATCAGAATTCAATTTCCGGGGTAAACAGAAAACCGTTACAAAAACAGGGGGGGGATATAAATCCCAAGGAATGTATTTTTTTTCCCAAAAAAAATTTGCAACCCGCTATCAAAATTTGGGAAATTTTGAAACAAAAAGGGGTTTTTAAAGCAAAAATGTTTCCCTTAAAAAAAGGGGAAATTTAAAACAATAAAGTTTTTTGAAAATAAATTTATTTTTAAAATTTTTTGGGTTTTTTAAAAATTTTGTTGTCAGTCTTTTTTTCTTTTCTTAATTTCAAAAAAATTTTTCAAAACAAAAAGTACCCCCTTAAAAACAAAAAAAAGAATATAAATTTACAAAACAAATGGAAGCACAAACAATTAAAAAGAGGGGGAAAAAAACACCAAAAATAGCGAAATCCCACCTAAAGATGAAAATTTTTGAAAAGAAAAAAAGGGGTAGGGCCCATTGAAAGGGAAGGTTTTAAGAGGTTTTGAAAAAGGGGGGGAAAAGGAAATTTTTAAAGGATACCAGGAAACCCGGAAAAGTGAGCGAATCAAGAAAAGCAAAAGAAGCCCACGACCGCAACCCCCCGTGGTCATGGGCTCCCGTGGGAAAAAGGAGGGGGGGAAAAAAAAAATCATGCACAAAATCACCCCACCCACCCGTAATAATACCAAAAAAACCCAAACAATCAATCAAAAAATAAAATTCACCCCAAACCCCAAAGAAAATTTTCGCACCACAACCCCCGAAAAAAAATGAACAAAAGATAAGATGTTTTTTTGGCCGAGCCGGGAAACAAATCCCCCACCCCCACTATTAGCGTGGCCCGGAAAAGGGGAAATTGATCCCACACTCTGAGGGGGAAGGGAAAAAAACAAAAAAGAAACAATAGGGAAAGCGAAAAAAAATAGAATTTAAAAAGAAGGGGAAAGACTTTTGCCCCCCCCAACGCCATGCCCCCCGCTAAACCCCAGGGAAGAGGGGTTGGGGGTATCCGTCCGGGGAAAGGGGGCAAAAAACCCCTAAAAAAAACCCAGGGGAAGGGAAACGGGACTCCTCAAAGCCCCGCCCCCTTTCTGCCAAGGTTTTGAGCAAGGGAGGGTTTAGGCTATCGGTTTCCCGAGGTGGGGGGAAAGGGGCAAAAAAAAAATCCAAAACCAAAAAAAAAAAAAAAAACCCCTTAAAAGGATTTAAACAACCAAAAAAGTCCCAAAACCCCCCCAAAACACATATAGAAATAGCAAAAAACAACCCAAAAAATGCAAAAATAAACACAATCAATCAAACCCAATTTTTTTTTTTTTCCCCCCCCTCAAAACCCTTTTAGGGCACAAATAGAAATCCTTTTTTTTTTTTTTTCCCCCCCAACCCCCTTTAGGGGACAAATAGAAATCCTTTTTTTTTTTTTTTTTTTTTCCCGGGAAACAAACGGGAGCTACGCCGGTGAAAATTTGGGTCGGGGGCCCCGTCAACGTCACTCTTGGCCCTCCCCCCATTCTTTACAAACATTATCCTAGCAAAACGGGAATCTTTCCCCCTCAAACCCCAAAAAGGGGCACTAAACCCAAGTTTTCCCTTTTCCCCCCCCTCCTTTTAGGGGGGAAAAACCTTTTTCAAGTCACAACCACAAAATTGGAAACAGAATTTTTCACAATTTTCCCTCCCAACTGGAGACAAATTAAAAACTGCACACATGTATTCTTTTATCACCGAGAGGGCAAACCCAAACTTCACCCATTTTATCCCTCTTTACACTGAAAAGGGAAAAAAAGTCCCTTTAACATGTATCTTTCTTTACACTGAGAGATAAAACAGTCTAGTTTCGCTTCTATTTAAAACCATGGCCTTCCGTTCCTTTTTTAAACCCAAAATTCCGGCCAGGGAATAAAAACTCCGTAATCACTGAGGGGCCTGCCCCGCCCAAGTAAAAGCTTCCCCGCTTTTCAATTCCCCGTCCCCTCTCTCTGAGACAAAACTGCCCCCCCAACCTCCCCTTCCCCGGGATACCCTCCCCCGACTTCTCTTTCCCGACTTCTTCTGTCTCTTGCGAAACGGGGGGGCCCTTAAATTCTTCCCCCCGGAGTTGGGGACTGGCTTGGGGGGGAAATCCCCCCGGGTATCCCCCCCAACCCTGGGGCCTCCCTTTAACCCCCCACAAAGGGGGAAAGACGAAGGGGAAAGGGGGAAGGGTAAAGGGTGAAAGGGGGAAGGCTGAAAAACGAATAAGGTTCGTGTAAGTAACCTTCTTTTTTTTAACCCTATGAATTTTTTTCTTTTTCTTTTCCTTAAGTTTTCCCCCGTTTGCTTTTCCCCACTTCTTTTACTACCCCGGGAATGGGCTGGTCAGGGAGAGAAGGGGCCACCGTCCTGACAGGTTCGGGCTCTAGGCCATCGGGTGGGTTAAAAAATTTAAATCTTTCCTCCCCTTTTCCTAGTGAGTGCAAAACTCAGTGTTCAAAACACATGACCAAAACCTTACCTTACCCGCCCTTGGGGTTTAAAAACACTCGTTTGGGCCTTTCACCCAATGACCACATTCGTTTCTTGAATGGCCCTACTCCCCAATTATTTTGGGGGACGCCCGAACACTAGTCAAGCCCCCATGAATATTCTTTTCCTTTTGTTTTTGGCAAAAGGGGGGAAAAAAAATTAAATCATTTTTACTTTCATGGACGCACATGCCCCTTTATGTGAGGCTAGTCACATTACAGTGTTCCAAAGGGAAAGGGATCAATGGCATCCCCCCCTCCCCGTAGATAGGCATGTGTTCTTGGGTGGTGCAAAACGCAGGTCCACGGTTTAAATTTTGGTTCCCCGGCCCCTTTGTGATGATTCTTTTAAAACAGGTGATGTAGTTTCCCCCCCGGAAAATAACACCCAATTGGGTCCAGCACTTCTTTCCTTAGACGATTCCTTTCCTCCTCCATCTTGGATTGGAACTCTGTTCCCTTGTCTCTCTTGCATCTCTTTCTGCTTTTTCTTGAACCGCCGCCCTCTGTTCTCGCTCTTGTCGCTTTTCTTCCATCTCTTGTTGCCACTGCCTGTTCCTCTCTTCTCTTTCCAACCGTCTCTCTTCCATCTCCATTTTCCATCTATTTTCTTCTTTCTTCTCCTTGGCCTCTTTTTCTTCCTTTTGCCTTCTTTCCTTGGCTTCTCTCTCTTTTTCCCTTTCCTGTCTTTCCTTGGCTTCTCTTTCTTCCCCTCTTTCTTCCTTTTCCCGTCTTTCCTTGGCTTCTCTTTCTTCCTTTTCCCATCTTTCCTTGGCTTCTCTTTCTTCTTTCTCAAGTTTCATCATCATGAAAGGATCCATGGTTGGGTACCCAGAAGTGTAAGGCGAGGTGTAAACCTCGGTAAGTGGTCACCCTGAGAGGGCACCATTGGAGGTCGATATCTCAAGGTAGAAGGCGGTGGCGTACCACCATAAGGAGGCCTAACTCCCTGGGGGGTAGATGGCCTACACACTGAAGGGGAAGCAACGATGCCGGCTGAACCTCGCCTGACGAAAAGACAACTTGTGTAGTTGTTCCAATTGTCACCTGCGTAGTAGTAGGGGACGTAGGCATACTTAGTCCTGGCACAATTCCATCCCTTTTACCTGGGATCGGTGAGGTAACGACTTTCCCCTGTTGCCATAGTGAACTCTATTATGCTCTGCTACTAACCTGATTCAAAACCAAGTGCCCAAAGTATACACCTTCTCACCTCTAACAAATAAGTTCCACTCTCTTTTGTCAAGAGTATTTGAATATATCCCAGTCACCTCAATGTGACCAAATAGGTAAGTGTAACCTGCTGAACTGGATCTCTCAACACAAATCAAAACACTAAATCTCTTGACCTTGCCAGTGAGAATTTCCAACAGAAGGGAACGTATGTCTACTCACAAACCCAAATGTCTGGCCAAATTGGAAAACAATTCAGTCCATTCCCCGTGACTGAACCCTGCCAGCCAGTAACCTAGTTCCCACGCAATCACAAATGTTTCCCCGCACCAATTTCAGCTCCAGAAATGTCTATCTCCAAGCGAAAAGTTAACTCAACGTGACCAACCGTCTTCCACCACGGAAAAGAGAATGACCCAGATTGACAAATTAACGGCCGACACCTCAATGTGTCTCAAGCCAACGTTGACAACGATTTCCTTCTCTCGACAAATACTAGTATGCAATGAAGGCCATCTTCTGAAACTCGTACACCTAGTCAAATCTGAATCTGCTAACCCGATGACGTTAGGGTAAACAACGGACCTCGCAGTAAACAAGAAACGACGGAGCATGAAGTAAACAAATATTCATACGCATAAATAACTAACGGATGACGCAACAAACGACGGAACGCACGTAAAACTGAAACGGTAAACACGCACGACACGTGTACAATCGGCAGCGCAACTGATTTTTTTTTTTTAAATATGAACCCAGCGTCAACGGCTACCACTTGCACTGCACTATTAGACTCCGAAGAAAACGTCGGCAACACGCACTGCACGGTCAAAATAAACACAACCAAATTCGTGGTCAATCGCCACCAGCCCGTCGGACATAAGCTCTAACTCAAATATTCTGGGCATCAGGCAGGGAAAATTAC
>CM031614.1:81782584-81838756 GCA_018398815.1 Conus ventricosus
GTCTTTACCCTTTATTGTACGTCCCCCCCAAAAAAAGTAGAGAGCGAGTGAGTTGGACGTACCAGTGGGGAGGAAGTTGTCAACCACTTTGACGTACCAGTAGGCGATGTCACACTTTGACGTACCGAACAAGTTGTCAACCACTTTGACGTACCAGTGGAGCGAGTTGTCACCACTTGACGTACCAGTGGAGCGATTGTCAACCACTTTGACGTTCCAGTAGCGCGAGTTGTCACCCACTTTGACGTACCAGTAGAGCGAGTCGTCAACACTTTTGACATACCAGTAGAGCGAGTTGCAACCACTTTGACGTGCCAGTAGAGCAAGTTGTCAACCACTTTGACGTGCCAGTAGAGCGAGTTGTCAACCACTTGACGAACCAGTAGAGCGAGTTGTCAACCGCTTTGACGTACCAGTAGGGCGAGTTGTCACCCATTTTTGACGTACAAGTAGAACGAGTTGTCAACCATTTTGACGTACCAGTAGAGCGAGTTGTCAACCACTTTGACGTACCAGTAGAGCGAGTTGTCAACCACGCACCCTTTGCTCCTTTCTCTTATCTGATGGTGCAGCGACTGATGATGGCTAGGGAAAGGACTCCCTGGTCCTTCACTTTCCTCTTCACAGAAGATGCCGCCCCTTCCCGACCTGCCTTGTCTTCCCTGCTCACCCTGGTCACGGGACAGACGGACCAGCATGTGTCTCCGAGGCGCGGATCAGTAGTTCGTTCATGGCATAGTTTGGAAACACACACACACACACACACACACACACACCCCACACACCACACACACACACACACACACACCACACAAACACCTGTGTACATCAAATGGAAGTCCCTACCGGCTGATAATAGGGCCCTGAAGAGAAGTCTTGCCCATCCCATAATTTATCTCATTACCCACACTGCCACATTACCAAGGTGTCACGCGTCAAGCGTGACCTTTCGTTTCCACCCCCTTGCGAGGAGATTTCTGTCCCTATTATTTTTCATCCTATATGCCCATTTTTTAGAAGGGACCAAATCTTGGGGCAAACACTGCTCGACTGATTTTGAGCAGTCGCTTGCTATTTCACCCCAGCCCTCGCTGTGCACTGTCTTTGCACGTGCGTCCCATTCATTTGCGTTCACTCAGTTTTCTCGCTCAGATACGTCGCTATTGGAGGGTGGGCAAAAGTTGGGCTTGGGGTGAGTTCTGACACTCTGATTGGGGGGTGATCGAGTCATCTCGGTTTTTTCTATTCATTGATCATTTTGTTGGAGAGGGCCTCGTCCCTGTATTCTAGATAGCAACTGGAGTGGGCAGTCAGCCCACTGGAGCAGGACTCGTCATCTTGCTGAGCTCATTTTATCACCATCTTTTTGTTTTTTACCCCCCACATCATCATTTCATCTGGAGAAGCGAAGGAAGAAGAAGGAAGATCCTGAGAAGAAGACATAAAAAAGAAAAAGAACACTTAAAGAAGACTGGAGAGGGCCAGAGGACAGGAGGGTCAGACTGGGGTGACATCTTCCTGGAGGGTCGGTCTGCAGGGCTGTTTTCTCTCCCCAGACGTGGTAACCTGGCGACTTCGTCCTCTTTGGCACGAGTGGTTGTGCACTTTTCCGTTTTTCGTTCTCCTTCCGCCTTTTTTCCCGGGTCTTTAATGCCACCTCACCTCCGGTTCGTCCACGCCCTGACCTGGCTCCTGTTGGCCGAGACAACACAGCCTGCTGCCCTGGGACCCGGGAGGTCCCGATTGTGATGTTGGCACTTCTTCGCCTGTCCCGACATCATGAGGCGACTGCAGTGAGGGGCGCGCGTGAGTCGAGGGTTTGTGGGTGGGAGGTGTTAGACTCAAGGTAGCCCCAAGAAGACGAATCGAGACAAGAAGCGGACAGGCGTATCAAAGAAATGAACTGGCTGGAATATGTTGTTTTTTTTTGAGGTTTTGATGTTGTTTTTTTTTTTTTTTTTTTTTCTCTTCGACGGGTCATTAGTGTTGTTTTCCAAATAGTTTTTTTTTTAAGGACTGTTTTTTTTCCTCATGTGTTTATCATTGTACACATTTCCCTTTTCCCTCGGGCTTCAGTAGTGTGGGGTAGGTTGGGTGTTCAGGTCCTCCTGGGTGCTGTATTGGGTTAGGGTGGGAGATTTAGTATCATCTCTGTTCTATCTAGTTAGTTAGGGCCCCGCCTCTTCAGCTCTCATCAATATCTATTTAATGTGAATAAATGTTGTGGTTCGTCTATCTTTTGCCTGGTGTTTGATTTGTGCGCTTGAGGTCAGTACTTGCGGGTTCTCCCTCTTCCCATGCTACGTCATTGTTCACTCTTAACCGGGTGAACCGTGACATCTTGGGGCTCGTCCGGGATTTGGGTGAACCTGCCCAGTTTGACCTCGCGGGCAAGTCAACTCCGGCATCCGTCTGTCTTAATTGTTGTGTGGGTGGTTGGAGGGTGCGTGCCTAGTAAGGGTGGAGGCATAGACAACGAGCACTCAGGCGTGTAAAGACCTGCTAATGCCGTTGTTAGTGTGTGGAAGTGATGTGCTTTGTCTGTAAGTCTGTTTTGTCATGGGGTCATGATAGTGGAAATAATTAATACTTTATTTTCTGCAATTTGTTGTAGAAAACTCTAGTTATTTTGTTGTCTGCCATTTGTTGTGGGAGACTATAGCTATTTCCTTTTATGCTAATTCGTTGTAGTTAAATGTTGTGTGGGTGTTGGAGGTTAGGCCTTAGTGTGTAGGGGGCCTTCTTAGGGTTGCCTGGGATCCTGTGTGGGTTCGGGAATTGGGGTGAGACGGGAGACCCTTATCCCTTGTCAGCATTGGCCTACTCCAGGCTCGACTTCGGCGCGCCTGTTGTTTAGATTAGGGATAGGGACTTTTTTTTTGTAGGGTAGGTTTTGTTTTCCAGGGTAGGTCTGCGGTGCCAGTATTTGTGCTGATCTAGGTCGGTCAGAGGTCTCTACCAAGGTGGGGGTGTTACCATGAGACTTTAGAGAGCTGGCTTTCCTCTTTGTGGAACCACACATGGTTTCTGGTTGTGTTTCTCAGACCGGGTCTGTTTAGAAACACTAGGAGCTGTTGGATGATATCTTGCTGATACGAGGAGAGACAGACCTCTGACCTGTGAAGGTGAGTTTTTCGGAAAAAAAAAAAAAACGCTTTGGATTTATTACTTTGTAATAGTTATAGACAGTTATATTGTTTGCATACGTCAGGGCGTTGGCCAATTATTTTTTTTAGTTTAAAAGGTAAAAAGAAGGTTTGTTTTTTAAAGGGACAATTTGCAGCCGGTAGGGTGGTCGCGTATTGCGTGTGAAAAAAAAATAAGAGGAGGAAAAATTTTGATTTGTTGCTCCCGCGCTGTGTGGGAGTGGCGTGTTGCACGCTTTGTTAAGCGTGCAGGGATTAACCAGTCAGTCGTTTCAGGAGACGGGTCGTGGTCAAGATGTAGAGGTTGTGTGCGTTTCCGCATCTTTGTGTGGGACGGGTTCCAGCCCATCACGTACCGAGGAGAGGTCCGAGTTGTTCTGGGTGATCATAGTCGTACATACATCCTTGAGTGTGAACCGGGTATCTGACTGCGAAGCGCCCTCGACCTCCAATTTGTTGGTCCATTCGACTTGGATTGCCTATCTTTTGAGCCCTGTCAGTTTCATTTCCCGTTGGGCCATTGGAGGCGGCGTTTTGTCTTCCTTCCTCCAGCAGGGAAAGTGAAGTTACTTCCAGGAGGGATTAGGCGGGAAGAGATCTCGTAGTCAGGATGGCGACCGGAGGAGACAAGCGAGTCACCCGTAGTCAAAGCCGAATGTGGGACTTATTGGCCGATCCCCAGGTCTCCACTGTAGCTATCAGTACGCCCACGACGGTATCGCATACTTAACTCGGAGCTGCAACTTCTGCGAAAGCTAAGACTAAGCTGTCATCTGTCGCGAGTTCCCAGGGTTGGGAGACGCCGACGAGTGACTATCCAAAGACGGGTCCTCCTTTGAGCGCACCCTCTCGGTCTCAAGTCCACCGCTGGGTTAGCGACATGTGGGGTTTCTCTTCCGGCACCAAGACTTCCGATATCCAGAATTCCGCTCCGGGGCCAGTACCAGTCTGACCTAGGGACTATTCTTCTTATGATGGAAAGGAAAGAACAACAGCGTAGGGAAGAAGAGGAAAGGAAAGAACAAAAGCGTAGGGAAGAAGAGGAAAGGAAAGAACAAAAGCGTAAGGAAGAAGAGGAAAGGAAAGAACAAAGGCGTAGGGAAGAAGAGGAAAGGAAAGAACAAAAGCGTAAGGAAGAAGGGGAAAAGGGAAAGAACAAAAGCGTAAGGAAGAAGAGGAAAGGAAAGAACAACAGCGTAAGGAAGAAAAGGAAGAAAAAGAACTGAGACGTAGGGAGGAGGAGGAAAAGAAGAACAGAGATATAGAGAGGAAGAGGAGAAGAGAGAACAGAGACGGAGAGAGGAAATAAACGCCTCTACCAGGCTCTGCTGCCTCCAGTCCCAGATAGGAACCGAGTGAGGGGGAGGGAGCCATCCGTCTGCCCTCCGTCTCTGCGGTTGCCAGAGCTGCGTCCTGGAGAGGACATTGACGTGTTCCTAGAGCACTTCGACTCTGTGGCAAACAGCTATCATTTGTCAGATCAGCACAAGTTTTTGTACCTCTCCAGTGGACTGACGGGTAGAGCGAGGGAAGCCATATTAAATCTTGGGGAGAACCCGACTTATGAAGAATTGAGGGCGCTCTCCGCAAACGTTTTTCATCTCACTGCGGAAATCATACCGCGTCAACTCCGGACTATGAAGAAACTTTGCGGAGGAGACATTCTTCAATATGGTGAGGGGCTGCGGAGGTCCCTTAGACATTGGGTGGAGTTGTCCGACATGCCTCTTGAGGACTTTGGTGTTGGTGGAACAGCTTATGAATGTGGAAAACTCCAGAGCTGAGATTGCGTCTCACCGAGCTTGACCCCAAGACCTTTGCCAGTGCCATAGAGATTGGCTGAATCCTTCGCCGAGGCCAGGAGGGCCCTTAGGAGGACGGACAGAAATCCTGCACAGTCGGTTGTGGAAGACCGGATGCCACACCCCCAGCAGCCTGCTGCTCCTGGCCCTCAGCTCAGAGGTCAGGTGCCCCCTCGACCGCCGCCAGCTGTTGCTCCTCAGTGTTTTCAACTGTGGGCAACCAGGGCATTTCGGCGAGAGTGTCCCAGAGCACGAGGTCCGCCTACCGTGCCTCAGGGCGACCGTGGACCAGGGAATGCCCGGGTCTTCTTTGGTCACACCAGCGCAGCGGGTCACAGCCCTGTGTTCCTCTCGGTGGTTGGGGCACAGGTTGTCGACACCATCCGCGACTCAGGAGCCACTGCTGTGTTTGTGGATCAGGCCGTCGTTCCGCCCGGGGTACAGCGGGGCCCTGATTGTGAGGTGGGCCGGCATAGAGGCTGGATTTGCCTCAAAAAGGCCCACGTACCTCATCCCCATGAGCACCCCATACTTTGAGGGAAAGGTCTGGGCCGTAGCCCTTAAGGATCCCGCATACTCCTTGCTCCTGGGGAACTGTGTACACTTCGCTGGGGAGAGGCACGTCGCATGTCCACAGATTTACCCGAGCGGGTATTTGTGGCAGCTGTCACCCGGAATATGGCCAGGAAGGGTGATGAAGAGCTTCGGCCCATACACCAACCCCCTGTGGACGCCTTGGCAACCCAGATCAGTGCTGAAACTGTCAAGAGGTTGCAGTATAGGGACGCATCAGTCAAGGCACTTCGAAGCATGTGGGTCGGCCTTCTAAGAAACGGCCACACCGGACGCACCCTATTTGTGGAGCATGATGGGATGCTCTACCGCCAGTACTCCAACCAGAGTACTCAGGTACGGCAGCTAGTCGTACCCAAGGGACTTACTCCCACGGTCTTGCGAGTTGGCCATGACTCGCCCATGGCGGGGCACATGGTGTAAAGAGGACGCAAGAACGGATTCAACAGGAGTTCTACTGGCCTGGCATGAATCGCGATATCAAAGCATACTGCCGGGCGTGTGACGTATGCCAGCGGATGACACCCAAGGGAAGGAACACAAGGGTGCCTCTGGGCACTGTGCCCCTAGTGGGTGAACCCTTTTCTAAGGTGGGTGTCGACCTTGTAGGTCCCATCACACCTCCTTCAGTTCGTGGTCACCGGTACATTCTGGTCCAGGTTGACTACGCCACTCGCTACCCCCGACGCCATCCCTCTGCGCAATATCGATGCGGCAACAGTGGCGGATGCCCTGTGGCAGATGTGGACCAGAACAGGGATTCCGGACAAGGTGCTGTCAGACCAGGGCACACAGTTTATGTCTGACACCATGAACCAGGTCTACCAGCTGCTTTCTATTCATGGTCAGACCACCTCCCCGTATCACGCGCAAGCTAAAGGACTCGTGGAGAGGTTCAACGCCACGCTCCCAAACAGATGTTACGACGCCTGTGCCGGGAGCAGCCGAAGGAGTGGGACCGGTTCATCCCTGCCGTCTTGTTCGCATACAGAGAGGTCCCTCAAGAGAGCATGCGGTTCTCTCCCGTTTGAGCTCCTCTATGGAAGAACCGTCAAGGGACCTATAGCTATTCTAAACAGCTTTGGACACAGAAGGAGACTGACCCTGTGGTCAAAGAGGAGTCCAGCTATGTTATCGACCTCAGAAATAGGGTGTTGAAACATGTGAGCTGGCTCAGCAGCACCTACGTAATGCCAGGGAAAGGTACCGGAAACTCTACAACCGACGCTGCAGGGAGCGATGGTTCGAGCCTGGCGACGAGGTACTACTCTTGCTTCCCCTAAAGAAGAATAAGCTGCAGCTGGAGTGGCAGGGCCCCTTCAAGATCGTCGAGCGTGTGGGGGACTGGGACTACAGGATCAACGTCAGAGGAAAGGAGAGACTCTACCACGCCAATCTCCTGAAACGTTACTACCGGAGAGAACAGTGTTCTTCTGGACACGCTCCAGTGGTGGTGGAAAAGTCGGAGCATGATTCAGATATGTTTTTCGATATTCCCTCCGTTCCCCTACAAGCCGAGGAAACATGGAGCACGTCGAGATTTTAGAGACCCTCACGGTTGCGCAGCGGGATGAGGCTAGGGCAATGTGCCGGGAATTTGCTGACATCCTCACAGACCTTCCTTTTCGTTGCCGCGTGGGGGCATGTCAGCTTGTTCTTTCGAAAGATGAGCCAGTCAGAGTTAAACAGTACCCTTTACCCCATTCCCAGGCTGATCACATTAAGAAGGAGGGGAGTCTATGCTGGCTATGGGAGTCATCGAGAGAGCCAAGTCACCTTATTCGGCTCCCATCCTCCTTGTCAAGAAGAAGGATGGCAAGCTGCGATTCTGCGTGGACTTCCGCCGGCTCAACAAGATATTACCAATTTGATGCAGAGCCCATGCCCGATGTGGAACAGATTTTTGCTGAGCTAGGTGGAGCGCATTTCTTCTCCAAGCTGGATCTCGCCAAGGGAAAACTGGCAGGTACCTATGTGCCCCAAGGACAAACCGAGACTGCGTTTACCACTCCAGAGGACAATACCAATGGGTGGTGATGCCTTTTGGGCTGAAGACTGCAGGAGCCATTTTCAGCCGCGTCATGAGGGAGGTACTGGCGCCTCTTCATTTGTCTGAAGCCCATAATTTCATGGATGATCTTCTTGTTACTACTACCACCTGGGAGAGGACACGTTATTTGTTTTGCGGGCTGTGTTTACCCGCCTCAGAGAGGTGCAGCTAGCCGCCCGACCTACCAAGTGTCAGCTGGAAGAAGCTCCATTGCATTCCTGGGGCACCGGCTGGAGCAAGGATTTATCAAGCCTGAGGAGGATAAAGTGGATAAGGTGTCCGCTGCCAAGCCACCAACGACCAAGCGGGAGCTACGATCCTTCCTAGGACTTGCAGGATATTACAGGAAGTTTGTCCCAAACTTTGCAGACGTGGCGCTTCCACTTACCAACCGCACTAAGGGCAAGCTACCCGAGAAACTCCAGTGGGATGACGCCTGCCAGCAAGCCTTCGAGGCACTGAGGAAGGCTCTTACCACAGGTCCCATCCTTCTGCTACCTGATCCCGCGATAACCCTTTGTGCTACGCACGGATGCTTCAGCTACTGGATTGGGGGGCGGCGCTTTCTTCAGGATCAGGGCAAAGGGCTTCAACCTGTGGCCTATGTAAGCAGAAAGTTGTCCGCAGCAGAGAGCCGTTACCACACCATCGAGCAAGAATGCTTGGCGGTTTGGTGTGGGGAATACGTCGTTTTTTACCCTTATCTCTATGGGCGGAAGTTCACTCTGCAGTGCGACCATCATCCCTGCAATACATCGATCGGATTCGTCCTGTGAGCAGGCGACTGATGGCTGGGCTATTGAGCTGCAGAGCTATGCGTTCACGTTCCAACACATCAGTGGTCCAAGCAATGTGGAGGCAGACTACCTTAGTCGCATGTCCCATTGAGTGTTTCCCCAGACCAAAAAAAAAAAAAAAAAAAAAAAAAAAAAAAGAGCCAGGGCACTATAAAACCCTACCCTGGTACGACTTCTGTGCAAAGTGAACCTGGGCACTATAACCCTAAACCCCGGTACGACCTATGTATCGTGAGTCAGGGCACGAAACTTTTACCACCCTTCCATGACTGTCTATTCACGCTTGTACTGTGGAGCAAGCTCCATCTTAACAGCTCAGGGTGAGGTGGGTCGTTTTTCAGTAAAACGACGCTTTTTGGGGGAGGGGTGTGTCACGCGTCAAGCGTGACCTTTCGTTTCCACCCCCTTGCGAGGAGATTTCTGTCCCTATTATTTTCATCCTATATGCCCATTTTTTAGAAGGGACCAAATCTTGGGGCAAACACTGCTCGACTGATTTTTGAGCAGTCGCTTGCTATTTCACCCCAGCCCTCGCTGTGCACTGTCTTTGCACGTGCGTCCCAATTTATTAGCGTTCACTCAGTTTTCTCGCTCAGATACGTCGCTATTGAGGGTGGGCAAAAGTTGGGCTTGGGGTGAGTTCTGACACTCTGATTTGGGGGGTGATCGAGTCATCTCGGTTTTTTTTCTATTCATTGATCATTTTGTTGGAGAGGGCCTCGTCCCTGTATTCTAGATAGCAACTGGAGTGGGCAGTCAGCCCACTGGAGCAGGACTCGTCATCTGCTGGAGCTCATTTATCACCATCTTTTTGTTTTTTAACCCCCCACATCATCATTTCATCTGGAGAAGCGAAGGAAGAAGAAGGAAGATCCTGAGAAGAAGACATAAAAAAAAAAGAACACTTAAAGAAGACTGGAGAGGGCCAGAGGACAGGAGGGTCAGACTGGGGGTGACATCTTCCTGGAGGGTCGGTCTGCATGGCTGTTTTCTCTCCCCAGACGTGGTAAACCTGGCGACTTCGTCCTCTTTGGCACGAGTGGTTGTGCACTTTTCCGTTTTTTTCGTTCTCCTTCCGCCTTTTCCCGGGTCTTCAACTGCCACCTCACCTCCGGTTCGTCCACGCCCTGACCTGGCTCCTGTTGGCCGAGACAACACAGCCTGCTGCCCTGGGACCCGGGAGGTCCCGATTGTGATGTTGGCATTCTTCGCCTGTCCCGACATCATGAGGCGACTGCAGTGAGGGGGGCGCGCGTGAGTCGAGGGTTTGTGGGTGGAAGGTGTTAGACTCAAGGTAGCCCCAAGAAGACGAATCGAGACAAGAGCGGACAGGCGTATCAAAGAAATGAACTGGCTGGAATATGTTGTTTTTTTTTTGAGGTTTTGATGTTGTTTTTTTTTGTTTTTTTTTTCTCTTCGACGGGTCATTAGTGTTGTTTCCAAATAGTTTTTTTTTTAAGGACTGTTTTTTTTTCCTCATGTGTTTATATCATTGTACACATTTCCCTTTTCCCTGCGGGCTTCAGTAGTGTGGGGTAGGTTGGGTGTTCAGGTCCTCCTGGGTGCTGTATTGGGTTAGGGTGGGAGATTTAGTATCATCTCTGTTCTATCTAGTTAGTTAGGGCCCCGCCTCTTCATCTCTCATCAATATCTATTTAATGTGAATAAATGTTGTGGTTCGTCTATCTTTTGCCTGGTGTTTGATTTGTGCGCTTGAGGTCAGGTACTTGCGGGTTCTCCCTCTTCCCAAAGCTACGTCATTGTTCACTCTTAACCGGTGAACCGTGACACAAGGTATAGCCAGAATCCCACAAATGTTCATATACAAAGAGGATAGTGTACATGTGCACACATTCTGAACCTCAAGACATGTGAGAGCTCCTGCCATCTTCACCAGATGTCAGCTATGCAACGTACCAACCAACAAAGGCACTGCAGTCCAGCTAGCATGCATTTTTTTTTTGAGTTCAAATAAAAGAATAACAAAAGAAATTTGTTGAAAATGTCGACAGGTGATGAGGCAAAAGGGATCAAAGTTAGCAGACGATACAGAATGACGAGGCAAAAGGGATGAAAGTTAGCAGACGATCAGAATGACGAGGCAAAAGGGATGAAAGTTAGCAGACGATCAGAATGATGAGGCAAAAGAGATGATAGTTAGCAGACGATCAGAAAAGTCAAACCACATGAAAACAAAACCATCCCTGTCCAGCACAAAATCAGCCACAGTTCCAGACAACTTGCACAACAATGACTACAAGAATTCAGGTGAGCAGGCAGTTCAGTGCTAGTTTCACTAAAAACCCAACCAACAGTTAATCATCCACAGTTACAGTTCCCCACAACTTGCATAACAATGGACAAACTACGATAATTCGGGAGAGCAAGATAGTTTAGTGTTCATTTCACTAAAGCCAGACAATGGACAAACTACGACAATTCGGGAGAGCAAGCAGTTTAGTGTTCATTTCACTAAAGCCAGACAATGGACAAACTACGACAATTCGGGAAGTAGGCAGTTTAGTGTTTATTTCACTAAAGCCAGACAATGGACAAACTACGACAATTGAGGAGAGCAAGGCAGTCTAGTGTTTATTTCACTAAAGCCAGACAATGGACAAACTACGACAATTGAAGAGGGTAAGGCAGTTTAGTGTTCATTTCACTAAGCCAGACAATGGACAAACTACGACAATTGAGGAGAGTAAGGCAGTTTAGTGTTCATTCACTAAAGCCAGACAATGGACAAACTACGACAATTGAGGAGAGTAAGGCAGTTTAGTGTTCATTTCACTAAAGCCGGATGTCGCGCCCGACCCGTTTAGGATGGGACCTACCCTCTCATACAGAAGGAGTCAGGAACTCACAGAGAAAGTTTAACACCACAAAGAAAATGTTATTAACTAATGAGCAACATATAACAAACAACAAAATATAATTAAAAAAATATAGGGATACGCGATGATATGAGGGATATGAAATGAGAGTAATCAGAATGAAATGAACGCTGGAGGTGACACCCGGACCTGTTGGTCAGCTGCAATAATAACAATGATAACAAAAGAAGGGCAATGGTGACAATATTGCATGGGGGATGAAAATATCAACTTACAACACCCAAATAACAATGCCAGTGCATACATCAACCATACACCAATAGAACACCCAATAGGTCCAACTTCAGCAGAACACAAAAACTGCACAGAACGCACGAACAACTAGGCCTATCACTATCACAAAAAACAACAACCTTTTATACTATAGAAAATTACTTACACGGAAGGCACCACTTCCCCTGATGACTGTGCAAACCCCACACAAAAGTGCAGCAAAGATTCTGAGTAACAAAACAGTTACTACCATACGGTGCACCCAACAGGATGTCACACGTCTGAGCTCATCATTGCATCTGACAAATCCAGGGGCCTCCCCAGTTCAACACACACGAAGCAACGCCGCGGAACGAACACAGCGCGCGCTGCACAAAATTTCGAACAGTACACTAAACCGCGGCACGCTACTCAGCACAACACACACACAGCGCTATGAAAACTCTCCCAGATCTAACGTAGATCCAAGACAAAATATGTGTCGCGACACCAGACAATGGACAAACTACGACAATGAGGAGAGTAAGGCAGTTTAGTGTCCTTTTCACTAAAGCTAGACAATGGACAAACTACGACAATTGAGGAGAGTAAGGCAGTTTAGTGTTCATTTCATTAAAGCCAGACAATGGACAAACTACGACAACTGAAGAGAGTAAGGCAGTTTAGTGTTTATTTCACTAAAGCCAGACAATGGACAAACTACGACAATTGAGGAGAGTAAGGCAGTTTAGTGTTCATTTCACTAAAGCCAGACAATGGACAAACTACGACAATTGAGGAGAGTAAGGCAATGTAGTGTTCATTTCACTAAAGCCAGACAATGGACAAACTACGACAATTGAGGAGAGTAAGGCAATGTAGTGTTCATTTCACTAAAGCCAGACAATGGCACAGAGTCCCTTTAACTGGTTTGTCTGTCACCACACATGGGGACAAGCCTCATTGGATTCTGCTCTGCACAGACACATAGACACAGACAGAGACTGACAGACGACAGAGCCTGACAGACAGACACCCCCGTCCCCCCCCCCCACCACACACACACACACAAACACACACATATGCAAACACACATATATGTGCGCATGCATGCACGCACGCACGCACGCGCACACACAGAGACACAGACACAAACACACACACACACACACACACACACACACACACGTGCACACACATACACGCGCATGCACACACACACACACACGCGCATGCACACACACACACACACACACACACACACACACACACACACACACACACACCACACACACACACACATACACACACCACACACACACACACACGCTTGCGAGTGTGCACTCACATGCCAACAGAGACAGACAGACAGAGAGATGAGGTGCCAAAATATGATCACTCAATTACCCCAACCCTATCCTCCTCCCTTCCCCACTGTCCATCCACACCTCATTTCAGTTCTGGCTGATATCTTTTGATGTCATTCAAACTATCCCTCTTGATGTCGATCCTATGCAAACTCAACACAAGATACGGATACAGGGTGTGATGATGATGACGACTATGATGATGATCATGATGATATGAACTGTGCCTAATGTCAGTCCTTAACCAAGCTCGAAGCTTTTCACAATCAGTTTTTCAATAGGCTATCTTCCTGGGAAAACTTGAGAAACAATATCTTGATAATTCAGTATATGTCATTCGTTTCTGTTTGCGCTGTCGTGCATGAATCACCACAGTGTCTCTACCCGTCAAAGCAGTCATTCATCATCGTTTGGCTTTTGTTTTCACCTGGGTGTCCCCATTGCTCATTTTCTTTCCGCCAGAAAGTGTGAAGGTTACTGTCGGAGTCGTCATATGGATGATGTAGATGCATGCATGCTAAGAATAGAAGCTGTTTAAAGACCCCATCTGAAGGACCTGTTCTCCATTCCCAAGTAACTGAAAACTGAAATCACATCCCGTAAATGAAAATGAACAAACAAACAAACAGAATGTTTAACAAAATAGTGTTACATAATCATATTCTGAGTTTTTTTTTGTGAATGTTTTTTTCTTTTTTTCGTGAGTGTTGATCATCTCATGAGACAAAAGAAAGGAAGTGATAAACACAACTGCATCACAAAAGTGAAGATAAGAAGAATACAAACAATTAAGTGTTGCGCGTGTGCGCCCCCTGCCCCCCCCCCCCCAGCACGCACACACACACGCACACACACACACACACACACACACACACACACACACACACACACACACACACACACACACACACAAATTGAGAGAACACATACAATGCAGGGCCAACTGTCACCATGAAGACAAACTGGTTAAAATGTGCCACTCATTGTATCCAAGATGGTGTTTAAGAAACCAAAAATTGATCTCTGCTCAAGATTCCTGGCAGCCAGACTCTGATGTACTTCTGTTAGAGATGTTGTCTTGCTGGCACAGCAACAAGCTGAAACAGTTCGCTGAACAGAGGAAACGAGCAAACAGATTTGGCCTGTGTGGGTGAGCAATGTGTGCATCGTTGTGCGTTCGCACGCCCTTGTGTGTGCAACAGAGAGTGGCTTTTAAAAAGGGGTACGCAATTGTTCACTGTTGCACAACAGCCAGTTTTTTTTATCTTCATTTGTGAGAAACAGATATATTGACAAGATTTACAAAGCAACGATGGTCACCTGCCAAATGATTTACGATTTGATTGTTGAAGTGTAACCACATAAATGCATTTCCATAATAGAATGATCATTTATAGATAGAAAACCGCCAGATAGTCTGGTTGGGGCAAAGCAATTGTCAAACAATTCATTACTTCTTTTCAGAACCCCAATACATGTCCTTTCTGTTGAAGCCATATTAATGAATTTTTTAAAATTTAATTTCTTTATTTACTTATTAAAGACCACGTCAAACAGTTTAAAACAACAACAACACAAAAGCATGATTTTGGAGAGAAACCAACAACCAGTGGAGCCCTACTCACACGAGTAGCAGGTTGGAATTTCACCGTACGAGAGTTTGTTTTTATTTCCACTTTTCATTCTTTTTCGAAACATTTGTCGTTTATTGAAAGTAAAACAGAAGGTGTGGATTGACACCCACGCGCCCTGTGTGCGTCACGCGCCCTGTGTGCGAGAGT
Source organism: Conus ventricosus (assembly GCA_018398815.1). Classification (NCBI taxonomy): domain Eukaryota; kingdom Metazoa; phylum Mollusca; class Gastropoda; order Neogastropoda; family Conidae; genus Conus; species Conus ventricosus. Next base: position 81,797,190 of record CM031614.1, read on the forward strand.
GAAAACAGACTAAGGTTAGGCCCTATCCTGTGTTTGTGGTGGAGGGGTACTACGCCCTTTCAGTATTTGCATATCAAAGTTAGATAGCGACATAAAAATCGCTTCCCAAAATATGGACGTAGAGTCGACAATAATACATAGCGCATTCGCATTCAGGGCGAGATTAAACGTCCTGTCGGCCTGAGGCCGTTAAGGACAAGGTTCCTGCAGACATGGGTCTGCATATTTGTGGCAACTGCTGTCGCCTGGCTGTGGTGGGTAGTTTCAATGGGGGTCGTCGCATTTGTCTCTCAGAGCTCGTGTTCCTCTTGAACATTGGCTCAATTCTGGTCGTCATCTTGAATGTTGGTCCAAGTTTGGTGGAGTTGGTCTTGAACGTTGGTTCATTTCAGGTTCTTGGTCGACCGACGACGGGCGTCGGTGTATGTTGCCTGTCCCCTAAACATCAGGTTGTCTTCAGGACCATCGGGCGGCCTTCTTCATGCTCGGGTAGCGATGGTCCTGTGCCCCGTGAGGCCGCCTCAAGGAGGGAGCAGGACGAAAGTCGCTGGAGCGCTGCACGAGTCCCTAAAACTTGGCGGGCACTCGCTGACTGCGGCCGAGAGGGCAATTTTTCAGCCCAACCCTGTAAGGAGTGCCCCCATGTCTGTCACCCCTCAAAACAGCACGGTATTCCAGGCCACGGTAGTCGCTATCAGGCAGCGCTCCTTCGCCAATCGCCCACATCTCCAGGAGCCGTCCCCAGGTTAGACCCGTCGTCATACGCATGGCTAGAATGTTGTCTGTGCCGCTCGACGACACTGATCTCTCACATCAGCATCCTTCAAAGGAGAGCTGCCACCTCTCCCCTGGTGTCCACTGCTATGCCACACGCGCAGTGGGATACATTGCGTTCACTGCTTACGTTATTATTACTTATTATACAGATAGATAAACCGGTTAGGACATCAAAATGTGAATTATTTACTTGTTTCTTTATTTTTTAAAAATCTGGCATTTGTTCTTTTTATTGTCAGCGTTACCATTAAAATATTGTGTGTTTTTTTTAAATTTCGTAATTTTTGATGAAAGAACTAATCAAACGCGTATATTTTTACATAAATATAGTTTCGGAAAACAAAATTACAGGGGAGCCTACTCTGAGTAGCGCATGGGAATTTCACCATCCCAGAATTTCTTTTTTATTCCCACTTTCAATTTAAAAAAAAGAAATTTACCTTGTATTAAAAGTAAAATAAAGATGTGGATTGACGCCCACTACCATTACTATAACTACAAAATGCTAATGTTCTTTTCACAAAGCTATATTGCTAGAGTTATCTACCTTTGTCTTTATAGTGTCAAATACATTTACTACCGATTAACCTTTGAAACTGGTCTGAACCAGGTCCACCTTATACCCCATGGCCCCCCCCCCCCTCCCATGTCAACCCCTCTTACTTTCTCGTCTGCTCTCTATTATGTGTTGTATCTGCAAACTTTGCATCTTCCTCTCCCTTCCCCTGTCCCCCCACCCCATCCTGCCTTCACCTCCCAAATCAGACATGAGTCCTCTCTGTCCACCACTGCACGCATACATACACACAAGCACATGCATGGTATCAACCTGATCACTGTCCCCCTCCTCAAGCCTCCCACTGTCTCCAGTCATAACAGCAAACTGACTCTGGGGTTATTCAACGCCCAATCTGTTGGTGCCAAGGCGAAAAGGACCGCAATCAACGATTTCATCGTTGACAACGACGTCAACCTTATGTGCATCACAGAAACATGGTTACTACCAAGTGGTGACGAGGCCAAGTGTTGCGACCTTTCCCCTCCTGGCTATACGACCTTCAGCTTTCCTCGGCCAACCCGTGGCGGAGGCATCGCTTTTGTTGTGTCTGATGCTGTGTCCCCCTCTGTCTCCACTACCTCCAGCTTCTCATTTGCTCACTCTTCTTACGATCTGGTCCAGCTTACTGTGTCCTTACCCAAGTCCTCCCTTCATGTGTTCTGCCTTTACCGCCCTCCTCCCAGCAAGAAGAATCAGCTGAAAGACTCTCTCTTTCTGGGGGAGTTCCCGGATCTGCTGGACTTCATGAACTCTGTGAAAGGCCACTCAGTTTTGGTTGGGGATTTCAACTTCCACTGGGATAATCCCTCCAACAACTTCACTGCACGACTGAAGGATCTCCTAGAGTCCTTTGGTCTGCGTCAGTCTGTCTCTTCCTCCACTCACAGATCAGGTCACATCCTGGACTGGGTCATCCATCCTGATGGTGATCTGGTTGACTCAGCCATCACCAGTTTGACCCTGACCTCTGACCACCATGCCATCCTAGCCAAGCTCAACATTTCTGTTCCTGTCAAATCTCCCAGGTTCGTTGAAACCAGGGACTTTGCATCTGTGGACCTTGATGCGTTCCGGGCTGACCTGCTGTTTTGTCTTCAGTCATCACTGCTTTTTCTGCTGAACTGTTCCATACCCTTATCCGGGACGTTCTTGATCTTTCACGCTCCTGTTCTTCGACGGAGGATCTCCAGCCCCCCGCCTTCGCCTTGGTTTCCAGCGGTTGCCCCACAAGTTCTGGACGCTAAACGTGTTAGGCGTGGGCCAGAGAGACAATGGATTAAGAGCGGTCTTGAGGTCCACAAACGATCTTACGTGTTGCAAACAATGTTGTCAATGAAATTGTGCAGCAACCCAAATCAGCATTTTGTCAAGGGTAAAAGGACCCTGTCCGGGGAATGGGGCAGGGACAGACAAAGAGTAAAGGGGCACAACACTAAACCCACTCACTACCTCCAGCCCACTCCAGGAATCACGGAACAAATTAACATTTATTAAATTTTAAATACACAAATTTACTCAAACATAATAAACACCTCAATCACTCGCACATACACTCATTTATGGGGAGGGGGTCCCCTGTCAAAGAAGAGGGGGGAAGACAGGAAAAAGAATAACTACACAAAAAAACCCCAAAGTATAGACCCTATCGGAGCTAGCTGTCGCTAAGGGACAAAAAAACCCCTTCGACAAAAAAAACACCACCACCGGATCTCACTGCCACCCGACCTATCACCATCTAAAGCTACCCCCCGCCCCAACAAATAGAAAAAGAGAAACAAACTATACAACCAACAGGGCATAACAGGATACATTAATCACACTAGCGCACGCACACAAATCCACAGCCCAACAACCACACACACTTCCCACAAAACTTTGTGTTGAAGACTGTCCAAGAATGTTCTCGGATTAACTCCCCGAAGCACGACTGGATGTGCTCCTCACTGTCATCGGAAGACTCCTTCCTGCACCGGACTCCCGCCCCCCTAAAGTTCAGCTCCGGAATCCTCCCCTCCGAGGAACATCTCCAGGTTGCCCAACTTCAGAAACTGTGGCCCATCTCCACTCAAGGAAAAGAAACGAAAAACACAAGAAACGCCCTGCGGCGGTGTCAGTCCTCGCCGCATAATCATGATGATTGTGGATTATGTGTGTGAATGCAGGGCATGTGTGGACTGTGTTCGTACAATTCAAAGAATTCAAAAGAAGAATAAACTTTATAACCACTATTTTCTGTTTTCATCTAATACTAAGATTTCTGTTTAACGTCCTCCGGCCTGCACAAACAGGACATATTGGGACATTTTTTTATGACGTATTTTTTTTTCTTGGTAGTTCCAACATGTTTTTTGACTTTTTTTTTTTTTTGTGGTTGCTCCAAGGCCGTCGTCAGGGCCACGGGCGGCCGTCTTCATGCTGAGTGGCGACGGTCCTGTCCGCGTGAGGCCGACTCGGAGACATACGAGGCACAAGTCGCCGAGCCGCTGCACGTATAGGTCCATGCCCACTCTGCGCCCAATGAGGAACGTACCCACCCTCCCCACCCAAAGGGAGAGCCCTGCTAGGATGTGCAGGCCATGGGTTAGTTCGCAGAGGGGCAGCGCCTCTTTCGCCAAGTGTCACGCCGCCTCGAGAGCCGTCCCCGGCGACACAGGCTAGTCCCGTCGTCACTCGTAGTGCGAGGAAGGAAATCTGTGCCCCCCTACACCCATCTGCCACCTGGGTGCCTTCTGTGGTCTCTGCCACGACCAGCCAGGGATGGTGGATTGCCCTGTTTTCATCTGTTCCTTATTTTCCTTTACTATAATTCTCATAATTCTCATATTTCACATTATATTCTCATTCATATTACAAATTTGCAATGCAGTAAACACTTGGAGTTTCACATTACATTTTAAATTTATACCAGCGAAATTCCATAAAAACTCACAATTCTTCCATTTTTTTAAAAAAATATTTTTCATAAAAAAAACAAATAAAAGAAAAACCACAGAGACAAACAAACAAGACAAGGAGCGGAACCAATGGCGGGAGCGCAACATCGGAAATCTCCGCTAGCGATGAATGTTAGTCGGCGGCAACTCGTTCCGTTCCTGACCTGACTTGATGTTAAAAAAATAAATAAATAAAATAAAATAAAAAAATTAATTTGCTTCAATCCTTGAGTATCGCTTCTGGAATATCCGACCCCAACATTTATCCACATATGACCGACTCCACTGTAAAATTAGATATACATGTCAAACATACAAGTACTCCCCAAACAGAGCCATTGCTTAACATCCAACTCAAAATAAATGCCCTCAAGTCATTTAAAATATGAACTGACCCAATAAATGCCAATCCCATCTTTGCGTAAAAATTCTCAAACCCAACGAAATTACAACACACCATACCATACGTACATATATATTTACCAGAACGGCGGGTGAAGAAGAAAACTACTGGCAAGCTTCACTCAACGAAGATTTCAAAGCCCCCCGTAAATACGCACCCCCGACGAAGAAGGTAAGAGTTTGGACCAACTCTGAAGAACGTTGTTGGTGCCCAAGGATTGAGATCCTTTTAAAGCTGAGTGGACTGCCTTCCGCCAGCAAAGGGGTTCCGGCCCGGTTCCGCTGCCCTCCACGACGAAGTGGAAAAAAAGAAATATGGCTACCAACCGAGGACGTGGCCTCTTACCAGCAATGCAAAAGCAAGAAAGAAAGAGATCCGAACCTGGCATAGCGCAGAAGGTTCCCCTTCCGCCCACACAAACACCTACTCACATTCACCCCACGTAAGCATAAAACAGCACACTTTATGCACAGAACACGTGCAAGACATTTCCCCTGCACCGTTATTGAAATGACAGCCCCCACACCCCTTCATCCGGTCTCCAGCTTCCTTCTCCACTACTCTATGTGAGGTTTACTGAGGGGATGCATGATCCACACGGGCGGTGCATAACTGAATGCGACAGAGGAGCTACCCCCTCCTCCTCTACACCCCACATACTAAGTATAAAACCGCTGTCAACTTCTGTAACGAACCCCATTAAAACTCAAGGAATAAAAATTTAAATACTGGTCCGCCGTGACATTACCCCCCAACCAAAAAAAATCGTGCCAATGAGGCACAGCTTGGATGCAGCCCGATGGAATGGTCTAAATATACAATCATGCATAATAAAACCAACTATCATCCTTCACACTTTTGAAAGTTCCTTTAATGGGGCACACAAGCGGCTACTCTTATCATACGCCTCCACACATCCTTTAAAAAAAAAAAAAAACTTATACCCCAGACACTCTCCTTTTCCCCAACACTGTTTGTATTCCCTGGGAATTAAGACATTCGACTCAGGTAGTCAGCTTCCACATTGCAGCGTCCCCGGGGGTATGCTGAAAGAAAAAGCAAGACCTGCAATTCAAGTGCCCACCATAAGGCGGGCGGGTGACGGCCCAATGCGATGTGATACGCAAAGGGGAGGTGATCCGTTGGAGAACAAATTCTCGCCCGTACAGGTAAGGGTAGAAAACGGCGTTGGCCCACACCACTGCAAGACATTCCTGCTCGATAGTGTGGTAATTCTTTCCGCTCCACTAGTTTTTACTTGCGAAGGCGAGGGCAACAATCCCTTTTTCCCTTTATCCTGCAAGAGCATGCCCCAACCCCGTGCTGGACGCGTCTGTTCTGAGTACGAATGGCTTTTCAGGGTTGGCCAACTGTAGGAAGGTTGTTGGGAAATCGTCCTTGAGTTTCTCGAAAGCAACTACGTCCGTATCTCCCCACATCAGCGTTTTTCCCGGCTTTCGAGCTCCAGTTTTGTCTGTCAAGGGTTTTGCCACTTCAGCGAAATGGGGAATGAATTTACGGTAGTAGCCCATGAGACCAGAAACGAGCGCATTCCTTTTGGTCTTCGGCGGTTTGGCTTCTTCAATCCTTTGAACTTTGTCGCTTTCAGGAGCCTGAATCCTTGTCCCACGACGTGTCCCAAAAAGGAAATTTCATCTCCCCTATCCGACACTTCGTAGGACGGGCCCGCCAACTGTACCTGTCGCAGACGCTCAAAAATCATCCTGAGCGCTTCCATGTGTCTCCCCCAGCTCTCGGTGGCCAATAATATGGTCATCAATAAAATTTCTGACCCTCTCTCATTGCAGTGGGTCAAGCACGAGTCTCATTATCCTGCGAAGACGGCTCCTGCAGTCTTGAGCCCAAAAAGGGGATAACTTTGAACCCGAATTGCCCTCAGGAGTAGTAAAGGCAGTCTTGCTTCTGTCGGTAGGTTCCATCGGTATTTGCCAATATCCTTTGCTAATCAAGCTTTGAGAAATACTGCGCCTTAGCAACTGGGCGAAGATCCTGTCAAGTCGGAATAGGTTCAGTGTCGAATTTCAACACCTTATTTAGTCGACGAAAGTCGACACAGAACCTCATCTTTCCATCGGGTTTCTTGACTAACAGAATGGGTGAGGAGTAAGGCGAACTACACGCTCAATCACCCCCAAGCGCAGCATATCCCGTATTTCAGTCTTGTGGTTTCTGTTTGAGAGTGGGGCAAGGGGTATTGTCCCCACCTGACTGGTTCTTCTTGAGTGACACTAGAGAAAAGGTACCTAAGTTGCACCTTAAGGGTACATCTGAGAGAGCATCTTGGTATTTTCTACAAAGGGCTCGCACGTTTTTCCCTTTGCTCCACAGACAGTCCTTCAGCAACCCTTTTCGTCTTCCCAGGATTCCTCGGATTGTGTAGTCACCCCCATGAGATGTCAAAAAGTAACAGGGGGCATTTCCCTTTTTCTCTTCGATGACTACTGGTGCATAACCTGCGCTGCAGGGTTTTTCTTTCTCATACTTTTCAACAAGTTGGCATGTATGAGCTTCTCCTTCCCCTTTATGCGCACAACAAATAGTCCCAATTTGCCCACACGCTTTCGATCTTGAATGGTCCTTGCCACGAAAGTTGCAACTTGTTGTGATGCAGGGAAGCAACAACAAGACTTCATCTCTGGCTCGAACCATCTCTGGCGGGTTTTCTTGTCAAAAGAAAAACTTGTACAGCTTTGGCATATGCAAGATTCCTGTGGGCTAAAATCGCAGGTGGAAGCAATCTTTTCCTTGGCTCCAACACATACTCAACTTGAGTCCTGGGTTCATCTGTTGTTTCCTCACGGGTCCACTGGTCCCCCAATATCGCCATGGGTCCTTTGACTGTTCGGCCATAGAGTAACTCAAAGGGAGAAAATCCCAAAGGGTCTCCTGTGGAACTTCTCTATACGCAAACAGTACAGCCCGGGAAAGAAGCGATCCCAATTCCTGGGTTGTTCTTGCGCCAGTTTTCGTAGCATTTGCTTGAGAGTTCCGTTGAATCTCTCCACAAGCCCATTGCCCTGAGCATGATATGGCGTTGTGGTTTCCCGCTGAATCTGAAGGGGTTTATACACTTCAGACATGGTTTCTGAAAGAAATTGGGCTCCCTGATCCGAAAATTACCTATCTGGAATGCCCGTCCTCGACCACATTTCCACAGGGGCTTTTAGCCCCGTCACTGCATCCATCCTTTTGAGTGGCACTGCCCCTGGATAGCGAGTTGCATAAACCACCATTACGAGCACGTATCTATGCCCTCGATCTGAAGCCGGGAATAATTTGGTCCAACAAGGTCCACTCCGACCTTGCTGAAGGGCGTTCCAATCAGGGGAACTATTCCCCGGGGAACCTGGTAACTCGCCCCTGGGAAATAGTCCTTGACAAGCATCACAAATTCGACAATACTTCTGACATCTTGAGATATTCCAGGCAGTAGAAGTCGTGTTGGATTCTTTCCAGTTTTACGCTTGTGCCTAGATGTCCTGCCATAGGTGTGTCGTGTCCAAGGGTAGAACTGTGCTTCGTAACGCTTTAGGCACCACCAGCTGGGTTACTGTCATGTCTCGCGATGCAAATTGTCTGTGTATCAATCCTTGTCGCTTGATGAACGACACGATCCATTTCTCTTGCCTTGGGAGGTTTCCCTACCATACTGCGAATGGTGTTGATCGTTGGATCTTTTACCCTGGAAGACTTCGCACGGTAGCTGGATCCAGCGTCACCATGTCATGTTGGGACAATTGGTTTCAGTAGAGGCTTCAAGCTCTTTTCTCTTTGCGTTGTGAACGCGTAGTAGCAGCCACAAATACTTCCTGCGGCAACTCGACTGAAATGTCACTGGTGCGGTCATCCCCAAAACCCTACCGAGTTCCCAATCAGAAGGGAATATGCTGGCTGCCGTTTAAAGCCACTGCCCCTATCTTTCCTTGAAAGTAGGTGTGGAAATATCCACCAGGACAGTGCACCTGTTCACCTTGAAGAAGATTCGATCCCCGATACCTGACATTCTCTTCCACGTGGCCGCCTCAGGGGGGTACCAACTTCTCGTCGACGAATTTGTCGTGGCTCCAGTGTCACGAATGGCTTCAATGGCTTTTTCCGCCACCACGAGGGAAACGTCGGGCAGGATGGTGTTGTGATCTCACTTTCTCCAAATTTCCACCTTTGTGTGGGTAAAATGTCTTGGCCAAAGTGAGTCGCTTAGGGCAGTCCTTCACGATGTGGTTGAGGTCACCGCACAAGTAGCACTTCCCAAGACGTTCTTTCGCATTTCCTTTGGAGAAGTTGCACTATCTCAGGCTGAGAGGCTTGCCCCAGTTTTGGGTTTTCCCTTTTGCCTGTTTCCTTGTTTGCCCCGGTACGGCTGGTCTAAAATAACGCCGGGCATCCTTTGAAAGCTTCGGCAATTCCGATGGCCTGCTTGAATGACTTGGTTGGGGCCTCTCCTAACTTGCACTGTAAGTCAGGTGAAAACAGAGTTCATGAGTTGTTCCAGCAGGAAACAATCTTTTATACCATCTTCGCAGTTTCCAACCAATAGTTAACACTTTTGACAGTCTGTCTCCGAGCTTTTGGAAAGTTTCATCTGCCATCTTCTTCAGGGAAAACGGAACTGCCGCCTATATGATTCTGTAGTCATGTGCATCCTCCGGCGCAAAGCACCCTTTAATTCTTCGAAATTTGGGTTTCTTTGTGGAATTTTGATAAAGGTTTCCCTTGGCTTTTCCTGTCAAGTTTCCAAAAAGATATAAATGCCTTCTGTTAAATTACTCAAGTGGAAACTCTCTGCCATGATTCAAAGTGTTTGTCACACTTCACCTTTTGCATACCCGCATTCATGACAGCTTTTACTCCAACGCACACGCAATTTTTCCCAATCACCCAAAAGGAGCACTACCGAATGTTTTCCTTCTCCCCCTCTCCTTCAGGGAAAACACTTTACTAAGTCACAACCACAACTTGTAAACAGATTTTACACAAGTATCTCTCTCCACACTGAGAGACAAATAAATCTGCACACATGTATCTCTCCTCACACCCAGAGACAAATCAATCTTCACCCATGTATCTCTCTTTACACTGAGAGAAAAATAGTCTTCACACATGTATCTCTCTTTACACGAGAGATAAAACAGTCTAGTTTGCTTCTAAAAAAGGGCCATGGCCTTCACTTTCCCTTTAACCCAAAATTCCGGACCAGGAGAATACTAAACTCCCGTAATCACTGAGGACCTGCCTGCCTCAAGTAAAAGCTTCCCTGCTTTCTCAATTCCCTGTCTCTCTCTCTGAGACAATATACTGCCCCCTCAAAACTCCCCCGTCCTGGAGATACGAGTCTCGAACTTCTCTTTCCCGCGACTTCTTCTGTCTCTTGCGAAACGGCGAGCTTCAACTCCTCTCCCTGGAGTTGGTACTGGCTGGGGTGAACTACCGGTGTATCCCCCACACCATGGCATCTTAAACCACTATCAGGGGGGTGAAAGACGAAGGGTGGAAGGGCGAGGGTTTAAGGGTAAAGGGGTTTGAAGGGTGAAACACGAATAAGGTTCGTGTAAGTAACCTTCTTAATTTCAACTTATGAATCTTTCTTTCTCTTTTCCTTAAGTTTTCCCCTGTAGCTTTCCCCCACTATCTATAGTCACTGGAAAATGACGGGTCAGCGAGAGGACCACCGTCTGACGGGTTCGGTCTTTTAGGCCATCTGCTGGGTTAAAACAAACTCTTTCCTCCTTCTCCTAGTGAGTGCATACTCGTGTTCAAAACACATGACCAGCACCTTACCTTACCACCCCTTTGTTAAACTATCACTCAGTGGTCACTTTCACCCAATGACCACATTCGTTTCTTGAATGAGTCATACTCACAATTATTTTGGGGGACGCCCGCTACACTAGTCAAGCCACATGAATATTCTTCCTTTAGTTGTGGCACGGGGAAATGATTCATATCATTAACTACATGCGTGGAGCGTCACATGCCTTGAGTGAGGCTACTTTCACATGACACCCCCACCCTGGGATGAAAAAAATTTTCTCCAGAAAATTTTTTTAAAGGATTATACAACTTCACTTAAACACATCTTCAGCATGAATCTCAAAATGTGTAACCATCACACATGATTCACCCAAATTAATAATCAACGTATAGAATCAATATCATGATCCACCATAAATAGGATATTTCAAACTTTCAGTTTTTTTTAAAAAAAAGTTCATAATTGATCACCACATCTCACAAAATACATTTCACAAATTACATGGATAAAACAACTAGGATTAACAATTAAAAGTACAAATTGTGTTATACTTTAAAGATGTGAAGCACATATTTTCCCTTGATCTTTGTCTCACACCCTATGTTCAACCCTCATGAAATGAAAATATTTCCAAGTGTCCCATGTTTCTCAATAGACATGTAAACAAATAAACATAGTTTAAACTTTAGTTTCTTTTTCCCACATGTGTGTTTAGTCCTTGAAAGTCACCTGCTTTCCATTGTTGACAGTGACAAATGAAAACAATTGGTTTGTCTCTTGCACAACCCAAAAAAGTGTTATATACATTTCTAAAGAGTTATTTGCTCATCACACATATATATATAATCATCTTCCAAGCAATTGACATAATAGTACGATTTTTTTCCATTGTTTATCAAAGAATAAATATGTATTACATCAACATCAAGTAGTTGTTTGCTTGCAAAACATATAGTCACTTCAATAAGCAAATTATGCATAAATCCCACTTGATTTAAATCGTCCGTAGCATACAACGCACTGTCAAATGTGATCACACCGTAATCATTAGAAAGACAAAAACGGAATAGTCTTTCCCTTGAAGACAGTTACATTTGTCCCGAATATTCATGCACGTGAAAAACAACTGCCATGACATTTTGTGTTCCAGGCACTGGTTCAACAGTAAATTGGAATTCCTGCAATCCCAAAGACCATCTCAATAACCTGCTGTTCTAGTCTTTGACGATTTCAAGAACGTCAGTGGCCTATGGTCCGTCTGTAACTGAAACTTTCTTCCAGTCAAAAAACCTGGCGAACTTCTCACAGCCATACAATAGCCAAGCACTCTCTTCAATAGTGGAGTATTTCTCTGTGTCTTTGAGAATTTTTACTGGCGTATTGCCTGGATGTAACAAAGCACTTTTTTCCTGAAACAGTACCGCTCCCATTCTTTAGAATGGCATCAGTTCTTAAATAAAGTCTTCTGATAGGGAGGGTAACAATAGAACAGGAAATGAGTTGAGGGTGTTCTGAACACCCTCCCCCAAAGCCTTCTGGCCTCATCAGACCACACAATACTTTGTTCTTCGTCCCTTTCGTCAGTTCAGTCAAAGGGGCCGTCGGGGACGCAAAGTGGGGGTCATATCGTCTATAGTAAGAAAAACAATCCGATGAGTGACCTGATCTGTTTTTTTGTAGTGGGTTTGTGTAAGGATAAAATCTTTTTCCCACTTTCTTTCCCTCTGGCATCATTTTTCCCACTGAAATAGTGTGACCCAAAAACTCGAGAGTTTGAAACCGGCCCGAATTTTTGATGGTCTTGCAGTCAAACCAAAACTTCTGATTTCTGCAAAAACAGCTCGTAAGTTAGAAAGGAGGTCACTCCAGACTTTGCGCCAACAAATTGTCATCAAAAAAACTGACTGCACCACACTCATGGAGTTTCAGGGCTCGCATCATTCTGGCAAAAGAAGCGGGGGCATTTTGCAAACCAAATGGCATTTTCGTCCCTGGAAAAGACCAAAAGGTGTTTAAAACGCTGTCTTTTCCCTGTCAGCTTCAGCCATTGGAATCTGCCAGTACCCTTTAGTTAAGTCTATTTTCACAAAATTTTTCCTTCTGGAGCTGACACAGAAGTTCTTCAATGTCTGGGATAGGCTCGGCATCGAACACAGTGATCTTATTTACTTTTCTGTAATCGATGCAGAAACGCACCGATCCATCAGGTTTGTCACCAATACACTGGTGAGCTGTACGGAGATGTAGAAGGTTCTATCACCTTTAAATCCAGCATTACATTGATTTCTCTCTCAACCACCTCTTTTTTTGCAAATGGGAGGGGGTATGGTCTGGTTCGCACTGGTATTCAGAAGTTAACTGAATCTATGGGGTTCAATACCAGTTACTGTACCTGGGGTATCAGTCAACACATCCTGAAAGTGTTTAAAAATTTCTTGAGCTGTTCTGTTTGACTTGTAGACAAATCATTCGACAGAACCACATCCTCATAGGTTTCACTTTGATAGACAGAATAGGAGGGGTACAAACATCATCTGCACTGGTAGATGTTAACATTCCTACATTTGCTGTTTTCATAACCTTTGATCTGTCCTGTACGTTACTTGGGTACAAATTCATCATGATAATGTCTGTCATGTTGCATCAGTTTCTGACAAGGATATATCACTAAACCGACTGGTTGATGGCAACATTTGTACGTTTCAACATACTTCTTCAACATGTTCACATGAAATACCTTCTCAGTGTCTGCCATTTTGATCTTATAATTTACTTCAGAAAGTTTTTCGACCACCTGAAAAGGCCCCTTCCACATAACACGAAGCTTGTTATGTTCATCAGGGGAGTAATTTCAAGGATTTTATCCCCTACATGAAGGAACGTGCCTTTGCTTTTCTGTCTGCAAAGACCTTGTACACATCTGTTTTCTATCAGCTGACTGTTGAGGCAAGTCACATGCATCCTTCAAACGATTATGCAGTTTCATAAAGTATTGGTAAACAGTTTTACTGTCAGGTATGTCCGTTTTTTTCCGTCCATTGTGTCATCAACAGATCAAAGGACCCTTGGTGAGTGTCCGAAAGAAGCTCAAATGGTGAGAATCCAGCGTTTCGTTCGGCATTTCCCTGTATGCAAAAAGCAAAGCCGGTACGAAACAAACCCCATTCCTGGGGCTCTTGCCTTGCAACCTTTCTCACATGGACTTCAACGTTCCATGAACGTTCAACCATGGCCAATTGATTGGGGATGATATGGCGTGGTTGAAATGGAAGAGATTGACAACAGTCTGTAAAATTTCTCTCATGAGATCAGAAATGAATTGCTTTCCACAATCCGAGAGAATTTCGTCTGGAAGCCCCACTCTGGAAAAATTGCAAGTAAGGCTTCAGCGACAGATACTGTATCAATTTCTTCAGTGGAATCGCTTTGGATACCTGTTGCTGTATCCCCCAAAGTCAAGATATAGCGATATCCGAAGAAGACAGTGGTAGCGTCCAACAAGATCAATAGATACCTTCCGGGAAATGGACGGAAATGGAGGCATTTTGTGCAAAGGTGCACATGGGACGCGACCTTCTGAGATGTCTTTGGCAGATGTCACTGAGCGGCAGTATTTCGTAACTTCCTTTGTGCACCGGCAATAAAAAGAATCAAGAACTCTCTTTGATGTCCTTTTGATCCCACAGTGCCCAGCGAACAATGCATCATGAGCCGTGTGCAGCACTGTTTCTCTAAGTTTTTTTGGGAACCACAACCTGTTGTTGTCCTGCCCCGGTACCACCTGTAGGAATGTCAGAGTCAGTATGTACGTTGGTTTGTCCGTTTGTACGTCAGTGACAGTCTGTTTAGCAGCAGAAAGTATTGTCGTCGCGTCTCGTCTTTTCCCTGCATTTCTTTTAAATCATCTGGGGTAACCTGGAGTTCATCCAGTTTTGAGACTTTTGGGGCGCTTTGTACCCTTTTCCCCTGCTCTATGACATTTGATCTAGTACTCACAAGACAAGGAACAAACGTTCCTCCAGCACCACCATGTACTGTAGCGACACCTGGCAATTGCCCAAGATCAAGTCGCAGACTGGGTTATCAATAACACAGGCGGTAAGAAAACCGAGTAGTACGGTGTATCGACTGAAATTTTCGCCAGCGGAAACGTTTCAATCTTGCCTCCAAACGACCTACACTTTTGGACAGTGTTGAGATACTGGTCTTGAAGGACGAAAGATTTCCGTACCCCAGCAGTAGTGCACCCAGTGTCTCGAAAAAACCGAAGCCTGCAATCCATTGATGGCTCCGTTTTCTAACACCAGTCCATCAACAGATTGATTGGTGCCAAACAGGCCTTCTTCACAATCAGTGGGACTAATGCGGGTTTTGAATCATTTGGTTTGAAAGGGCAATTTTTCCTCAAATGGAAACTTCCCATCACAAAAGAAACATCGCATTGTTGATCGGCAGCCGACTGTTTTTGTGAACTTTGTTCTGTCCACGAACTGGCCCAAAAGGTCTACGTGGTGGTCGTTGCCCACGACCTCGGAACGTTTGCTGAGGAGTAACGGGTCTTTCCGGCGGTGAGGTACTGGTATTGACGAAAGTCACTCGAACCGCGGAAAGATCCTGTCGTTCCTAGGATAGGTATATCCTTGAGGACTCAAAAATGACCCACGATTTCCTTTCCTGTAATTCCTGTCCTGATGGGATAGTACATGACGCATGAGACTCAAAGATGGAAAATTCTCCTTTCCTAGCCACCCCTTATCTGGGTGAGCGATACAAAATGATCAGCCTCTGACACATTTCCTCCACGTTTTCAAATTGCCTTTCTTTAAAGGGAAAGTGGCCAGATCTTTGCTCACGCTCTGGAAAAGTTGTTCTCTAAGAAGGAGATCTCGCAGTGATTGAAAAGTTTTGTTCGTTTTAGACAAATCGATCCCTCGATCCAAAAATGACTCATTTCGGATCAGAAACGATGGAAACGATTCTCCTTTTCAGGGCGCACAGAACGGAAACGTTCGTGAAAACGATCAGCAGAAAATTGAAATTTCTTGAGGAGTTCTTCTTTCAACTGTCCAAGTTAAATTTGTTTCGCTGCAAATGAGTGGTACAATGTCAAAGCGCTAACCTTAAACAACGACGCAAAATACAATGTCCACTTTTCCCTTTTGGGCCCAAACCCCAGACATTGCGTGGGCTTTCAAAACGGAAAAGAAAACTATCTATGTCATCCGTTTTTTCCTCAAAAGGCGGCAACTTTTGGGAAAATATGCCGCTTTTGGTTGAGGCATGGCTGCGGAACCGACTGGTGGAACTGGTGGGGTTCTCTTGATGCCTGTATTCTTTTAATCTCAGCATCGGTCTCTAATTCTAACTGTTTCAACTTAAATCCCCCTGTAGTCTATTTTCTTCAGCTTCCCTCTGTAGTCTATTTTTCTTCAGCTTCAGCTTCCCTCTGTAATCTATTTTCTTCAATTTCAGCTTCCCTGTAATCTTTTTCTTCAGATTTAGCTTCCCTCTGTATTCTTTTTTCTTCGTTCCCTCTGTAGTCTACTTTCTTCAACTTCCCTCTGTAGTCTTTTTTCTTCTATCTTAGTTTCCTTAGATTTTCTTCACTTTCTAGTTTCCTTTTATTTTCTTCTCTTCTTCTTAGCCTGTTGCCCTATCTATGCATTTTTGCACATAATTAGTAAGTTTTTCTCCCCCAAAAACCCAAGCGTTCCGCTTGTTTAACATATTATCAAAATCATCCATAATGAATCGTCAGATATAAAAACCAAACAATCTCAAAGTATGAATAAAAATAAGGCGATATATGATAATGTTATGTTCACAAAACCGTAATTATAGTATATACAAATACAGAATTCAATTTCCCGGGGTAAAACAGAAAACCGCTTACTAAAACAGGGTAGATATGAAATCCCAAAGGGAAAGTTTTTTTTCCAAAAATAATTTGCAACTGCTATCAATTTGGAATTTAGAAAAAAATGAAGTTTAATGCAAAACTGTTTTCCCCTTTAAAAGGAAATAAACACAATAAAGTTTTCTGAAAATAAATTCTTTATAAAGTTTTGGTTTTTAAATGTTCTTGTTGTCAGTCTTTCTTTCTTACTTAATTTCAAATGAATTTACAAAACAAATGTACCGCCTTATACAAAAAATGAATATAAATTTACAAAACAAATGGAAGCACAAACAATTAAAAAGAGGGAAAAGAAACAAACTAGCGGAAATCCTACCTAAAAGATGAAAATGTTGAAAAGAAAACTAGATAGGAGCCTATTTAGGAGAGGTTTAAGAGGTTTTGAAAAAGGGGGTGAAAAGGAATGAAAGGATACACAGGGCCGGAATAGTGAGCAGAAATCAAGAAAAGCAAAAGAAGCCCACAGGGCAGCACCCTAGTGGTCACTGTCTCCGTGAAACTGGAGACGGGAAAAATAAATCACTGCACAATTTACACCACACTACAGTAATAATACAAAATACTAAACAATCAATCAATAAATGCACATTCACCCAAACTCAAAGAAAATCTTTGCACCCACCCAGAAAAAAAAAGATCAAAAAATAAGATGTTTATTTGGGCGAGCGGTAATCAACTCCACCACCTCACTATTAGCGTGACGGAGGAGAAGTTGATCCCACATCTAGGGGGCAAGGGGAAAAAATCAATCGAAACAATAGGAAAGCGAAAGAAATAGAATTTATAAAAAGGGAAAGACTATTGATCCCCAACGGGGCCCTGTCCCTGCTAAACGAGGAAGAGGTTGGGGTACAGTCCTGGGAAGGGGACAAAATCTCTAATCTTAGGGGAAGGGAAAAAGACCCCTCAACGCCCTGCCCCCTTGCTGCCAGGGTTTGAGCAAGAGGAGGTGAGCACGGTCCGAGTGGGGAAGGGTCAAAAAGAAATCCCACCAAAAAAAAAAAAAAACCCCTTAACGGAGTAGAGCAACCAAAATGCACCCCAAACCATAAGAATAGCAAAAAACAACAAAAATGCAAATATTAAACACAACAATAACTAATTTCTTTTTTTTTTCCTCCTCAAACCTGAGGGCACAAAAAGAAATCTTTTTTTTTCCCTTCCCCAAAAACCCTTGAGGGCCACAAAAGAAAATCCTTTTTTTTTTTCTTTTTTTTTCTTTCCCGGAAACAACGGCAGCAGCGGGGAAATTGGAGAGGGGCACCATGTCACCCTGTCTCTTGCATACCCGCATTATGACAGCTTTACTCCCTACGCACAAAGCAATCTTCCAATCACCCAAAAGAGCATACCGATGTTTTCTTCTCCCCTCTCCCTTCAGGAAAACTTACTAAGTCACAACCCAATTGTTTAAAAAGATTTTACACAAGGGATCTCTCTCCACACTGAGAACAAAAATCTGCACACATGTATCTCTCTCACACCGAGAGCAATCAATCTCACCCCTGTATCTCTCTTTACACTGAAGAAAAATAGCTTCACCATGTATCTCCTTACACTGAGAGAAAACAGTCTAGTTCGCTTCTATAAGCCATGGCCTTTCCTTCCTTTAAACCCCAAATCCGGACAGGAGAAACATAACTCCTAATCACGGGACCTGCCTGCCTAAGTAAAAGTCCCCTTTTCTCAATTCCTGTCTCTCTCTCTGAGGACAATAACTGCCCCCTCGAACTCTCCCGTCCTGGAGACGAGTCTCGACTTTTTTCCGCGACTTTCTTCTGTCTCTTGCGAAACGGCGAGACTTCACTCTCTCCGGAGTTGGTACTGCTGGGCTGAACACGGTGTATCCCCACACCATGCCATCTTCAAACCACCTCACGGGGTGAAAGAAAGGTGAAGGGCGAGGGGAAAGGGTAAGGTGAAGGGCTGAAACACGATAAGGTTTTGTAAGTAACCTTCTTTAAATTAACATATGAATTCTTTCTTTCCCCTTTTCCTTAAGTTTTCCCCTGATTTCCCCCCATTTTATAGCTCACCTGGTAATGACTGGGCAGCAAGAGGACCACCGTCCTGACAGGTTCGAGTCTCTGCCATCTGCGGTAAAAAAACTCTTCCCCCCTTCTCCAGTGAGGATTCAGTGTTCAAAACACATGACCAGCACTACCTTACCAGCCTTGTTTAAAATATCACTCATTTGGGCACTTCAACCAATGACCACATCGTTTTTGAATGAGTCATACTACAATTATTTTGGGGACCCCCCTAACTAGTCAAGCACTGAATATTCTTCCTTTTGTTGTGGCACGGGAAATGATTCTTATCATTACTACTGCGAAGAGCGTCACATGCCTTGATTGAGATAGTCACATGACAGTGTCAAGGGAAAGGGATCAATGGCATCTCCTCCTGTAGTAGGCATGTGTTCTTGGGTGCTGCTAAGCGCGGTCCACGTTAAATTTTGGTTCCTCGGCACTTTGTGGATTTTCAACATCAGGTGATGTAGTTTCTCCGGAGTAAAACCCAAAGCCCGCACTTCTTTCCTAGGGCGATTCCTTTTCCTCCTCCATCTTGGATTGGAACCTGTCCCTTGTTCTCTTGCTCATCTTTTTGCTTTTTTTGACCGCCCGCCTCTGTTCCGCTCTTGTGCTTTTTTCCTCTCTTTGGCCCCTGCCTGTTCTTTCTTTCAAGTCTTCTTCATCCATCATTTCCACTATTTTCTTCTTTCTTCCTGGCCCCTTTTCTCCCTTTTTCTTTTTCCTTGGTTCTTCTCTTCCCTTCCTGTCTTTCCTTGGTTCTCTTTCTTCCCTCCTTCTTCCCTTTTTCCCGCCTTTTTTTGGCTTCTTTCTTCCTTTTCCATCTTTCCTGGCTTCTCTTTCTTCTTCCAATTCTCATATGAAGGGTCCATGGTTGGGTACCCAGAAGTTTTAAGGCGGAGGTAAACCCTTTGGTAATTGTTCACCCTGAAGGGCACCATTGGAGTCGTATCTCAAGGTAAAGCGGGGCGTACCCCATAGGAGGCTAACTCCTGGGGGTAGATGGCTACACACTTTAGGGGAGCAACGTGGCCGGCTGAACCCGCCTGACAAAAGACAACTTGTTATTTGTTCCAATTGTCACCTGCGTTGTAGGGGGGTAGCAATTGTCCCGGCCATTCAGTCCCTTTTTACCGGGATTGGTGAGGTAACGACTTTCCCTGTTGCCTAGTGAACCTTATTCTTGCTTAACCTATTCAAAACCATGTTTCCAAGTTACCTTCCACCCCTAACAATTAGTTTTCCCCTTCCCTTTTGTCAGAGTATTTGAATATATCCAGTCACCTCATGTACCATGCTAAGTGTAACCTGCTGAACTGTCTCTCAACACAAACCAAAACACTAAATCTTGACCTTGCCAGTGGAATTCAAACAGGAAGGGAACGTAAAGCTATCACAACCCAAAGTCGGCCAATTGGAAAACAATTCAGTCCATTTCCCGTGATGAACCCGCCAGCCAGTAACCTTAGGTAGGC
This sequence comes from Conus ventricosus, assembly GCA_018398815.1. NCBI lineage: Eukaryota > Metazoa > Mollusca > Gastropoda > Neogastropoda > Conidae > Conus > Conus ventricosus. Next base: position 81,817,060 of record CM031614.1, read on the forward strand.
AATCCAAAATGTTCCCCGCACCAATTTCAGCTCCCAAAATGTCTAACTCCAAGCGAAAAGTAACTCAACGTGACAACGTCTTCACCACGGAAAGAGAATGACCAGTTGACAAATTAACGGCGACACCCCAATGTCTCAGCCAACGTGACCAGATTTCCTTCTCTCGACAAATTTTAGTATGCAATGAAGGGCCCATTTCTGAAACTCGCTACATAGTCAAATCTGAATCTGCTAAAACCCCCTACGTTAGGGTAAACAACGGACCTCGCAGTAAACAAAGAAACGACGGAGCATGAAGTAAACAAATATTCATACGCAGTAAATAACTACGGATGACGCAACAAACGACGGAACGCACGTAAAACTGAAACGGTAAACACGCACGACACGTGTACAGATCGGCAGCGCAACTGATTTTTTTTTTTTTTAAATATGAACCCAGCGTCAACGGCTACCACTTGCACTGCACTATTAGACTCCTGAAGAAAACGTCGGCAACACGCACTCCCACGGTCAAAAATAAACAAAACCAAAATTCGTGGTCAATCGCCACCAGCCCAGTCGGACATAAGCTCTAACTCAAATATTCTGGGCATCAGGCAGACGGCCCCATGCGTCGGATCCAGCCAATTAAGCATAGGGGAGAGGTTCCACAGAGCGGTCTGTCTAGCCGGACGGACTAAGTAGCTGACCGATGCCTCGATGTCTGGTCAAACGAGTCTCGACGCCCGGATCAGACTCACCCGGCCCAAATTTTGAGCACAGCGAGAGGCTAATCCTTAATCTTCCACGTACACAGTCGGAGTGGGCTGGACCGACAGGTCTCGATAGGTCTGGTCAGACGTCTTGGCGCCTACCCAGACTCATCTAGCCAATTTACGATGTCGCCGGAAAGGGAGAGGGAGAAGGTAGTATGTGGTGGGGGGTGAAATCAAGCTAATCAATTAAATGACCAATTGACCACCACGGAGAGTAAGGCGTGTAGGCGTGACTGTCATGATTTGAATATCCAATGGAATTAGAGGGAGATAACTTCGGGTACGGGGTGGTAAAAATACTGACAATGGTACTTGCCCTTGGACACGGAGTTAGGTGATAAAGTAATGCGTGAGTGAGAGAATAGAGAGAACGAACAGAGAGAGAGAGAGAGAGAGAGAGAGAGAGAGGTTCTGAGTGGAAGCTCTGCAGGAGGAGGGGCAGAGAGAGAGATGAGAGGGGGAGAGAAGAGAAAACCCAAATTGAAGCATTAGCACGAGATAGTCTGCAGAGGAAGGACTAAAGAGAGATGTGGAGAGAGAGAGTTGCTAACTAATGAAGAGAAAAAGAAAGAAAGAAAAGGAAAAGAAAAGCAACCATGTCCATTTAATAGAGCAGACTAGGAGAGAGAGAGAGAGTGCAATGCGTTAATGCAGGAAGAAAGAAAGGAGAACAGATCGATGTTGATAGTCACTGTTCCATCTGAACCGGGGGTTCGACCTCATACCTGGCAGCGTCACTTCGTCAAGCAGAACCACAGACCAACGCCAGTGCCAGCAGACCAATACCAATGCCAGCAGTTGTGTCGTGTTGTGAAAGTGACAGTGAAAAGAAAAAAAAAGGGGAAAAGAAAAAGACAGTGATTCGTGAATAGTTAAGATCACCTGGCCAGGTAAAGTAGAAATCTATTTATACCCGGGTTAGTTAATGATGTTTTAGATAAATGATTTTGTTTAAGTTCAGGAAAGAGAGAATGTTTTACTTTGTTTGATTCCATATGCATTGATGTTTCGTTCTATGATCATGTGTAGTAAAGTTATAGGACTTTACTAGTGGGTTTTATGTGACGAATGCATGATATATGAATGAGATTGTAAGCAAGCTGTGAGTGTGTTTGGGCTGTGCGCTAGTCCTTCCTCCATCGACATCACCCGAGGTTGACAATTTATTGGCGAGCTTGCCAGGATATTCTGGCCCATTTATTATAATTGTTCAACTCTCAGAGAGGAAGCTGGGTGGGATTCAAGTATTGTAATCCTAAGACAAGGGGTTGTCTTACTGTATGTTCCCAAGATAGTTAAATACTAGGCTTGGCATTGCTTCCAAGATAGTTAATACTAGGCTTGGCATTTCAGCCCCGAGTACTCATTTCGCACAGATTGCCTATAATTCGCTCTCATAGTTGGGTCAGGCGCTGGGCGTCTTATAAAAACTAATTACGTTGTCCCAAGCTAATATTATCATTCATAGGTTGTGCTATTACGTCACTCGTGTCGGTAACCACCAGTTTGGCTGTCGTAGTAATAAAAACTTGTTCAAAATATAAAAAAAAAAGAGATATAATGGCGGAAGAACAAGTTACACCCCTATTGAACACACATTAGAGAGGAGATGGTAGAAGGGAAGGAGTTCTATGATCGAAAGTGCTGAGTATATGAAGAACAGATTTTGTTGGTGCGGCCTGTAGTTAACCATACATTTGAAAGAGGACTGCCATAGACAGCAGGGGAGTTGTTGAAGTTCGCAGAGGATGTATAGAGAGGGCACGTTTGGCACTAAGGTGCAGGAGAAACAGGTGCTTGGCACTAGGTGAGAAGAGGGCCAGGAGACTCTGGTCGTTTTCTGCACAGTCCCTGCAAACCAAGTGGTGGGGCAGAGAAAGGAGGACATGTACTATAGTGTTTGTTTCTTTTGTCACAAGAAGGGACAGTGGCGAGGGATTGTCGCATCGAGGTTCATGAAGGCTGGCAGCCTGCAAGAGCGTGGATAAGGGTTATTCAAGGGAAATATCGACCGCAGTGGAACCCAACAGGATTCCGATCTGAATGAGGAGGAGTGGAGGCAGCCTATGCGAGCACTTGGACAGGCAGTCAGTTGTCTGGGATGCGTGGGGACTAGGGCCGGAGTGGTTGCGGTACCAGTGGATGATGGGTGGATGGCAGCGAGGTGACTGAAAGTGTTAAAGGGTCACTGGTTGTTCATGCGGTGTGGTGAGAACCATCGCTGGTCGAGAAGGGGATGTGACAGGGCTTATCCAGAACCTGGACTCCTAATCGATGGCTCTCTCGTGAGGGAGATTCAGTGTGCTATGATAGAAGTAAGTTACCCATATTCTCAGGAGAGTGGTCTGCGTTGCGGTGGTGATGGAGAAACCCTTCATGATTTGATCATTGAATTTTCCAGGTGCAAGGGATCCAAGGGATCTGAGTTGTGATGCTACAGGTGCAGACAGTTCCAAAACACGGAGGAAGAAGGAGGAAAAGGTGATAAACGCTAGTTCTTCCAAGCAAGGGACGTAGGCATAGGGTGTGTTGAATATTGTGTTTAGGGCAGCGCAGGAACAAGACCCTTCGCTCCGTGATGTCTTGGGCGGTTGGCAAGAGGTGGAGAGAAAAAGGTGGTTAGAGGAGGTGAGACTCAGGCACATTCGGCGCTCAGAAGGCAGTATCATTGATGAGTGAAGGAGACCAGCGAAGAAGGTGGGAGATTTTGTTGCCTAACGTTTCCTGAAGAGGTTTACAGGGATGTGTAACTGTATGATGGGCCTAGACAGTAGGAGTTCTATGTTTTGTTGTCGGAGGCGACTCAAAGCAGCCAGAGATAAGGGAAAGGTGGAGAAGATGATGAATTCAAGAGGAAGTCAGTTTATCCGGGGTGCTTTGTTGTTAATATGTGTTGATTTACAGTTATTGTTGATTGGATATGGGTTCTTTCCCAGTTGGCTAGGGTTCTTATTTTTTGTGTGAGACTTGTTCATATTTTCTTTGTGAGACTTGCTCATGTGAATGTAGTTATGCTTGGAGCATGCAGTCGCTTGTGTAGTGATGCATTATTTGCAATAAGTGAGGATGGAGATTCCTCAGTAAGTGTCATGGATCGTGATCATATTATATTGTGCTTTTCATAGAAATTGTGAAGAGAAGATGTGGCAAATCCGCAGGTAGGGGAATTGCATAAGTGCGCACAGAGGTTGTTATAAAATGAGTTGAAATAACGCAAGAGCGCACGTCAATGATAACTCATTGGAGTGGTATTCACTAATGATATATTTTATAATTTATAAACCGTTGGTTGTAAAGTATTTTTCAAACTTTGCACGTGTAGCTGTGTGTCAGCAAATTCGGTTGTGGTCCTTTTTGTACCGTTGTTTTGAGACAATGCGGTGCATAGTCTTTTGCAAGGGGGAAATTGTCACGGTCAAAAATAAACACAACCAAATTCGTGGTCAATCGCCACCAGCCCAGTCGGACATAAGCTCTAACTCAAATATTCTGGGCATCAGGCAGACGGCCCCATGCGTCGGATCCAGCCAATTAAGCATAGGGAGAGGTTCCACAGAGACGGTCTGTCTAGCCGGACGGACTAAGTAGCTGACCGACGCCTCGATGTCTGGTCAAACGAGTCTCGACGCCCGGATCAGACTCATCCGGCCAATTTGAGCACAGCGAGAGGCTAATCCTAATCTTCCACGTAGACAGTCGGAGTGGCTGGACCGACAGGTCTCGATAGGTCTGGTCAGACGTCTCGGCGCCTACCCAGACTCATCTAGCCAATTTACAACGTCGCCGGAAAGGGAGAGGGAGAAGGTAGTATGTGGTGGGGGGTGAAATCAAGCTAATCAATTAAATGACCAATTGACCACCACGGAGAGTAAGGCATGTAGGCGTGACTGTCATGATTTGAATATCCAATGGAATTAGAGGGAGATAACTTCGGGTACGAGGTGGTAAAAATACTGACCAATGGTACTCGCCCTTGGACACGGAGTTAGGTGATAAAGTAATGCGTGAGTGAGAGAATAGAGAGAACGAACAGAGAGAAGAGAGAGAGAGAGAGAGAGAGAGAGAGAGGTTCTGAGTGGAAGCTCTGCAGGAGAGAGGGGCAGAGAGAGAGATGAGAGGGGGAGAGAAGAGAACCAAGTTGAAGCATTAGCACGAGATAGTCTGCAGAGGAAGGACTAAAGAGAGATGTGGAGAGAGAGAGTTGCTAACTAATGAAGAGAAAAAGAAAGAAAAGAAAAGGAAAAGAAAAGCAACCATGTCCATTTAATAGAGCAGACTAGGAGAGAGAGAGAGAGAGTGCAATGCGTTAATGCAGGAAGAAAGAAAGGAGAACAGATCGATGTTGATAGTCACTGTTCCATCTGAACCGGGGGTTCGACCTCATACCTGGCAGCGTCACTTCGTCAAGCAGAACCACAGACCAACGCCAGTGCCAGCAGACCAATACCAATGCCAGCAGTTGTGTCGTGTTGTGAAAGTGACAGTGAAAAGAAAAAAAAGGGGAAAAGAAAAAGACAGTGATTCGTGAATAGTTAAGATCACCTGGCCAGGTAAAGTAGAAATCTATTTATACCCGGGTTAGTTAATGATGTTTTAGATAAATGATTTTGTGAAGTTCAGGAAAGAGAGAATGTTTTACTTTGTTTGATTCCATATGCATTGATGTTTCGTTCTATGATCATGTGTAGTAAAGTTATAGACTTTACTAGTGGTTTGATGTGACGAATGCATGATATATGAATGAGATTGTAAGCAAGCTGTGAGTGTGTTTGGGCTGTGCACTAGTCCTTCCTCCATCGACATCACCCGAGGTTGACATGCACTCACAACACGGGTTTTTTTTTCTTCTTTGCCCCCGGAACGGGCCCACAAGTCTGCAAACTTGGCTACTAGGTAATTACTTATAGAAGTTATCGGTAAAATTAAATGATCTAGGTTTAAATTTCTTCAATAAAAAAAAAAATCACATTCGCTCCGCCAGGGTTGTCAACACCACTCACAACTTTATTGTTCATGCCAACCTTTCACTCACCTTAATATTAGGTAATTAGGCTAGGTAAACAATATAAATTGCTTAAGCGAAAGATAATAGAAGATAAGCAGAAAAAAAAATCGTTATACTGTGCAAAATATCACTTAGCGCAAAGAACAACAATTCAACAATTTGGTAATAGAAAAGAAAGCAAGAGGATTTATTCACTCCCTAGCACACTGATTTTGCAACAACAAAATGGAATTCCGCAAGCCTACCTATCTTACCTTGCTAAATCAGTCGCAGGCTTGGGTACTGGCAAATGTGACCAACTTCCTAAGTCAGAACAAACACTGACCTTGAAGACTCTGCACAAGCAAAACTTACTAGCCCCAAAATAAACCTCCCCCCTTACTTTGCCCAGTAATATATAAATAAAATATAAAACTATGGTAATACAACTAACGCGACTAACCGATGGTACAAACGAACAAACATCGGCTCGGACCTGGAACTGAACGCCGACGACGTTACCAAGTAGTGGAAATCTCCGCTGCGGCCAATCCCGATCCGGTAACTGCTCCCGGTTGAGGGTTCCCTACACTCTAGAACCCTCTCCCCAACCAACCTCCCGCTACACTAATACAAACACAAACACGCACTCCCCGGGAGTGCGGAAGGTAAGTAAGGGTCAAGTGCTGCTCAAATTAATACTCCCTGTCTGTACTACCTGACCTCAATCCCGGACGAGCCCCCATAAATGTCAAGGGTAAAAGACCCTGTCAGGGGAATGAGGCAGGGACAGACAAAGAGTAAAGCGGCACAACACTCAACCACTCACTACCTCCAGACCACTCCAGAATCACGGAACAAATTAACATTTATTAAATTTTAAATACACAAATTTACTCAAACATAATAAACACCTCAATCACTCGCACATACACTCCATTTATGAGATGGGTCACCTGTCAAAGAAGAGGGGGAAAGACAGGAAAAAGAATAACTACACAAAAAAAACCCCAAAGTATAGACCCTATCAGGAGCTAGCTGTCGCTAAGGGACAAAATAACCCTTCGACAAAAAAAACACCACCACCCGGATCTCACTGCCACCCGACCTATCACCATCTAAAGCTACCGCCCCCGCCCCAACAAATAGAAGAGAGAAACAACTAATACAACCAACAGGGCATAACAGGATACATTAAATCACACTAGCGCACGCACACAAATCCACAGCCCATACACCACACACACTTGCCACATAACTTTGTGTTGAAGACTGTCCAAGAATGTTCCTCGGATTAACTCTCCGAAGCACGACTGGATGTGCTCCTCACTGTCATCGAGAAGACTCCTTCCTGCACCGGACTCCCGCACCCCTCAAGTTCGGCTCCGGAATCCTCCCCTCCGAGGACATCTCCAGGTTGCCCAACTTCAGAAACTGTGGGCCCATCTCCACTCAAGGAGAAGAAACGAAAAACACAAGAAACGCCCTGCGGCGGATGTCAGTCCCTCACCGCATAATCATGATGATTGTGGATTATGTGTGTGAATGCAGGGCATGTGTGAACTGTGTTCGTACAATTCAAAGAATTCAAAGAAGAATAAACTTTTATAACCACTATTTCTGTTTTCATCTGTTCCTTATTTTCCTTTACTATAATTCTCATAATTCTCATATTTCACATTATATTCTCATTCATATTACAAATTGCAATGCAGTAAACACTTGGAAGTTCACATTACATTTTAAATTAATACCAGACGAAATTCCATAAAACTCACACATTCTTCCATTTTATCTATAAAATACTTTCATAAAAAAAAACCAAATAAAAGAAAAACCACAGAGACAAACAAACAAGACAAGGAGCGGAACCAATGGCGGGAGCGCCACATCGGAAATCTCCGCTAGTCGACTGAATGTTAGTCGGCGGCAACTCGTTCCGTTCTGGACCCGACTTGATGTTAAAAAGAAAAATAAATAAAATAAAATAAATAAAATAATTTGCTTCAATCCTTGAAGTATCGCTTCTGGAATATCCTGACTCCAACATTTATCCACATATGACCGACTCCACTGTAAAATTAGATATACATGTCAAACATACAAGTAGCTCCCCAAACAGAGCCATTGCTTAACATCCAACTCAAAATAAATGACCTCAATGTCACTTAAATATGAACTGACCCAATAAATGCCAATCCCATCTTTGCGTACAAATTCTCAAACCCACGAAATTACAACACACCATACCTATACATATATATTTACCAGAACGGCGGGTGAAGAAGAAAACTACTGGCAAGCTTCACTCAACGAAGAGTCAAAGCCCACCAGTAAATACGCCACCTCCGACGAAGAAGGTAAGAGTTTGACCAACTCTGAAGAACGTTGTTGGTGCCCAAGGATTGAGATCCTTTTAAAGCTGAGTGGACTGCCTTCCGCCCAGCGAAGGGTTCCGGCCCGTTCCGCTGCCCTCCACGACGAAGTGGAAAAAAGAAATATGGCTACCAACCGAGGACGTGGCCTCTTACCAGCAATGCAAAAGCAAGAAAGAAAAGAGATCCGAACACTGGCATAGCGCAGAAGGTTCCCCTTCCGCCCCACACAAACACCTACTCACATTCACCCCACGCTAAGCATAAACAGCACACTTTATGCACAGAACACGTGCAAGACACTTCCCTGCACCGTTATTGAAATGACAGCACCCACACCACCTTCATCCCGGTCTCCAGCTTCCTTCTCACACTACTCCTATGTGAGGGTTTACTGAGGGGATGCATGATCCACACGGGCGGTGCACTAACTGAATGCGACAGAGGAGCTACCCCCTCCTCCTCTACACCCCACATACTAAGTATAAGCCGCTGTCAACTTCTGTAACGAACAGCCCATTAAAACTCAAGGAATAAATTCAAATACTGGTCCGCCCGTGACATATTTTACAATGCCAAAATACTTGCATGCACTTCGAGCAAGCAACTGTTCAACCTCACAAACACACTCATGGGGAGAATTAAATCCTCTCCTCTTCCATCTTCTGTCTGTCCCTCTGATCTGCCACATAAATTTTGCGACTTCTTTGTCGGTGTGATAGAATTTCGGTTGAAAGATATGCATGCGCGTGGAGACCGACGCTCGGCTTGGCGGTTTTCTCTGGCCATTTTCTAGACAAATTATAGTGGATCGCAAACATCATTAAGCGTGTTTGTCTGTCGTCCGTGTGCCTGCTGATCGTGATATGGTGGCAGCGGTCCTCAAGTGCCACGTCTCCATAAGTGACAGTGCCTCTCAGTGACGTTTTACCTTTTTTTTTCTCGAAACGACTCTCTGTGCCGTTTCAAAACGACCGAACCTACGAGTACGAAGTCAACGGACAGCGTGCAGAATTGGTCAGATAAGTGTGAATTCCCTCAAAATTTAATGATTGACGCTCAGGTGTGTTTCATATTACGTTTTTTGTTGTTGTTTTCGTCGGAAAATTTGGGACTTGTGAATTTTAGCATTTCTTTTCTAAGCAATTAGTTTTTAATATTTGGTCGGGTTCTTAGAGTCATGGCATTTAAAACCACCAGATGCCTTTGACTTCTCACAACCAGAACAGTGGCCCTCATGGCGTCAAAGATTCTTCGCTATCGCACTTGTAGTGAACTCTCTAAGAAGGACTTTGAAGTTCAAGTGTCTAGTCTGATTTACAGCATGGGCCTGATGCTGAAAGGATATATTCCACTTTCACCATCACCACTGGTCACCAGGCAGATGAAGATCCACCAAATACAAATTTTGATGATGTCATTAAGATGTTTAATGCACACTTCACCCCAAGAAAAACATTATTCATGAGCGCGCAAAATTTAACCTGCGCAACCAGGCACAGGGTGAAAACGTAGAGACCTACATTCGTGCACTGTATGAACTGGATGAGAGTGCAGACTTCGGTTGCAAGGACACCGCCATTAGGGATCAACTGGTGGTAGGTCTCTGTGACAGGGACCTCTCAGAGAAACTACAGCTTCAACCAAACCTGACTCTCAAAGATGCTATCCAGATAGCAAGGCAGCACGAACTTGTCAAGCAGCAGATGAGGGAACAACGTGACATGAGCGCCAGCCTTGATGCAGTGCACTCCCATAGTTTTTCGAGGTGCACAACGGGGACTGCACCGTGGTGGTGGCCACGGAGGGCATTCTTTCTCCCACTTCAACTCACTGCAGAGGGGTAACAGAGGTCAACACGCCAGAGGTCATCAACCCAGAGGTCAACACGCCAGAGGTCAATACATTAGAGGTCAACACGCCAGAGGACAGCGGGACGGTACAGACCATCATCGAGGAGTGGAACGTGCGGCAACTGTGGTTCGGGAACCACACTACAGCAGAAACGAGTGTCCTGCTCTCGCGGCAAAATTTGTCGCAAGTGCGGGAAATACGGACATTTTATCAATGTCTGCAGACAGAACCGGCGGCCAGAGGTCAACGAGGTGGAGACCATACTACCTAGGCTCCATCTCCACTCCAGCCAGTGAGCCACCATGGTTCACGTATTTGGACATCTGCAACACCCCAGTCCGCTTCAAGATAGACACGGGAGCTGATGTGTCTATCATCTCTTCATCCCAATACAACCAACTCCCCTGCCCTCCTCCCTTACAGCAAACAAAGGTAGCACTCTGTAGCCCATCTGGTCCCTTACCCTGCAGAGGACAGTTCACTGCAACTGTCAAAACGGAAAATGGACCTCACTGTTTGCAGTTTTTCGTTGTTGACTCAACCACTACTGACAATCTTTTGGGACGAACAGCAGCGTGCCAACTTCTCCTTATCCAGCGCATTGACGAACTTTCCTCTCATGTCTTCGGGGAGCTTGATGATAAGCCTGTCAATGCACTCCCCCTGAAAATTCAACTCAAAGACGATGCTCAACCCTACAGCATCTCGACGGCAAGGAGGATACCAATTCCACTGTATGAGAAGGTGAAAGCAGAACTGGAGAGAATGTCAGCAGCCAATGTCATTGAGGCCATTACCGAACCGACAGATTGGTGCGCACCAATGGTTGCTGTTATGAAAAAATCTGGAGCAGTCAGGATCTGCACGGACTTCAAGAAGCTGAATTTAGTGGTGAAGAGAGAAAGGTATATGATACCAACGATCGATGACGTTCTTCACAAGCTGAAGGGGTCAACAGTGTTTACAAAACTAGATGCCACGTCAGGATTTTGGCAGATTCCTCTGGACTTACAGACAGCAATGTTGACAACTTTTATGACACCCTTTGGAAGATTCTACTACAAAAGACTACCATTTGGCATTAGCTCAGCCCCAGAGATCTTTCAAAGGAAGATGGAAGAGATTCTCCACGGAGTCAGCAATGTCATCTGCTACTTTGATGACATTTTGATCCACAGCCAGAACGCACAAGAGCATGAGAGACACCTGAGGCAGTTATGCAGAGACTCGCAGAGGTCGTCTCAAACTCAACCAGGAGAAGTCAGAATTCTGGAAAAGCAGCATTGATTTCCTGGGTCATTGTATCAGCGGAGAAGGTATTCGTCCAAGCAACGAAAAAGTCGAAGCAATGATCAACATGCCAGAGCCACAGAACATCACTGACCTGAAAAGGATCCTGGGAATGGTCAACTTTCTTGGACGCTTCATTCCACATCTGTCCAGCACCCTGCGTCCCATGACAGAGCTACTGGAAAAGGACAAGGAGTGGATGTGGGGAAAGCCTCAGCAAGCGAGTCTTAGTGCTGTAAAAAACCATGTTGTCAACGGCTCCGACTCTAGCCTTCTTTGACCTTGCCAAACCCACAACAGTGAGCAGTGATGCCAGCAGCTATGGACTTGGTGGCGTCCTTCTCCAAGAACATAATGGGTCAAGAAACCTGTTGCGTACTGTTCACGCACCCTCACACCTGCTGAGCACGCCTATGCTCAGATAGAAAAGGAATGCCTAGCAGCAGTGTGGTCCTGCGAAAAATTCTCCAGATACCTTGTGGGACTAGAAGACTTCAAAACTGGAGACAGATCACAAGCCCCTCATACCACTTATCAACACCAGGATCTTCAGGACACGCCCCTTCGCTGCCACCGGCTCCTTATGCGCATGATGCGTGTCACGGGCGGACCAGTATTTTGGATGTATTCATTGAGTTTTGATGGGCTGTTCGTTACAGAAGTTGACAGCAGCGTATACGTAGTATGTGGGATGTAGAGGAGAGGGGGGTCGCTCCTCTGTCACATTCAGTTTTGTGCACCGCCCGTGTGGATCATGCATCCCCTCAGTAAACCCTCACATAGGAGTAGTTTTGAAAGGAAGCTGGAGCCCGGGGATGAAGGTGGTGTGGGTGCTGTCATTTCAATAACAAATGCAGGGAAGTGTCTTGCACGTGTTCTGTGCATAAAGTGTGCTGTTTATGCTTAGCGTGTGGTTGAATGTGAGTAGGTGTTTGTGTGGGGGGGAAAGGGGGAAAACCTTCTGCGCTATCCCAGTGTTCGGCTCTCATTCTTTTCTGCTTTTGCTTTGCTGGTAAGAGGCCACGTCCTCGTTGGTAGCCAATATTTCTTTTTCCACTTCGTCGTGGAGGGCAGCGGAACCGGGCCGAACCCTTCGCTGGGCGTAAGGCAGTCCACTGGACTTAGGAAGGATCTCAGTCCTTGGGTTACCAACACCATTCTTTAGAGTCATTCCAGACTCTTACCTTCGTCGTTGGAGGTGGCGTATTTACTGGTGGGCTTTAGACTCTTCGTTGAGTAAAGCTTGCCAGTATTTTTCTTCTGTCTTCACCCGCCGTTCTGGTAAATATATATGTATAAATATGGTGTGTTATAATATTCGTTGGGTTTGAGAATTTGTACGCCAAGATGGGATTGGCATTTATTTGGTCAGTTCAAATTTGACATTGAGGTCATTTATTTTAAGTTGGATGTTAAGCAATGGCTGTTTGGGGAGCTACTTGTATGCTTGACATGTATATTAGTTTTACAATGGAGTCGTTCATATTTGGATAAATGTTGGAGTCAGATATTCCAGAAACGATACTTCAAAGATTGAAGCAAATTAGTTATTTTATTTTATTTTATTATTTTAACATCAAGTCGAGTCCGGAACGGAACGAGTTGCCGCCGACTAACATTCAGTCGACTAGCGGAGATTTCCGATGTGGCGCTCCCGCCAATTGGTTTCCGCTCCTTGTCTTGTTTGTTGGTCTCTGTGGTTTTTTTTTATTTGTTTTTTTTTTTTTATGAAAGTATTTATAGATAAAATGGAAGAATGTGTGAGTTTTATGGAATTTCATCTGGTATTAATTTAAAATGTAATGTGAACTTCCAATGTGTTTATTGCATTGCAATTTGTAATATGAATGAGAATATAATGTGAAATATGAGAATTATGAGAATTATAGTAAAAGAAAATAAGGAAAAGAGGAAAACGGCAATGATTCGGGAAACAGATGAAAACAAAAAATAGTGTTTGTAAAAGTTTATTCTTCTCTAAATTCTTTTAATTGTACGTACACAGTCCACACATGCCCTGCATTCACACACATAATCCACAATCATCAGATTATAGCGGCGAGGGACTGACATCCGCCACAGGGCGGTTTTTTCTTGTGCTTTTCGTTTCTTCTCCTTGAGTGGAGATGGGCCACAGTTGCTGAAGTTGGGTGACCTGGAGATGTTCCCGGAGGGAGGGATTCCGGAGCCGAACCTGAGGGGTGCGGGAGTCCGGCGCAGGAGGGAGTCTTCTCGACAGTGAGGAGCACATCCAGACGTGCTTCAGAGATTTAATCCGAGGAACACTCTTGGACAGCAGTCTTCGACACAAAGTTATGTGGCAAGTGTGTGTGGTGTATGGGCTGTGGATTTGTGTGCGTACGATAGTGTGATTTAATGTATCCTGTTATGCCCTGTTGGTTATATTATGTTTGTTTCTCCTCTTCTTCTATTTGTGGGGGGTGGTAGCTTTAGTTGGTGATAGGTCGGGTGGCATTGAGATCCGGGTGGTGGTGTTTTTTTTTTTGTCGAAGTTCCCATCTATCGGGTTATTTTGTCCCTTAGCGACAGTTAGCTCTTGATAGGGTCTATACTTTGGGTTGGTTTTTTTTTGTAGTTATTCTCTTTCCTGTCTTTCCCCCCTCTTCTTTGTTAGGTGACCCCATCTCATAAATGGAGTATATGTGCGAGTGATTGAGGTGTTTATTATGTTTGAGTAAATTTGTGTATTTATAATTTAATAAATGTTATTTGTTCGTAATTCCTGGAGTGGTCTGGAGATAGTGAATGGTTGAGTGTTGTGCCTCTATGCTCTTTGTATGTTCCTGCCTCATTCCCCTGACAGGGTCTTTTACCCTTGACATTTATGGGGGCTCGTCCGGGATTGAGGTCAGGTAGTACAGACAGGGAGTATTAATTTGAGCAGCACTTGACCCTTACTTGCATTCCGCACTCCCGGGGGTGCGTGTTTGTGTTTGTATCAGTGTAGCGGGAGGTTGGATGGGAGAGGATTCTAGAGTGTAGGGAACCCTCAGCTGGGAGCGGTTACCGGATCGGGATTGGCCGCAGCGGAGATTTGCGCTACTTGGTAACGTCGTCGGCATTCAGTTCCGGGTCCGAGCCGTGTTTTGTGCGTGTGTACCATCGGTTAGTCGCGTTAGTTGTATTACCATAGTTTTATATTTTATTTAATATATTACTTGGCAAAGTAAGGGGGGGGGGGGAGGTTATTTTGGGGCTAGTAGGTTTGCTTGTGCAGAGTCTTCAAGGTCAGTGTTTGTTCTGACTTAGGAAGTAGGTCACATTTGCCAGTACCCAGGCCTGCGACTGACTTAGCAAGGTGAGATAGGTTAGGCTTGCGGAATTCATTTTGTTGCAAAATCAGTGTGCTAGGGAGTGAATAATCTTCTTGCTTTCTTTTCTATTACCAAATTGTTGAATTGTTGTTCTTTGCGCTAAGTGATATTTTGCATAGTATAACGATTTTTTTCTGCTATCTTCTATTATCTTTCGCTTAAGCAATTTTATATTGTTTACCTAGCCTAATTACCTAATATTAAGGTGAGTGAAAGGTTGGCATGAACAATAAAGTTGTGATGTGTGTGACAACCCTGCGGAGCGAAAGTGATTTTTTTTATTGAAGAAATTTAAACCTAGATCATTTAATTTTACCGATAACTTCTGTAAGTAATTACCTAGTAGCCAGTTTGCAGACTTGTGGGCCCGTTCCGGGGGCAAAAGAAAAAAAAAAAAACCCGTGTTGTGCGTGCGGGTTGAGACGACTTTTTCTTCCAGAGTCTAATAGTGCAGTGCAAGTGGTAGCCGTTGACGCATGGGTTCATATTTAAAAAAAAAAAAAAATCAGATTGCGCTGCCGATCTGTACACGTGTCGTGCGTGTTTACTGTTTCAGTTTTGCGTGCGTTTCCGTCGTTTGTTGCGTCATCCGTTAGATATTTACTGCGTATGAATATTTGTTTACTTCATGCTCCGACGTTTCTTTGTTTACTGCGAGGTCCGTTGTTTACCCTGACGTCATCGGGTTAGCAGATTCAGATTTGACTAGTGTAGCGAGTTTCAGAAGATAGGCCTTCATTGCATACTAGTATTTGTCGAGAGAAGGAAATCGGGTCAACGTTGGCTTGTACACATTGAGGTGTCAGCCGTTGATTTGATGTCAATCTGGGTCATTCTCTTTTCCGTTGTTGAGAGAGTTGATCACGTTGAGTGAAACTTTTCGCTTGGAGACTAGACATTTCTGGAGCTGAAATTGGTGCGGGAAACATTTGTGATTGCGTGGAACCTAAGGTTACTGGCTGGCAGGGATCAGTCACGGGGAGTGGACTGAATTGTTTTCCAATATGGCCAGAAATTTGGGTTTGTGAGTAGACATACATTCCCTTCTGTTTGGAAATTTCACTGGCAAGTCAAAAGATTTAGTGTTGATTTGGTTGAGAGATCCATTTCAGCAGGTTACACTTAGCCTATTTGGTCACATTGAGGTGACTGGGATATATTCAAATACTCTTGACAAAAGAGAGTGGAACTTAATTTGTTAGAGGTGAGAAGGTGTATACTTTGGGACACTTGGTTTTGAATCGGGTTAGTAGCAGAGCATAGTATTCACTATGGCTACAGGGGAAAGTCGTTACCTCACCCGATCCCAGGTTAAAAGGGACTGGAATTGTGCCGGGACTAAGTACCCCCTACTACGCAGGTGACAATTGGAACAACTACACAAGTTGTCTTTTCGTCAGGCGAGGTTCAGCCAGCCATCGTTGCTTCCCCTTCAGTGTGTAGGCCACTACCCCCAGGGAGTTAGGCCTCCTTATGGTGGTACGCCACCGCCTTCTACCTTGAGATATCGACCTCCAATGGTGCCCTCTCAGGGTGACTACTTACCGAGGTTTACACCTCCGCCTTATACTTCTGGATACCCAACCATGGATCCTTTCATGATGATGAAAACTTGAGAGAGAAGAAAGAGAAGCCAAGGAAAGACGGAAAAGGAAGAAAGAGAAGCCAAGGAAAGACGGGAAAAGGAAGAAAGAGAGGCCAAGGAAAAGAAGGAAAAGGAAGAAAAAGAGGCCAAGGAGAAGAAAGAAGAAAATAGATGGAAAATGGAGATGGAAGAGAGACGGTTGGAAAGAGAAGAGAAGAACATGCGATGGCAACAAGAGATGGAAGAAAAGCGACAAGAGCGAGAACAGAGGGTGGCGGTTCAAGAAAAAGCAGAAAGAGATGCGAGAGAAACAAGGGAACAGGAGTTCCAAGCAAAGATGGAGGAGGAAAGGAATCGTCTAAGAACAGAAGTGCTAGAGCAATTGGGTATTACTTCCGGGGAGGAAACTACTTCATCACCTGATGTTCAAGAATCATCACAAAGTGCCGAGAGAACCAGAATTAACGTGGACCTGCGCTTAGCACCACCCAAGCTACACATGCCTATCTACAGGGAGGGAGATGCCATTGATACTTTCCTTGAACACTTTGAATCAGTGGCAGAGAGTTTCCACTTGAGTAATGAACAGAAGGCATTAATATCTTGTTGGAAACTTGACAGGAAAAGCCAAGGAAGCCTTCATCAACATTCCACAAAGAACCAATTACGAAGAATTAAAGGCTGCTTTGCGCCGGAGGATGCACATGACTACAGAATCATATAGGCGGCAGTTCCGCTCCATGAAGAAGATGGCAGATGAAACTTTCCAACAGTTCGGAGACAGATTGTCAAGAGTGTTAGACTATTGGTTGGAAACTGCGAAGATGGATATAAAAGATTGTTTCTGCTGGAACAACTTATGAACTCTGTTTCACCTGACTTACAGTGCAAGTTAGGAGAGGCCCAACCAGAGTCATTCAAGCAGGCCATCGGAATTGCCGAAGCTTTCGCGGATGCCCGGCGTTATTTTAGACCAGCGTACCAGGGACAAGCAAGGAAACAGGCAAAGGAAACCAACACTGGACCAAGCCTCTCAGCCTGAGAGTAGTGCTAACTTCTCCAAAGGAAATGCGAAAGAACGTCTTAGGAAGTGCTACTTGTGCGGTGACCTCAACCACATCGTGAAGGACTGCCCTAAGCGACTCACTTTGGCCAAGACAATTTACCCACACAAAGGTGGCATTTGGAGAAAGTGAGATCACAACACCATCCTGCCCGACGTTTCCCACGGTGGTGTGCGGCAAAGCCATTGAAGCCATTCGTGACACTGAGCCACGACAATATTCGTCAACGAGAAGTTGGTACCCCCTGAGGCGCCACGTGGAAGAGAATGTCAGGTATCGGGGATCGAATCTTCCTTCAAGGTGAACAGGTGTATCTGTCCTGTGGATATTTCCACACCATACTTTCAAGGAAAGGTATGGGCAGTGGCATTACGGCAGCCAGCCTATCCCTTCTGATTGGGAACTCGGTATGTTTTGAGGATGGCCGCATCAGTGACATTTCAGTCGAGTTGCCGCAGGAAGTATTTGTGGCTGCCACTACGCGGTCACAAACGCAAAGAGAAAAAGAGGCTTTGAAGCCTCTACTGAAACCATTGTCCCAGCATGACATGGTGACGTTGGATCCAGCTACCGTGCGAAGTCTTCAGGGTAAGGATCCTACGATCAACACCATTCGGAGTATGGTAGGGAAACCTCCCAAGGACAAGAAGAATGGATCAGTGTCGTTCATCAAGCGACAAGGAGTGATACATAGACAATTTGCATCGCGAGACATGACGGTAACCCAGCTGGTAGTGCCTAAAGCATTACGAAACACAGTTCTACGCCTTGGACACGACACTCCTATGGCAGGACATCTAGGCACAAGGCGTACACTGGAAAGAATCCAACACGACTTCTACTGGCCTGGAATATCTCAAGATGTCAGGAAGTATTGTCGAACTTTTGATGCGTGTCAAGAAGACATTCGTACTCAGAACAGACGCGTCCAGCACTGGGTTGGGGGCAGTGCTCTTGCAGGATCAAGGGAAAGGATTGTTGCCCGTCGCCTTCGCAAGTAAGAAACTAGTGGGAGCGGAAAAGAATTACCACACTATCGAGCAGGAATGTCTTGCAGTGGTGTGGGCCAAAAGCCGATTCTACCCTTACCTGTACGGGCGAGAATTTGTTCTCCAGACGGATCACCATCCCCTTGCGTATCTACATCGCATTCGGCCGGTCAGCCGACGCCTTATGGGATGGGCACTTGAGTTGCAGAGTCTTGCTTTCTCTTTTTCAGCATATCCCTGGACGCTGCAATGTGGAAGCTGACTACCTGAGTCGAATGTCTTGATTCCCATGGAGTACGACCAGTGTTGTAGAAAAGGAGAATGTCTGTGAATAACGCCTTTTTAAAAGGATGTGTGGAGTTTGCGATAAAAGTAGCCGCTTGTGTACACCATTCAAGGAACTTTCGAATGTGTGAAGGTTGATAGTTGGTTTTATTATGCATGATTGTATATTTAGACCAGTTTCCGTTCGGGGCTGCATCAAGCTGTGCCTCATTGGCACAAGCTTTTTTTGGTTTGGGGGGTATTGTCACGGGCGGACCAGTATTTGGATGTATTCATTGAGTTTTGATGGGCTGTTCGTTACAGAAGTTGACAGCAGCGTATACGTAGTATGTGGGATGTAGAGGAGAGGGGGGTAGCTCCTCTGTCACATTCAGTTTGTGCACCGCCCGTGTGGATCATGCATCCCCTCAGTAAACCCTCACATAGGAGTAGTGTGAGAAGGAAGCTGGAGACCGGGATGAAGGTGGTGTGGGTGCTGTCATTTCAATAACGATGCAGGGAAGTGTCTTGAACGTGTTCTGTGCATAAAGTGTGCTGTTTATGCTTAGCGTGTGTTGAATGTGAGTAGGTGTTTGTGTGGGGTGGAAGGGGAACCTTCTGCGCTATCCCAGTGTTCGGCTCTCATTCTTTTCTGCTTTTGCTTTGCTGGTAAGAGGCCACGTCCTCGGTTGGTAGCCATATTTCTTTTTCCACTTCGTCGTGGAGGGCAGCGGAACCGGGCCGGAACCCTTCGCTGGGCGTAAGGCAGTCCACTGGACTTAGGAAGGATCTCAGTCCTTGGGTTACCAACACCATTCTTTAGAGTCATTCCAGACTCTTACCTTCGTCGTTGGAGGTGGCGTATTTACTGGTGGGCTTTAGACTCTTCGTTGAGTAAAGCTTGCCAGTATTTTTTCTTCTGTCTTCACCGCCGTTCTGGTAAATATATATGTATAAATATGGTGTGTTATAATTTCGTTGGGTTTGAGAATTTGTACGCCAAGATGGGATTGGCATTTATTTGGTCAGTTCATATTTGACATTGAGGTCATTTATTTTAAGTTGGATGTAAGCAATGGCTGTTTGGGGAGCTACTTGTATGCTTGACATGTATATCTAGTTTTACAATGGAGTCGTTCATATTTGGAAAAATGTTGGAGTCAGGATATTCCAGAAACGATACTTCAAAGATTGAAGCAAATTAGTTATTTTATTTATTTTATTATTTTTAACATCAAGTCGAGTCCGGAACGGAACGAGTTGCCGCCGACTAACATTCAGTCGACTAGCGGAGAATTTCCGATGTGGCGCTCCCGCCATTGGTTCCGCTCCTTGTCTTGTTTGTTTGGTCTCTGTGGTTTTTCTTTTATTTGTTTTTTTTTTTATGAAAGTATTTTATAGATAAAATGGAAGAATGTGTGAGTTTTATGGAATTTCATCTGGTATTAATTTAAAATGTAATGTGAACTTCCAAGTGTTTTATTGCATTGCAATTTGTAATATGAATGAGAATATAATGTGAAATATGAGAATTATGAGAATTATAGTAAAAGAAAATAAGGAAAAGAGGAAAACGGCAATGATTCGGGAACAGATGAAAACAAAAAATAGTGTTTGTAAAAGTTTATTCTTCTCTAAATTCTTTTAATTGTACGTACACAGTCCACACATGCCCTGCATTCACACACATAATCCACAATCATCAGATTATGCGGCGAGGGACTGACATCCGCCGCAGGGCGTTTTTCTTGTGCTTTTCGTTTCTTCTCCTTGAGTGGAGATGGGCCACAGTTGCTGAAGTTGGGCGACCTGGAGATGTTCCGGAGGGAGGGATTCCGGAGCCGAACCTGAGGGGTGCGGGAGTCCGGCGCAGGAGGGAGTCTTCTCGACAGTGAGGAGCACATCCAGACGTGCTTCAGAGATTTAATCCGAGGAACACTCTTGGACAGCAGTCTTCGACACAAAGTTATGTGGCAAGTGTGTGTGGTGTATGGGCTGTGGATTTGTGTGCGTACGATAGTGTGATTTAATGTATCCTGTTATGCCCTGTTGGTTATATTAGTTTGTTTCTCCTCTTCTTCTATTTGTTGGGGGGTGGTAGCTTTAGTTGGTGATAGGTCGGGTGGCATTGAGATCCGGGTGTGGTGTTTTTTTTTGTCGAAGTTCCCATCTATCGGGTTTTTTTGTCCCTTAGCGACAGTTAGCTCTTGATAGGGTCTATACTTTGGGTTGGTTTTTTTTGTAGTTATTCTCTTTCCTGTCTTTCCCCCCTCTTCTTTGTTAGGTGACCCCCATCTCATAAATGGAGTATATGTGCGAGTGATTGAGGTGTTTATTATGTTTGAGTAAATTTGTGTATTTATAATTTAATAAATGTTATTTGTTCGTAATTCCTGAGTGGTCTGGAGATAGTGAATGGTTGAGTGTTGTGCCTCTATGCTCTTTGTATGTTCCTGCCTCATTCCCCTGACAGGGTCTTTTACCCTTGACAATGCGGTTCAACCCGATAGCTGTTTTCACTCCTGGCAAGAACCTCATCATCGTCGACACACTGTCAAGAAGCCCCCAGACAGAGCCGGAAAGCCCACAAGAACGCCAGTTGTTGGATGACGTTGTGACTCATATCGACCTTGTCCGGTCAACCTGGCCAGTGTCAGACAAGCAGCTCCGAAGAATTGCAGAAGAAAACAAAGAGTGACACCACCCTCAGAGCAGCGCTCGAGTACACAGCAAAAGGATGGCCCGTCTACAAGAGTGACGTCAACCTTGAACTCCAGGAGCTCTATGCAGTCCGAAATGAGCTCAGTGTTCATGAAGGGCTACTCATCAAAGGAAATCGCATTGTCATCCCAGTCTCTATGCAAGAGGAAATCTGGAAGCCATCCATGCCGGACACCAAGGCATCACCAAGTGTCACGAGCGCGCCAACAATGCTGTTTGGTGGCCCAGAATCTCCAAAGAAATTGCCCAAAGGTACGCTCTTGTGCCCTCTGTGATGAAAAGAAGCCATCGCAGAGATCAGAGCCTCTCAGACCTACACCTCTACCTGAAGGGCCTTTTCAAATGATTGGTGCCGACCTGTGTGAAGTCAAAGGTTCTCATACCACCTCGTCGTCATCGACTACTTCTCCAGATATTGGAAATTGCTCACCTGCCACCATGACATCCGCCTGTGTGACGGAAAACTGAAGAAAATTTT
>CM031614.1:81838856-81936586 GCA_018398815.1 Conus ventricosus
GATCCATACTGGTGAGAAATCATTTTCATGTGCAGTAAGAGTTTTACACACTAAAAGTATGGCCGAGAACTCGTTCTAACATCCCCAAGACTAGTTACAGTGCTTATTTCTCTTGGACCGTTTCATGGAAAGTGTAGGAATTTTTTATGTTCCCGTTGTGTGGTCGTGGGTAACACGACGTGTACTGCTGTCTGTCCGTTACCCGGACTTGGGCCTCAAGGGAGAGAAACCTGTTACCCACATTTGAACGACTCAGCTGGTAAGGTTAACTAAGTTGCCTCAAGTTCTTTAATTAAGTTTTTAATCAAGTCACCTCAAAGTTCTTAATATGTTTTTAATTAAGTTGTTTATTAACTTCCTTTAAGTTTCTACTTAAGTCACATCAAGTTTTTAATAAGTTCTTAACTTAAGTCACATCAAGTTCATAACTAAGTCATCCTCTAAGTACAACCAAGTTCTTATTCAAGTCAACTTATAATTATTTATTAAGTTCTTAAAGTATTATTGCATCTGAAATGGATCAAAATGATCTTTTACTTCAAGTTCTTAATAAGTTCTTGATCAAGTCATCCTCAAGTTCTTACTCAAGTTAACCTAAGATTATAACTAAGTCATCCTCTAAGTACAACCAAGTTCTTATTCAAGTTATCTTATCAAAAAATACAATCTATGTTTTTATCTTAAATAGTAGATGTCTAATATAGTACACACACGCCTCAAAAAACGCGTCATCGCTGAGAATATCTTGCTCAGCGTTCTCTGCGCGAGATCGGTCAGCATAAATCTTAATGAAGTTCTTACATCCTAAGCAACCACATTGATTACAATTCTGGTCTATGGAAATGTCTTTTATAGACTCCATGTCTTTATTTATTGACTCCATCATTTTATAATACGCCATGATCTATTTTATCAAAAAAACAAAAATTAAGTTCTTAAAATATTATTACATTTCAAATGGATCAAAATGATCTTTTGTTGTGGCGGTTCTGGCGTGCTGTTGTCTTCTGTATTTAGTGGTTCAGGTTGTTTTGACTGCTTTTGTTTTTGTTGTCATTGTTTATATATTTATAACCGTAATAACCGCCCCCAACAGCAGCAAGGGCGCTAAAAATGGCAACAGTTTTAAGTTCAATATTCCATGAAGACTTTGGTGCTGTAGGTCTTGAATCATATGGAGTTTTTATAGCTGGCATTGGATCAACTTGTTCTGGCGTTGGCGGTGTTATGTTTTCATTACGAGTTATATTCTGTGATTGTAACATTAATTTTTTTGTTTGTTCCACTCAGCTAATTTTTTTCCTGCCGCAATGCGTCCAGGATGAGGTGTTTTAGTGACCACTTTCACCTGATTCAATGTTTCCTGATTCTGCTGATTTTCTGGCTTGGTTACTTTCTCCACCTGATTCAGTGTTTTCTGATTCTGCTGATTTTCCGACTCGTTCATTTTGAAGGGAAATAAAATCTATATGATTAAAAGTAATTAATCCCATGATTAATGGCGATAACAATGTTCCAAATCTGTAATATAGATCACAGCTTAGAGACTCTAATGACTTTGTTAAAACTGGATCCTGCGTTAAATCATACATAAAGTCTTGTTCAGAATCAATGGGAGCAAATTTACTAACTAGTTTAGTGTACAAACTAAGAGCCGTTTGCCCAACACTTTTCACCATTCTAGACCCCAGCTGCGCTTCATACCTGTTATGATACTTTACAATGTCTTGTGGCGACATCTGTTGAATTTGTTCTATGCTGAATTCAGTTCCGAGGAACTGTTTTGTTTTTCCACATGCTGCCAAAGAATACAGTCTTTCCTTTTGGGCATTATAGCTTGGTCATCAACTTGATCATTCATAAGTTCAGGAAGGTTTAGGCCGCCCTGTAGCTCTAGCAGATCATCGCTGTTCATGTTTTTTATTAATTATAATTATTTTATTTTTTAAAATGAGCACCGAAAAAACTGTCGCCAACCTTGTATACCATTCTGCTGTTATTGGAGGCCTAAGTGTAGGATACACGATGCTTGGTAAAAACTTGTTAAAAATTAAACCAGCAGATCTTGGCAAACTAGACTTTGAGGATTCGGCAAAGCTGATTGCTGTTATTACAGCTTCGTTCGCTACGAAAGATTTTTAGTTAAGCAAGGAATAATTCCAGAGAATATAAATATGTAAAAAAAATACATTTATAAAAAATGGCTTCGTTCGTAATGATGATAGCGGTGCAGTAGTGAATGCGCTTGCTTTTAGCGGAAGTAATTACGCATTTAGTAAACTGCGGGATGACGGAGAGAGAAAAAGACAACACAGCTGTGGAGCAACTAGCTGCAGCACAAGATCGCTATGAAAAGCAGAGAATTGAGCAGTTAGATTTTATTAATAACAAACTGAAAAAACAGGGACATGCAGCTTACACATTTAAAGATGTTGATCAAGCGATAAAAGAATATTATCTTGTAACAGGCAAACCAATTGAGACATTGCCCCCACCAAACTTCAGCGACTTTTATCATCCATCAGAAAAACAAAAGATGCAAGAAATCACGTTTATTGTCTTTGGTATGACTGTTGTGTATTTTGTTGCGCATAATATTGGCTGAATAAAAAATGAACAAAATCTATTATTCGCCAAAAGGATATTGGAAGGGAATCACGGCAATAAAAAAGCTAAGCCAAGCAGCGGAGTCAGTGAACAAACAGCAAAGGAATGGTTATCTAAACAAGCGATTTGGCAAATTTATTTACCTGCACCTAGACAAATACAGAGACCACACTTTGTGAATACAATACCGAACGACACCCATCAAATGGATCTTCTATATTTACCCCATGATACGATTAGACGAAAAAGATTTAAGTACGCACTCACAGTCATTGACATAGCTTCAAGATACAAAGATGCGGAACCATTAACACAAAAGAGTGCTTCTGCTGTTGCTGCTGCTATACAACTGATATACCAACGAGGCCCGTTAACTTATCCTCGCATGATTCAAGTCGATGATGGAAAAGAATTTTAAAGGTCGAGTGAATCAATTATTGTTAAAACATAGAGTTACCATTAGAAGAGGCATTCCGGGAGTTCACAGATCACAGGCTTTAGTTGAAAACTTTAACAAACAGTTAGCTGAAAGACTTTTTTCTACCAGTATCACAGAGAGCTTATTGACAATTCTCGCAACACAGAATGGGTTAGAAGGCTGCCCTCAGTTTTGCGCGCAATGAATAATGAAGAATTTAAAGGGCTAAAACCAGTACAAGCAATCAAAGAAAAACAATAAATGTTGCTGAAGACTCCAGTACACCCAGCAAACTATTACCGTTTGGTTTAAAAGTAAGGTACCTTTATTTACCGGGGAAGCAGAAGGGGACACTCGCATCAGGGAACAATCCCGTTTGGGGGGGGCGGTTGAAACCATAGGGAAAAAAAAAAAATTGTAAAAAAAGAATCCCCCCGGTAATTTTTTACAAAAATGACACACAAAACAACCGCCCTCAAAGAACTTTGTGAAAAGGAAAAACGGGAGAAAAATCCCACCAGACACAGTTTTCCCTTTTTAAATTTAAATTTAAAAGGTTCTCCAATGTCCATAGGGAATTAAAAAAACCGGGTTAAAAAACACACGTTTTTTTGTTTTTTCTATCAATGACTTCTTTTTTACCAAAATTTTTGTTGGGTCCCCCATGTAGTTTAAAACGTAGTTTTACGTTATCCAAAAGAAAAAAAAGAAAATTTTTGTCAAACAAAGCCTCTTTGTAGTTTTTCATGTGATATGTTTGGCCGCACAAAACTGCGAGATAATTTCCCCTTTTCCCTTTTTTAAAGATTTTTTCCTGGGTCCCAAATACTGTTTCATTTTCGACCAAAACCCAAAAAACTCCTTAATCACCTTTCCCGATAATTCATCTTTTATCTTTCCTAAAACCTTTTTATTAGTAATTGAATGTAAAGGCAATCTTTTGGTAATCGGACTGTCATACCCTCCCGATGCCCTTTTGCTACTCTAAAATTTCCCTTCTTTATAAAATGTCTTTTATAGGGGGAAAACTAAAACAAAACTATCTGTTAAACTGTGTAAAAATAAATTTTGGGCTCTGGATACAAGGGGTTAAAGTAGGCCCTAAAGAAAATTCTAACATCAAAAACTTTGATAATTCTAAAACAGTAAACCCAATAAATACAGGTTTGTCAATTTGACTTTCTTTTTTTTCATCATTATGCCAAAAGCTGATCATGAAATCTTCTGAAGTCCTGATATATGGGTTTAGAAGTCAGCTTAATTGCTTCGTTCTCTTTGGTGACCAATCTAACATCTTTGCGCTTGTGCGGATTCTCCATAGTCTTTCCAAACAGCTGTTGTTCATCAGCTTGAAAAAGTCTTTTTCTGAAGCATCTGTGGATTTAGTTCTGAGATCAGTGTTCTTCATGATGTATGGTTTCAGTGAACTGTTCTTGATCAAAAGCAATTATACGATGAACAGCTGTCAACTTCAAACCATGTCTTAATAAAATTGTAGAAGTCTGTAATGGCAGACATAATTTTTTTGCCCCGAAGATTGGGGCACAAGTTTAGGCGGTTCTGTTTTCGCCATCTTAGACTTTCTGCCGCTAATGGATAGTCATATGCAGGTCATGGAGTTCATTAGGATATTCTAAAGTCAACTTCTAGAATGTATCCACGCTGTTGACCCGGCGTCAAAACTGCTCAACCACTTTAAGCTCTTTGAATATTTTTCGGATTGTCTTCTGTGTACATTTTAAAGTTGCGTAATGGAAGCGATTGCGCCATTGCCCATCCATACAGATTGTTTGCGTCTAAATACATGAGATAGTTAGACCTTTTACTCGGATCATAATCATCTAGGTATTTGTTGTTTGCTTTACAGTAATGATGCGACACCATACTAATTCCTCACGCAATCCGTTTTTCAATCATCTGAATCATTGGCGGGTCAGACAATAAATCAATCTGTACTCTAGTAAACTTTAAGAAAGCGTCCCAGCTCATCCCGGGCGCAGAAATGTAATGCGCAGATCCAAACTGTAATGTTTCATGCAGGTCTTTCTATAATTTTCAAAGACGTCCGCCAACAAACATACATCAGCCATCAAGTATGAATCATGATAGTCTCCCATCGTTTTACACTCTAACTTCTGCCATGCTTCTTGAGCATGCTGGTAATCAGAATCACTGATGTCCTTTCCTCTAAGACTAGAAAAGAACGCGCCTTTAGGAGGAAGTGTATCTTCATCAAACCTTTCCCAACTGTTCATGTACTCGTAAGGGTAAACACCCTTTCTAACGAAGTTGGGTCAAAATATTCTTCCGTTATTGGGCAGGACTTTAAGGACTAGCCAGCGACTCTAATGATCCCATCATGTGCTGCATAGAGTCATAAAAGACATGTTATTTAAAGCGAAACACATGTACTTTTTCTGAGACTGTGCAATGTATGTTACCCTGAAGGAGTCGGTTACTGCTTCATTATAAGATGAGAGTCGTAACCTCGCAAGTTATGAAAGAATACAGGCAGCTTCCATGTCTTTGGTTTCAAAACTTTTAGTTGAAGATTGCATTTACGTGTGCTGCTCTCTGAACTTCCACTAATGTGATCATGGTCTCTTACCCGCTGGCCACCAAGGCCACCTGTTGGATTCGCTGCGTCTGATAAGAGGCCTAAACCACAAATCCAACAGTGAGTGGCTGAGTCATACTGTTGTTGGTCTTCAGGCGTCATCATGATTTCAGATAAATTCAGATTAGTAGAACAGCCATTACGCACTTGCTGCATGCGCTGTAAAAAATCTTCAGCCGCATTTGGGCCTCTGTATAATTCTGGCGTTGAATGAGCGCCATCCGATCTGACAACAATGAAAGCAAATGAGCAAATCTGATGATTACTCATTAAGACTGTTTTTTCGAAGTTTTTGTGCGCTGGCCCTTCAAAGGAACAATAAGCGACTCGAGTCTGCGTAAACAACATATGGAGAATATTGCAGTCGTTTCCAGTTCTTAAAACTAACTTTAGATCCGGGTGGGGCGTAATTAGTTCTGTATTACAGTCAACTGGGCCGATACATGTTTCTTATGTTCGATTGCAGCTTTATCGGATGGAATTCTTGTTAAACATTTTTACAGAATTCTTGTTTGCTATGTTTTTTTGTAGTATATGCTAACAGTCTACTCATTGTGCGTATCAATGCGTAATGTGGTAGCGGTGAAAACATCAGTAGTAAGTCAACATGATTTTTGCCTGGATCGCCTATTGTTGGACTGTTCTTGGACACTTTAATAGGTTGTAGATTTGTTTCCTCATCCATGTTGTAGACATTAACAGTTTTTGGTTTGTTTTTTCTTCAAACTGATCAATGGAATCCGCGCTAACGGGAAAGGATATTCCACTAAAGTTAAGATCATTGATGTAAGGGTGATAGTTAGACACCTCTCTGCGTTTTTGCGGACGTGATGCAGCCTTGCGAGAACACACCACATAAAACATTTGTTGTCGTCTGTATTCTTTATGTTTAAAACTGCTCTTTTTGCAACTAATGCTGGAGGTGTGAATGTAAGACCTGCCTACAATCGGCGCATACTTAGCCTGTTTAATCTGATCTCTAAGACTTCGCCCTCTGACCAACCAGAGCCTCTCATTTTGGCTTCGTCAGCGGCCACATCAAACTGTGTAAGCAGTTCGTCTGCCCAACCGGGTGTTAAGTCATTAGAGGAAAGAATAGTCTGTTGTTTAGTTGAGACCCAGACTTCTAGATTTTCTTCATTTATTGTTACATAGTCGATTAAAACAGCTAACATTACTTTAACTGGCGGGTCTATTGTCAGTTTACCTGGAACTTGAGAAATAGCATGAGCAACACTTGCCCGTACGCTTGCTGGATCAATAACTTCTAAATCAATATCATTCAGTGCTCTTGATAAATCTTCTTGCATTGCTTCAAACAATTCGTCTGGACCTTCATATATCTTATCCATGCTGAGTTTCTTTTCTAACTCAAAATATTTATTTAAATCAAAAAAATAATTAATCAATATCGACGGTCTTTTTCGTGTTTAGACTCATAAACTAAAGTATAAACGCCCTTTGGCGTTGTTAATGTGAGCTGTTTAGAGCAGAGTTTAATGTTTCGTTTACTTTTTTTAAACATTCCTTTTTTATCTGTTCGGTGTCTGGCTTGTTGAGAAAAACTTGTCCTTGCCTTTCTTTGAAGATCAAACTTTTGTCTTTTGTAGTCATTAAAATCAGCTGTAAACGGCTAAATTCTTCATCCGTGATGTTTGAGTCAGGTAGTGCTTTATTTATTATCAGATTAAAGGAACTAAGTTTAGCTGTTATTAGTTGAACCATAGCTGTGTGCTTTTGGAGTTTAGTTTTTTATTTTTTTGCTAGCAGCACCTACAACTAATGAGCACAGGCCGAGAGCTAAAGACAAGCCGCTAGAGATAAGAGCTGCGGGTGTCCTATGCCCGTTGCTAAGAGACCAACACTCGTTCCTGCTGATGCGGCACTTATAGTCGATGCCCCAGTATTAACATATGTAACAGCATTAAAGGCAGCAGAATACCTTCGTTTGGCTTTGCTGTATTTTGAAAGGTCCTGCTCTAGTACTTGCTGCATTTGCGTATGTTTGTTAATCTAAAGGTTTTTATGTCAGGGTTTTCTACAGCAGCAGAGTCGCCTACTATCTCTCTTCAGGTACTCTTGGATACTTCTGAATAGCATGCTTTTTTAAAATAAAAAATAATTTAGTATACTGCACTTTTAAATTCGTTATCTTCAATATTCAGCTGCGCATCATATAATAAAAACAAAATACACGTTAAGTGGTTTTGTCGGCCTCTTTTTCTTTATCAATTTGAATGTTTATTATGTCTTTAATCTTTCTCCCACTTCTATACACCTCATTATCCTCTGTCGACCTTAGGTCAATCCATAAGCCGTATTTCGTTTGTTAAATAATGATCAAGTCTAACACTGTGAAGATGTAGATCTTTAGACACAAGGTCAACTGCTGGATTTCTACACCTCCCGCCTCCAAACAGTTTTCTTATTTCATCAAAATGATGATAAGGTTTAAGCCCGCTACCGTAGATTTGGTTTAGGACTGCCCTCAATTGTACATTGCACTTTCGTTATTTTAGGATTAACCAAATTTTCAGTTTGTCTTTTGAATGGTTCTTCATCTTCGCACAGCAATAAAATACCTTTAAGCGATTCTGCTGGGCCACTAAAACTAAAATTCCATATAGTGTCTGCCCTGCTTTGGGATATGTTGAATGATGATGCACTCTTTCGTAATATATTGCTAATCTTGACTTATATTGTTGCTCAATCAGCCTTGCTAAATTAGAGTGGCTAACAACGTCAAACTCTAACGCGATGTCAGAAATGCTGTACTTTGCTTCAGTGTCTGATGATCTAATAACGCGTTTGTATTCATTAAAAGTTAGTTCATATGACAATCTGTCTTTTAACGCTCCTTGAAAGTATGGGGCATGCGCTTTTAACAACTCAAAATCTAAGGGAATGGAAAGCGATTACCATACGCATAACTTACAGCTAAAGCCTTTTTGCTGCTTTTAGCATCTGCAGGGACTTCGGCGTCTATTCTAAGTTTTTAGTGCTTCTTCATTTTCGATTCCTTGAAATGCAAGATCCTCCCTTTCATTCGCGGTTAGCCATAGATCGGAATAGGTTAAAAATATGTCTGCATTGTGTAAAGAAAATACTTCTTTCCCCTCAAGTTTTATAGAAATTTTCTTAACGATTGCCCGCCCCAAATTCTGGACAACTGTCCTGTTTGGTCTGTTTCTGATTTGAGTTCTATTTTTGAAAGTAAGTCGCGCAGAGCCTGGCACAATCACATCATCCGCTCCTAGGTCTGGAAATCTAACAGTAAGAATTTGATCCGCATCAATAGTAGATGGATTATTTGGAACAGTAAATATTTCCGTTTATTTCCCTGCACGGCCTCGGGGCTTTTCAGGCTTCTATGCGGGTCAAGAATCGAGGCCATATTTCTTGTGCCATTTTTTTATAAAACAAAAATAAAAAAGTTAATTATTTAAAAAATGGCGGGCATGACTATGATAAGTGTTAAGCTATTTCAGATGTGGAAGACAACATGAGTGAAACGGCTCCTTGAATACACCCATCGCTCAACGATCTAATTTGCGGCGTGAATTAACAGGAAAGTATGCGAAGCAGTTTACAAAAGTTTAAACATAAAACCTCCCGCTGTATAGACCCTTATGATTTTGAAACGAGATGTTGCTGGCCATTTGTTTGTGAAAATCGGCCCGACGATGAACAACTTTTTCAGATTACAGAATAACGAGACTCATCAAGTTTTTTAGTATGACTACAATTAAACAAAGACTTAGGGCGGAAGATCGGAAATGCTTAGGAATTGGTTAGAACCACCAAACAGCTGGATAGGGAAGCAGTGCTAAACTTCCAAAACCCGCTACAAAGACTCCAAACAGTTTCCAACATAGACACTCAGATTTAATTCCAACAGCAGACAGAATAATAAATTACATTAGAAGGAAGCAGAAACCAGTCTTTCAGAGAAACAGCATTAAAACAACAATTTATGATTTCCAATACCCAGCAGAATTAGAGACCATTGATCGTACTGTAAGCAAAAATTAGAGACGAATTAAAGATAAATTTAGAAAACTAAGTGAAATAGATGATGCATATAGAAAAAGAAAAAGAAAAAACTCGCTGAGGCTCGACGACGACAATTTGGGCATCTGATGTTAATGAAGAATGAACCAAAGACTAATTAAACTTGAAAAGAAGAAAGAAGCAGCTATACTAAAATGCGGCGTTTACTATTACCCGAGACCATTACGCACTAAGTAGATCGTAATAAGAGAAACTATCGAAAAAATTTTATATGAGACACAAACGCTAGCAGAAAGAATAAAAAACTGTTTAGGAGCCAAGGGAGTACATTAGCGAGGCGTTTAGTAAACGGCCTTAGGATTTTTGCAATAAGTAGTTGTTGATGGGCTATTACAGGCGGTGGTTGGAGTGTGACGTCAACGTAACTTATGACGTCAACTTAAAATGACATATTTAACTACATGGACGAATATAATGATATGAGAAAAAGGAAGGGGCAAGAACTAACGGCGAAGGATTTGCGTGTCCAGCTAATTTATTTGTTTTAATCATCGTTTTTTTCTCCGTAGTGTTACTATGTGGATGAGGCTGACCGAGTGGTCAAGTAGTGCATCGATGTCATGTGTATGTGGGATGCTTTTGATGACGGTTTCCAGCGGAATAGTAGCACGGAAATGTATGTGTGTTAAAATTGTTGTGAATGCTGTGTGTGCCGAGAGTAACATTTTAAAAAATCCCTGTAGAATTTAATATGTGCTCCAATTGTACCACCGATGTGTGTCGGTGGGACTGTATTTATTGATGTGTACAACTGTAGTTTAAATACACGGAGAAGTTATATTTGTTTTAGAATAAACGAGTGCGTCGAACGATCGGTTTATTGTGTCTATGGGACTTTAGGTGAAATTTGTTGGTCTCCGGGATTCAATATGGTTTACTGTGCTTTATGAATCTGCGGTGTCTTCTTCTGGGTTTGCTGTGTTTTTGATATCGGCGTTTCTTCTTCTGTGGATTGCTGTGACTTTATGAATATGCGGTTCGTATTCTGTGGATTGCATGTGCGTATGAATCTGCGGTTCTTCTCCTGGGGATTACTGTGCCTTGTGAATTTGCGGTGTTATTGGTAGTTTCGATCGTAATTTATTGTGCTTGCTGTGTGGAGGACCCGGGTGGCGTCTTGCATCGAGGGTGTTCTGGTGGAACGGACACGGGGGGCGGTACGGGGGGGGACGGGGTTTTTCCGTAGTCGTGCTCTAGTGTAATGCTGTAGTTGTGGCGTGGTTTCTGGGGAACTGAATGCGTTGATGTTATTTGCTGAAGTTTCTGTGGACGGCGAACGGCACGTTTGATAGGGGAAGTTAGCTGGTTGTTTCGGAGTATGTTACGATGATTTAGGGTTGATTGAGTGTTGTGTGTATTGATGGCTTAATTGGTCGTGCACTTTGATTTGTTTTCGATGGGTTTAGGGACTGGTATTGATTTCGTTAATGATTTCATATTGATGGTTCAGGCAGCATAATTATAAAGAAAATAAATCAAATCGTGTCTGTGCTGCTGGCCTATCCATGTACGTATGGTTTTGTGGTTGTGTGTAGGTAATAATTATTACACGCATCCAATTTTGAGAGACGAGAGTCAGACAACATAATACACACCGCACCACATCGTAACATCTGGTGACCCCGTAGTTAACTTGCTTTTGCTACTGGAATTAAAAATTGCCTTAGTGTAGGATGTGTTTTTGTGGGCCCTATTATTGCCCCAATTAGTTGAGATGTGATTAGGTTCACGGTCACAGAGTTCTTTGACATTGATTGAGTTGTGTTGTTATTGTTTTGGTTTTTATGACTGTTGTTGTCTACTTTCTTACGTCTCCAAGCGTAACGGCGGGTATCGCCTTCTGTATAGTTAAGAGATACGAGGGCCTAGTTCTAGTTCTTCCTTCCTTTGTGGGCATTTAATTTTTTATTCTTCAGTAATCTCTCTGATTATTTTGTTTCATCTTTACTGGGGATTGTGTTGCTTTCTTAAGCATTCTTAGGTTCTTTTCTTTGAATTGGGTGAGGGTGTGAGTGGCTGCCCTGAAACAGTTTTGGAAAAAATAAAATAAATAAATAAAATTTATTGTTGTTCATTTTGAATGCTTAGTGTGTAAAACAAACAACAACAACAAACAAACAACAACAACAAAAAACATTGAATTATATGTTATTACTCTCATGTCATTGCTTGATTTATATTTGTTGCTGAAATGTAGCAATTGATTACCCGATTGTGTTTCTTTCTCCCCATATCCTAAATTCCTGTTCATTTGTTTTATCTCTATCTTTGTGTTGGTTGGGTATGATAATACTTCTACCATATTTATCGATCAAGATTAATGCTTGTTTGAAAAAAAAATATCCTCTTTGGCAATTTAAATATATTTTAGGTGTACAGGAGTGTCAAACTTTTTTTTGCTTGTGATAGCAATTGTTTATAGTTGATCCACTAGTTGTGTGTAGTGTTGGTTTGTCAGGACTTTATTCATAGTTCATGATGGCTAAGAAGGCCTAAGGAGAAGAAAGTCCTGTTGTATCCTCTGTGGACGAGGACAAAGTTTTCGCTAAATATTTACATAGAGGTAAGGTATGTTGGTCTGGAGGGTAGAAGAGAGAAGATCTGTTGGCCTATGTTGGACAAGTGTATTGCCAGGTACATGGAAAGAGAGGAAAGATTGCGATTGAAGAATTTCCAGTTTGAGAGTACAGGAAGAAGAGATTAAACGATAAGTGGCAGTGCAGATACAATTACAGGAGGAACTAAAAGAGAGCAGATACATGTAGGAAACTACAAGAGAGCAGATTACAAGAGGAACTAAAAGAGTGCAGTACAAGAGGAAACTAAAGAGAGCAGATACAGATACAAGAGCAGGAGGAAACAAAAAAAGAAAGAGGAGGAAACAAAAAGAATGCAAGAGGTAGAGGAAAACTAAACGATACAGTTACAATAACCTCTCTGCAGAGTGCGGTCTCAGACAGGACAGTGAGAGTCCGGGTTTCGGGTTTTTCCCAGGTTTTAACGCCCTCGCCAAAACCTTTCCTAAGTTGCCAAAACCCTGCACGCCCTGATGATATAGACGTTACTTGGTTTCGTTTTTGTGAAAACCATGCTCTCGATTTCCTTGGGATGGTCTGAGAGTTTGTGGGGTAACATTACTGTCTGCACTACTTGAGGGTTCTGCTTTAACTCTCTATCACCAGTTCGCTGAAATTAAGGTTGTGTCTTACCGAGCTTTTGAATGTGAGCTTGCTAAAAAAATTTCCATTGTTCGCCAGATTAGGTTTTCGTAGCGTTTTCGTTGAGGCTAAGCCTTGCTCCGATGACCTTTCGAGACTTTGCAGTGTGATCTTAGGCGTTTGTTTGACCGGTTTGGGTCTCTTTGTCAAAAAATTGATCAGTTTTTGAAGATTGGGTGGGTCGTAACTTGCGTAGAGCAGTTTTTGGAGTGTTGTCTCTCAAGGACCGTGGTACTTTTTTGTGTGGCGAGATGTGAAAACTTTTGATGAAATGATCAAGTCTGCATAGTATACAGACGTGCTATCCAAACTAAGTGCTTTTAGGAAAGCTGATGTAAAACATTTTTGCTTCTGTTGGGTACAAAAACTCCTGGTCAGTTTGATAGAAATCTGGTATCCCGGTCAGTCTGATAGATATCCGTACTGTGTCAGTTGGACAGAGGAAACAGATACCTCTACTTTTCATAAACAGTGGCACTTCTCTGGATCCCTCGGCTGTCGCGGATGTACTTTGGTGGTTAGCTGTTATTATGGTCATCAGACGCTTGGTTATCTCAGTGGTCGTGAAAATAACTTTGGCGGTAGCCGTTATCGTGGGCGTGGCGCCCGTTATACCTTATGGCAGTACGTGTTCTTCAGAAAGTGCTTCTGATCAGTTTGGAAAGTGTTGTTGTGTTTTTTGTGTAAAAAGACAGGACATGTAGCTGCTAGGTGTCCATGGAAGTCAGGTAGAAACCCTTGTAGGATTTGCACCCTTAGCCACCCAGCACGTGTCCTTCTTTTGTGGGTGGCAACTCTACTTTTATGAGAACTCAGCTGACAGACAAACAGTCCAGTGTTGTGGCTCTGTTCTTGAACTCCTTTTGCTTGTTCTAGGGTGGTGACGTTCACAGGCAAATTGCTTTGCGAGTTGGTTTGTGAATGGGCACTTTGAGTTGGTTCTGCGTGTAATGGTGCATACTATTTGTGGCGTTCGCAAAAGGTTTAGATTTCTGACCAGTCTAGTGCTAGGAACCACAGTGAAGGTGTGTGTCTTTTGGTGGTCGTGTGATGAGTTTTCCTATGGCTAACGTTTCAGTCAGTTGTCCTTTTTTGGGGTGATTTACCTTGTTGTGTCTTGGATAGTCCTGTCGAGATCTCATTGTGGTATGTGCCTGGATGTTTCTCGTGAGCGGTGAGATTAGTTGATGTATATGGTGAACCTTTCTCTTTAGCCGCCGGTACGAGGGCTAGAGCTAAGCATGTTGTGGACAAAAAAGCCTTTGTGTCAGACTCCCTTAATGGTCTGAACATTTCCCTATTCTGATCTTGTTCAGAAACAGAAAGGATGATGTCTTTGAAGTCTTGCTTTCAGTTAACGTTTCTGAGGTGTCTGCTGTGTCTACTTCTGATGTGTACTACAGTCGTTCTTTCACAAGGTACTTCAGTGCTGGGTTAGTGATAGCGCCTTTGGCTTGTGAGCAGGAACAGGTTCTTTGAGCACTCTCCAGGAGTTGGTCTTTCTGTGGATCCTCTCCGGAGGTCTGTTTGTACTGTTCGTGAAGTAGTGTGTTACTGTTTGTGTAGTCCAGGACTGTGATGACGCTTTACCAATCCACTTTAAACTGTTCGATGGGCGTTTTATTGCCCGATAAAACACTGTGCCATTCTTGTACCAGTTTGAGTGTACTTAGTCTGACAAAAGTACCAGGGAGTTGCGTTGTATCTTGATGATTTTCAGGGGACCAATTTTGACCCAAACCCAGGTTCCTTTCTTCAGGTGATGCATATTAGAGAGATCCCTCTTACAACAGATGTCCCTGTTAGAAGAAGTGTTATGGATTATCCCCTTTTCTGCGAAAGAGGTTGTTGAGAGAGAGATTGGTATAATGTTGGATCTTGGAATCATGGGAGCATCGAATAGTCCGTGTTACATCTCCGTTGTGTTCGTCAGGATGAAGATTGTACGTGTCGTTTCACTCCTGTGTGTGCTGATGCTTGGAGGAAGATTCGGGATCTTGTCTTCTGCACCTGTGGGTTGTTACCTTGATTGGGTAATCCTTTTATCTCAGGACTGTGCTAGTCTGTTGGTTTTGGGTGCTGTGTGTTCCAGTAGGATTGATGATGTTCTTTCACCAGTCGTATCGCTAGTCGAAAGTTGCTGAATTCGCAAGTAGGCATACTGATACTATATTGAGCGGAATATTTATACATTGTATCTACCAGTGGGGGTATGGTGAGGCTGATGAGTGGTACAGTTAGACACGGTATGAGCTTATCATCTGGGTGTGGGGTGCAACCCGTGCCCAACCATTGTCTCTACCCCGTGGGGGTATGTAGTGGGCTGACGGCCCAGGAGGTCAGGTGTACTGGGGTGACAGGGCGCGGAAATGCTGTGGGTATGTGTTGGATGAGGATGACCGTCCCGTGCACGTGAACGTCAGTAGAAATCATATAGCCTTATGATTGCCATTCAGGTGTGGGGGTGCTCGCCCCGGATGCCCAGCCGCCGTCTTTATACACGTGGGGGTATGGAGAGGGTTGTCCGGTCGAGGTCAGCAACAAGATAGAATGTAAAAGGGCTTCACGTCGTTCGACCCCACAGCCCCCAGAGTAACGTACCAACTTGTGTTTTCTGTTGTGTGTGGAGTCTGGAAGGACTCCACGAATGCTTCCGTGAGCGGCTTCGTTTTCCGTGGATGTGAATGTAATTTGTAGGTTTGTGTATTCTGCTGTTTGTTTACTTCTTTATCAAAAAACAATCTCGGTCATTGTTTTTTTTCTTGAGGAGTGGAAGTATTGTGACGTCAACGTAAATTATGGACGTCAACTTCAAATGACATATTTAACTACATGACGAAATTTATGATATGAGAAAAGGAGAAGGGAGCAAGAAACTAACGGCCGAGGATTTGGGGTCCAGCCTAATTTATTTGTTTATTCATCGTTTTTTTTCTCCGTAGTGTTACTATGTGGAGAGGACTGACCGAAGTGGTCCAGTAGTGCATCGATGTCACATGTGTATGTGGATGCTTTTGATGGACGGTACCAGCGGAATATGGAGCAGGAAATGTATTTGTTATAAAGCTTTGTTGTGAATGCTGTGTCGCGAGAGTAACTTAAACCTCTGTATGATATTTATATGTGCTCCTATTGTACCACCGCATGTGTGTCGGTGGGCTGTATTTATTGATGTGAAACACTGTGTAGTATAAATTACACGGAGAAGTTAATAGTTGTTTTTGATCAACTGTTGCGTCGAACGAAGTTTATTGTGTTTTTCTATGGACTTGGGTGAAATTGTGTTCTCCGGGGATTCAATATGTTTACTGTGCTTTATGAATCTGCGGTTCTTTTCTGTGGATTGCTGTGCTTTATGAATCTGCGGGTCTTCTTCTGTGGATAGCGGTGCTTTATGAATCTGCGGTTCTTCTTCTGTGGATTTGCTGTGCGTTAGGGAAACTGTGGTTCTTCTCCGGTGGATTACTGTGCCTGTGAATTTGCGGTGTCTTCTTTCTGATTGTTCGACGTAATATATTGTGCTTGCGTGTTGAGACCCTGTTTCTTCTTTCATCGCTTTTGTGTTTTGTGAACGGCTTATGTGTGTACCGTGTGGGGACCTTGGTTTCCGTCTTCGTTTATTTTAATGCTGTAGACTGTGGCGTGGGTACTGTGGACTGAATGCGTTGATTGTATATGTGAAGATGTGGACGGCGCACGGCGAGATATGTGAATTATATTAAGATACGCTAGTATGATACGCGATATTTGATGATGAAGTGTCTTATGTATGATGTCTTAATAGACGAGCATTGTTGTATTCTATGTATGGGCATGTATTGATTTGGAACGTATTCATATTGATGGTTCAGCAGATAATTATAAAGGGAAAATAAATCAAACTCGTGTGCTGCCTGGTACCTTGTACGTATGGTGTGGTTGTGTGTAAGGATGTGTAGGGTAATCAATTAGTACACGCATCAAACTTTTGAGAGCGAGAGTCAGACAAACAAAAAATAACACGCACACCATCCGTAACAGGGGGGCAAGTATCAGTGCCTCCATCCCAATCTCCTGATAAATCATGGGTTAAAAAAACGACTTGATCATCTTCGAGTTTATTAAAAAATAGACGGTAAAGGCTTATTTGTAGACTCTTTACTGTATAGTAGGGAGTGTTAATAGCTGGCTATTGTGTCTACTGCATGCAAGTTGTTGGACTTTATGGACTGAGCACTTATGGGCATTAGTTCTCTGTAATAGTTGGGTTAATATTTAGTAAGATTAAAGACCGAGTAATCTAGGGTCAGTTTAATCCAATAACAAGTGCTGTCTTTTAATATTCATGGTCATTACTTTTTTTGCGGTCTTAACGGTTCTTTGGGCTTTGGACCTCGGGTGATTGGATGCTTATTCTTGGGTGTTTTTTTATTGGTTTGCAATATTATCTGGCACAGATGTAGGTCGTTTTGCCGAACTTCTGTTCATTGCCAGCCAAAGGATTTCATTGTTGTAGTTTATTTATTATTACTCCTGAAGCCCTGAGTGTACAGATGCAGCAATGTAACAACCAGTGCCAACAGCTAAGTCTACTTTCGATTTGAGTATTGTAAAAAAATCTTGGTACCTTTTTAAACTTGAAGGTAAATTCAACTGTGAATTTACTGGCGTCCTCTAAATTTGCTAAGTATTGTTTTTGTGCCATCAAAGCCAGTAGAAGATTAGTTTTGTCGTCTTGTCTGTGCTTGCGAACTAGCAACCC
Source organism: Conus ventricosus (assembly GCA_018398815.1). Classification (NCBI taxonomy): domain Eukaryota; kingdom Metazoa; phylum Mollusca; class Gastropoda; order Neogastropoda; family Conidae; genus Conus; species Conus ventricosus. The sequence goes on from CM031614.1 coordinate 81,856,529, forward strand.
CACCCCAACGTAAGTACGAATAGAGTCGTTTTCGTTCTATTCCTGCTCTAGTTGGCCCTTAGAAGTGAATAAGATAAATGTTGTCCATGCTGTTTTATGCTCTTGCTTATGGACCCTAGGTGAACGTTGTGCCTGAAGAGATAGATGTGTAAGGAGGATCCCAGTCATAGTTATTACTTTCTGTGCACGCCCACAAAAATAAGGGTTGCCTAGACCATGATTAGATCGACTTTTTGTCTTAAGTCTGTCTTACATTAATATTGAATTCGTTACAGATCTTTCAAAAAGCCTCATGTCTATTCTGTTGCTAAATGATTAAACGTTTTTGTCATTGGCAATGGTGCTTGCAGTTCAGTCAAAATTAAGGTCTGAAGTGTTAATAAAAATGAAATCTGTCACTGACCTCACCAACGGATCAGGATGATTTAAATGATCAGCCATACGACCTCACACCAGTTGATGCACAAATACACAAGCAAAGTTTAACTGGTTTCGATAAAACTGCATCGGATGACTAAACCCACACTTTTTGGGATGTAGTCTTTTTTAATAGGGGGGTTAAGATATCTGCTTAATGGAGTACTCCCACCTTTACTTGAAAGGTTGTCAGGTCTGGGTCACAGAAATGTTAGGGTTGTCTGTTGCTATATTTTTAAGTTATAAGTGCGGCCACAGAATATTTTGCATCAGTATATGTAACGCGCTCATTTTTGTCGTTCGTTAAAAAAATGTTTGGTAACAATAACAACTCAAGGAGGTCCTTCGTCTTTAGAACATGCTGTTAAAACGATTGCGGAACAAAATGGTCGCTCTCCATGAATTTTTTACAAAGTCGTTTTTGTTTGTTATAAGTATAAATCAAGTAAGAATAATAAGATTCAAAAATTTGATGATAGAGGAAACTTCCCCCGTTAGCCCAGTTAACCATACCTACTGGTTATTACGGGTTTTGCTCACTAAAAGAAGCATTGAGTAACTTCAAATTACTCTCAAACTTAAAATGCAAATCTAAAAACAATGTTAAATTCAAGCCGAATTGAAAAAGAAGAAGTAGGTTACTATTTTGATAAAGAGCTAGCTAAAATGTTAGGCTTTACAACTAACACATACCCCCGACATAATAAAGAATTTAGTGTTCGCCAGGACAAAACTACTTAGAGGGGGAAAAGTCCGTCGATCTGGCATTACATTCATTTCTCTATGTTCAGTTGGAATGAGCTAAGCACGGATGAAAAAATTATATGATGGAAGGCCCTCAACTGTTTTAAGAGCTCTTCCATCGGGGAAAGCTGGCATATTGCGATTATGAAATTATACAATTCCCGAATTTACAGTTTAAACGATTAGTTTGTGGAAGGGTCGGATCATTTAATATAAAGATCAAAGTCAAAACGGGGAAAGTCGGTAAAATGTGATAACCTTGCATTTGTTTTGGAAATAAAATATAAGTTGTTACTAAAAAATGTGAGTGGGCACAGAGGAATCCGGAGTTACATTGCGACTGTAAGGTGTATAACTTTAGAATTAAAAGCCTTGCCTGCTAATAGTCATTAATCCACAAACTGGTGAGATAGGCGCTTTGTATGTTTTTGAGTCACTAAAAGATGGTGATTATAAACGCAAAGAGGTTGGGCAGCAAAAAGTTTGCTAAACTAGAACAGCTGCGCAATTAGAAGCAAATAATCGTTGGCCAGTAGAATATAAAAATAGTTCGAAAACCTGTACCTCAAATGGCACTTGGAACATATTTACAATGGGACATAAAATTGAATTCATAAGCCCATTTACATTTTTTAGCCGTCAAAAAAGTTTCAGAAATGCTTTCAACTCTGGCCTTTACACGTAAGTATTATGCCGGACGCCCCCCACTCGTCCCGGACGAGATTGAAATATCGCCGTATGGGAAAAAAAAACAGTAACATCCTCCCACAGAGAGAAACGGTTTTTTTAAAGAAAGCAACTTCTACAAAATTATCAGTTCTTTCCAAGAGAAAATTAGGAGACACGTCACATGATATTTGAAATTTCATGTCTTTAAAAGATGTGGAGAGGGATGGGGTTGTGGGCGTTAGTGACGACCTTATCAAAAGGAATTACTATTAGCTGGAAAACTAGACGTTAAACATCTTAAAGTTACCATCGTTGTTCTTCAACAATGGTGAGGATATTAAGGTCATAACAACAAGCAACAAAATCAATGTTGACTTAAATAGAAACAATTTTACAATACTGAATGGATTAATGTTACACATTTAGGGCCTCATAGGTTTTATTATTACTAGAACAGGTTTTGACGGTGAGCATGATAAAATAATTAACCTGGATTAGATTATGTTGTTATTAAACTATGGAGCAGTTAAACTTTATGCCCCCCCACACACCCCTCATTGTTCATTGATTGTGGACAGACTGGTTGTGGGAAAACAATATTATCTCGACACTGTTACAAACAGTTTATCGTTAAATTTTGCTCATATTGTGATTTTCTGTCCCCAACCCCCCCACCCTTGCATTAACAAAGCATAGTATGTGATAGAAGGTTTATATGGGCAGATGAGACATATATTTAATTGATCCTAGCAATAAGCTAAGTGAGTTGTTTAGGAATATCTTTTATAAATTTTTTAGGGAACGCAGACACTATTTATTATAGATGACGTGTTCGGCAGAAAGAGGACATTGTTAAAAAAAGAAACGCTTTGTCGAAAACTAAGCTCTTCAGGGGAAGACATGCTGGATAAGTGTGTGGATTTTTTTTTTATGTCAGAAACAGGGGAATTATTAATCGTTTTAAAAGACGTTAGAGACAGTTAAAGACTGTTAGTTTTTTTTCACATGAAAGACAGAGACGCATTTGATGATTGTATGCGTGTAAAATGAAGTTATTGAAAACTGATCAAGAAAAACGCAGGATTAAACAAAAACTAAAAATCTGAAACGTTAGTTAATTGTATTGAAAAACGGGATGACCCTTACACGTATGTTTGTTTGTAGGTCGTTATTTTTTGGTTATTGAAGTCTTGCTTTATCAGTGAAACAGGAAAAGGGCATTCTGGAGTCACCCGGTCCGAAACTGGTTGAGACCGGGGGAGCCTGATGCCCTTTTCCTGGTTCTCTGTGATCTTATTCCTGAAGAAGCAGTTGTGGCAAAAGCTTTATTTCGCTTGGTTGTCCCGCGGGAAAGAGATTTTCAATTTTTTTTCATCTAATCACCTCCACCCCCCCCCCCCCCACCCCCCTCACCAACTCTCTCTTTCTCTGCAGTCTCTATCGCCGTCTCTTCTATGTTAATGATTGCATTGTTGATTTAGTATACCAATATTCAGAGAAAAAATCCCCATCTCTCTCTGTCTTACTCCTTTGAAAAAAACGAAAAGGATCACACCACACACACCAGACACGCACACACACACACTCACACACACACAACATATATTTATTATTATATATATATTTATATATTTGTTTAATAATATTAAAAGGATATTGCTAAAACTCAATCTACAAATTTTGTTTCGAGCGTGTTGCGCTGTCATCTGGGATGGCCTGGTTTGCCACCGCCGATGTTAATATTAGCGTGTGGGACCGTTTGCGGTTGTTTGCCACGTGCGGGTTGGCATGCCGTGTTTTTGGGGGCTTTCAGGTTTTTGTTTTGGATGTGTTCACTAACACGATTTCCATTTATGCCTGCAGTTGTCAACTATCGTTCTCATGTATGCCCATCCTCAAAACCTGATTGACGCATCCAACAAAAATGGAAAATCAACACGCAAAGAAGGGTCTGGTGAATAGAAAGGAAATCTTGCAATTGCACCAGAAAGGAGCAGTGCCACTAAACAACAAATGTTTCACAGCAACATTGTATACCCAGGCTACTGTGACATCAAAAATGAAAAGAAACATACATTAGGATCACTGAAAACACTTCAAAACCAGTATGGCAAACCACAAACAGTCCATTTAATAAGTAAAAAATATAAAAACCAAACAGAAACTGAGCAAATATATCTGGAAACTTAAAGGACCCCGCCCCCCAAAAACCAAGCTACAATATATCCTGGAAACTCATACAAAGAGCATCACCATAAAGAATGTTTCAAAAAGGTGCAACTATGTTTAACTGAAAAATGGTTTAATACTATGCAAACCACACTTAGCAACTCTAACACAAACAGAAAAGTTAAACGATGCAGGCATAAATGGAAATCGTTGTTAGTGAAAACCAAATCCCCCCAACACACCCCCCCCCACAAACCTGAAGCCCCCCAAAAACACGTGCAGCCAACCCGCCACGTGGCAACAACGCAAACGGGAGCCCACACGGCTATATAACATCGGCGGTGGGCAAACCTGAGGGCATTCCTGTGGAAGCGCAACACGCTCGAAACAAATTTGTAGAGTGAGTAATAGCATTTCCTTTTTAATTATTATTAACTCAAATGTTGCTCCCCAAGGGGTCGAGCATTTTAAGAGTCATTTAGGCTTTTCTAATTATATTTCTTCTATAGAGATATATATATATATATATATATAGTATATATTATTATATATATATTATATATATTATATTTATATGTGTGTGTGTGTGTGTGGTGTGTGGTGTTGTGTGTGTGTGTGTGTGTGTGTGCTTTGTTAGAGTCATTCAAGTTCACTGTGTTGCTGGGCATCCCCTCCCTCTCCTGTCTATCCCTACTTCGCCACTCGACTAGAGTCCGAGTGTTATACACTGTTCTGTTGCTTTCGTTACTACTGAGTTGGGTTGCTGCTTGGATCGCCAGTCCGATTGTTCATACGTGCTTACGTAAAAGGAAGGTTCATGATAAAGTAATCAAGCATCACTACCGGTCTCAGATAGGTAATTAATGTGGAAAGATCTACGAGATCGTAAGTCCAATTTGATTCTCGTGGCAAATAGCTTCCTTTGAAAAAGATATATCCCATGCTTCGACAATGTTCATTATAATCACATTAATACAATTATAGTCTTCACAGCCCGAAAAATGTTTCTTGTTCCAATTCCTTAGCAATTTTTAAAATGAACTTAACAATAACAAAACTTTAAACTTCTTTCATTAACTGGCCCTTAACTATTAGTTGGAAACATTATTTGATTTAGAAGAATCCACGGACGATAAGTGTTAGTTTGATTTCGGGCCAGGTCGCTTCACATCTGGTCACTGCGGTTTGCACGTCTTTGGATTCTGGAACACTGTTGTTTCACTGGTAGTTGACTATGACTGTCTTACCAGGATCAGGATTCAAGTTGGTCTTGGGTTTCCTGTTTCCTCGGCTTGCCCGATGTACACGATTTGTTGTACTGGTCCATCGTCTCCCTTGGGGTCTTCAGCTTCCCACGTGTAGGCTGTTCGGCCCACCTCAGTTCTCCGTCAGCAATAGGAATGGAAATGACATATGGATGAGGATTTTGCGGGGACAAGCGGAAATTGTAGGTCGTTGACCAGCAACAGGAAACGAGGATGCGCCTGAGTGGTTTCTGGAACCTTGGAGCTCAGTTTCAGGTGTCTTCGGTTTCTACCGATAACCTGACTAGACCTGGTTGGTTGCCCACCCTTATACAATCTCGGATCACACTTCTTTATAAAACTGTGGCTGGATTTTCCATTTCTTTTCAAAGTCCAATTTCATAACAACCCATATCTCCTGGTTTGAGTTCTGGAAAGTGATTGTGTTCATGTCTCCTGTCTAAATGTTTCTGTTTCTTTTTTCTTTGCTTTTTCGTGTCTTTTGCAGAACTGTCTTTCTGTCTATTTTCTTTTGGCTCTAGATTTGCAGAATGGTAGGCAACTGTCGTTCTCAGGTGGAACGTCCCATCAAAAGTTCTGCTGGCTCATACAGTCGGTAGATATTGCAGTTGATCTGTAGACAAGTAAAGCAAGGAAAGGATCTTTCTGATCTAAGATCTTTTCACAAACTTGCTACAGCCTTTCTTGCTTCCCATTGAGCCTGAGCTGATAGGGACTGAGAGGTAGCTGTTGCCAAAACCCCATTCTTCGGCTACTTCCAAATTCTTCTTTGAGTAAACTGACTGCATTGTTGTGTAGATATGTTCTGGATGCCATGATGTGCGAACTATGTTTTTCAACCTAGCAATGGATCTGTTGCAGATCATGTGATGTAAATGTGCTATTTCCAGATAGCGGGAGTAGTAATCATTGCTACTAAAATACGACTGGTTGTCCTTTTTCACAAATGTCGACTCAATTTGCTGGAAAGGTCTCCTGGCAATTGCGTACTAGGGATCAGAGGTTCTTTTCGTGATTGGGACGACTCCTCTTGGACAAGGACTACTTGACCGCTATCTTGTTTTTGATTGCATCATTCATCCCGGGCCACCAAAACAGAGGTTGCAGCTCTCTCTGTGCACTTGTGATGCCTGATGGACCGTCAGGGAATTCTCTCTTTGAATTTCTTTCTCATCGAGCTCGGGATAATGATTCTTCTACTCTGTTGAGTAGGCCATTATGCCACTGAGGTCTCTTCTTACTGCAAAAGAGATCTTGGAGATTGTCCGCAACATCTCCTTTTTCTCTGGCCACCCATTAATACAAAGTACATTGCCTCTTGTAGCTTTTCATCCTTGCTGGTGTCTTTGCCATTTGCCGAAGTTTCATATCTGCCCCCCGTGACCCAATGGAGTCTATCGACATCAGTGGGACTTTCCATTCTTCTTGTGCTGTTTCCTCATCCTTTATTTTTCATATGACTTCTTGACATTGTATCAGCCACATAACCTGAATTTTTTCCTGGGGATGTACTCTGCGACGACATTGAAATTGAAGAAGTCTCATAGGAAGTCTTTGGCATGCGAAAAGGTGTGTTTCCACTCAAATCTCTTGTGTTTATAAGTGGATACTAAAGTGTTTGTGATCAGTCGAGGAGTTTGAATGATGGAAGACCCACGAGGATTACACTCTCAAATTTTTCACATGGCCCAAACGCAGCAGGCATTCTTTTTCTATTTGGAGGCGTAGTTTCTTTCTGCTGTGTCAAGGTCTTGAGCAGAAGCAACTGTTTGTTTTCTTGGAGTAGCACTCCCCCAATGCCAAAACTGCTTGCATCTGCGCTGACTTGTCACTGTTTTTGACAAGTCAAAGAAGGCAAGAGTCGGTGAGGTGGTCAAAAAGTGTTTTCACTTCTGTCAGGGCATTTTTCTGAGGTGCTCCCCAGCCCATCATTCTCGGTTCTTTTCCCAGGAGGTCCTGTGGCTGGCTTCAGGATACTTGACAGTTTCGGAAGATACTTTCCCAGGATGTTGATCATTCCGATGATGCGCCGCAATTCTGTCACATTCATGGGATCTGCAATGTTTAGTAGTGCTCCACTTTCTTTGGATCTGGCGAAATGCCATTCTTACTGATCACATGACCAAGAAATTCAATTTCTGATTTGCGAAGTTCACACTTGCTTTCATTCAGCTTCAAATTAACTGACGCTAGCTTCTTGTGACACTGTAAAGATATTTTCATGATCCTCATCTGACTTGCCATGGACCAAAATATCATTAAAGAAGCACAGGACATTCTTTTGATCTGCCAGGATTTCTGTCATTGTCCGCTGACAAATTTCAGGAGCTGATGAAATTCCAAATGGAAGACGATTGTAATAGTAACGTCCATAAGGCGTTATGAACGTTGTCAGCTTTGCAGTTTCTGGTGACAGTGGAATTTGCCAAAATCCTGATGTTGCGTCTAACTTACTAAAAACTTCTGATCCACTCAGCTTGTGAAGCATGTCATCTAATGTTGGAATGATATACCGCTCTCTCTTGATTGCAGCATTCAGTCTTTTCAAATCTGTACAGATTCGGACCGCTCCACTTGGTTTCAGAATAGTACCATAGGAGCGCACCAGTCTGTTGGTTCTTTTATTTCTGTGATGCGCCAGCTTTTTCCATTCTTTTTAGTTCATCCTTGACTTTGTCTAACAATAGTAGAGGGATACGTCTTGCCGTATTCAGACTGTAGGGTTGGTGATCTTCCTTCAGCACTATTTTCACTGGAGTGCAGTTCAAAGGTTTATTATCAATATCTCCATAAACACAGTTCATGGGGTTTGTTTTCTCCAAGTTGTCTACCCGGTTCACCAATCCCATACTGCTTGCAGCACTGCGACCAAGAAGGTTGTCAGTTTGATTGTTAATGACAAAGATTTTCGGGGAAAATTTTTTAACTTCAACCTTTTGGGGAAAACTGTCCCAAGAAACTCACAATTTCCCCCTGGACTCCCCCAAGTACTGCCCTGAAAAGTTGAATTTTGGGGTTTGGGGTTTCAGCTGCCCTGAAATTTTTTGTTTGGCATTACAAAAAAACATCTGCACCCTTTCCTATTTTGAACTTGCAGTTTTTCCACAGATGGTCCGAGGGAAAACCGGGGGCCCCGACGAATAAAATGTTGTTCATTTTAACCCAAGAAAAAAATTCTTTTTCCCTTTTTAACAACATCAACTTTTTGGGATTTTGCCAAGGGCCATCGAAGTGTTTTGACGTTTTACATTTCCGACAAATTTTTCCCCTTTTGCCAAAACTTTTAAGGGTTTTACCCGCCCACAACATCTTGAGAAATATTGCCTGGTTGCCTTTCCCCATATGAAGTGGGTTCCCCCCTTCCAGAGCCTTTTCCCTCTGATTTCCCAACTCCCTTGCTGAATTTTTGGTTCTTTTTTTGAAATTTTTCCAGTTTAAAGCTTTCCCTTTCTCTCACTGTTTCCGTTTAAACAGAAACCAAATTTGCAGCAGATCCCTTTTTTTCCTAAAGCTGATTTTTTAAAACTTGCCCAACGTCGTGTTTTGGGCGTACTGTTTCTTGAGTGTTATAATTGGTTGCAGCTGCACTTTCATTTCACCCTTTTTTCCCAAACCCCAAATGATAAATTTGGGCCCCTGTTTGGGTTTTCTTTTTTTGGGAAGGCACCTCTGCAAAAATTAGCAGTTAAAGTAGAGCCCGAAAAAACACCAAAAAATTTCCCCTTCGGGCCTCTGTGTTTTTTCAAAAAAACTGGCTTTTTTCTAACGATTTTTTTCGTCTGACAGAGAAAAATTGTAAAAGGATACATTAGACTTCAAAAAGAGAAAATCGGACTTGTTTCACCAAAACTTGAAAGTTTTAAATAAATTTCTCATTTCCCCTTTAAAGGGGCCCAAACGCACCCCAACGCCCTGATCTGGACTAGGGATCGTTTCCAAACAAGTTCGGTTGCTACCCTGAATCTGGCAAACTGTCGTTCCATTCAGAGAAATCACTTGACGAAGAAAGTTAAATTTGGTTCTGGGGATTTAAATATCCCAAATTTTAAACAAACAAAATCCCCCCTTTTGAGCTGCCCCCAAAACAACGGCCCTCGGTCCGAGTAAAATATACTTTTTTTGGTGCTTCTTTACACTGTGTTTGGGCCCTCGCTTGGATCGCCGTCCGATTGTTTTTTAAACTTTTGCCAAACAAACCCGGGAAATTTTTCTTCCCCAAAGAAACCCCAAGCATCACACCCGGGATCGTCATTAGGTAAACAATGGGGGAACAATCTCAGATCGCAATCCATTAAATTTCCGGGTGACATAAAAAAGAAATGAAAAGGTGATGATGATGATGTTAAATTAATGATAAAATAATGATAATGATGATGGGGACATGATGAAAAGGGAAAATGATGTTTATGATAAAGGGTTTGATGATGAAAAAGATTGATGATAAAGATGATGATGATGATGAAAATTGATAAATGAAGAATTTCCACAAAATTTCTTTCCTTTAAACCCATGCAGAAAAAAAAATTAAAAAATATAAAGGTTGTTTTTAAATATCGTAATGTTTATTCGAAAACGAGTGTTTTTTCATGTTTGTTTCAAATAAAGGGGCCCCCAACCAAACATTCCTCAGATGCAGGGGGAAATAAGAATTGGGAAAAAGGCGGGGAACCCCTAATAACATTTTCAAAGTTTCATTCCTTTTGATCACACTTTAAAAACCCAAAGACAAGGGGGGAAAAACCTTTAAAAAATTTACTGAAAATATTTTAAAAAAGGAAAACCTTCGGGGAATGAAAGCCGTTTTTTTTTTGGGCTTTTTAAATCTTCACTTTCATCCCCAAACCCCCCTCCCCGGCAAACCCCCCCCTCCCCCCTTCCCGACTTTTTTGTCATCGAGCATCCCCCCCCCCCTCCCCCCACCCCCCCCCCCCCATACACCCACCCCCCCTACTTTTCACCCTTTCCCTTCGATGCCATTCTGCTGCACGCCCTTCAAAAGCCGCGCGCGCACACACAAAACCCCACACCACACGCACGCACCACGCGCGCACAACACACACACACACACACAACACACACACACACACACACACACACACACACACACAAAAAATACTTCCTACTGAAAGACCCGTTTTTCATCCCCCCCCCCCCCCCCCCCCCCCATTTTCTCAACACAACACACACCACACACCACACACACACACACACACACACACACACACAAAACACACACACCCCGCGCGCACGCACACACACACCCCAACACACACAAAACACACACACACACACACACACACACAACACAACACCCACACACACACACACACCACACAACACACACACACCCCCCCAACCCCCACCCCCACCCTCCCAAACCCCCCCAAACCTTCACCCCACGCACTCGTGTTTGCCCTTTTTGTTTTTAGTATCCTTGAAAAAAACGCTCGGCCATTGGGGGCTAAATTACCCAAAATATTCCCCTTTGAACAGACTGGGGATCTGACAATAGTATAAATTTTGGCGAAAAAATACTTGACCCCTTATTTAACTGATGCATCCAGTTTTAATTTTCACAAAGAAATACCAAAAGTTTTTTGGGACAGATCTGTTTTTGCTGCCTAAATTGTTCACTGGCCTGCTTCGCATTTTAAAAAGACAAACTTGTTTAAACCTTCATTTTGGAAAGTTTAAAACTATTTTAATTACCGTAAGGGTTCTATTATTTAACATAAAATTTTTTTTTCTGCTCCCCGATAGAAATTGGGGAAAAGGTTTAAATATTCTCAAAAAATTTTGTTTCAAAATTTTGGCCAAAAGATAACTTTTTCAGTGATGTTACGATTTTAACTGTTTAACAATTTAGAAAAAAAGTGTTAACCCTGAAAATTTTAAAAAATGCTCCCAAAATTACGTTAAAAGCAGTTTTAACTATTTTGGGAAAAAAGGAAAAACCTACTAAAGGGGATGCGCAAGCGCCCTAAATTAGTACTGATCATTTTGCCAAAGTTTTGTTATAAAGAGCTGTATTGACCCCCCCAAAGCCTTTTTCACACACCCCCCCCAAAACCCCACCACCCCACCCCCCCACCCCCACACACACACACACACACAAAACACACACGCACCACGCACGAAACGCACGGTTTAAAAAGGGCACTTATTAGAACGTTTAAAATTTTAACCGGGAAAAACATTCTGACCTGCTTTTGCCATCGTACTTTAAAGCCATTCATTTCAAAATTGACTACAATTTTTTCGACGACTTTTTGGGGGGGGCCTTTTTCCTCAAATTTTAAGAAGTTTTTTAAGAAAATTATACACCAACTTGTAAGGGGAAAAATTGTTTTTAAAAAAATTCTTTCCCTTTTTTTTTCGGGTTGAGATCTTCAAAAAAATTTCCAACAAAAAAAAATGCACACCCCAAAACAGGGGTAAAACTACGTTTTTTTGTTGCACAGGGTGAGAAGAGCATCTTTGTTTTTGCTTGCAACACAAAAAAAAAACAAAACAAAAACAACAAAAAAAAACCCCTTTAACCCAAAAAGACATCTCCCCCCCGTTATTCCTGAGAGAATACTGCACTTCACAGGGGCAAGGAGGGGACCCATGGGGCCCCGGGGACCGTCCGGGTTGGCCCTTAAAGAGAAGGGTCACGAACAGGCCCCACCCCCGGGGGCGTCACAGTCCAATTTCAGTACCGCCGTTTTTCCGCCCTCCCCGGGGTTTAGTGCTGCATTCTTGTCTTTTTTCCCCAGAAATGGCGTTTCGTTCGTTTTTGGGTCCATAGAAAGGGGCCGCCTTGATCGAAAAGTTTCCCCATCTAAAACCAATACCCGGGAAAACGAAGCAGAAAAAATATGTTTTAAATTTTTGGGTGAAGTTGACTCCCTTTCTCTTTCCTTCCTTCCCCCTCTCTCCCCTCTCTCTCACCCCTTCTCTCTTCTCTCCTCACTCCTTTTTAAACCTCTCTCTCCTCTCTCTCTCTGATTTCAAATTGATAGGAATTCTTTTGAAAAACAAATACTATTGTTTTGTCCTTACTCCCACAAAAAATTTTAAAAAACAGTCCATGAAAAAGGGGTTTTAAGGGGGGGGGAAAAAAACTTTAAAAAACAAAAAAAGAAAAAAAGTTACAAAAAAACCGGGAAAAAAAGGAATGGGGGGGGAAAGTGGGTGGGCAGGGAGGAAAACCACCAACCAATGCTTTCATACAAACCACATTTCCATTAAAGCAAACTAGGGCTAAACCCAAAATGAAGAAAGCGAATCACTTAAATCAAAATTTTGGGCCCCTGAAGAAAAAGGAAAGGCAGCAAAGAACCCCAACCCAACTCCCTGTCAGGGAAAGCCAAAAAGGTTTGAACCCTGCTCTTTTTCGTACCCTTTACAATTTTTTTTTCAAATCGCCCAACAGGGAAGCCCCTCCCCACCTGGCACAAAAGGACGTTTTCGGGGGAACTCCTCACTGAGTTTTTTGAGTTTGGGCCCAATCAATGGACGCATAGTTTGGGAACTCCAAAGCAATGGCCATTTTAATCTTCCAAAAAGTTGCGGGCGACATTTCCGTGTTTCCATATACCGAGGATATAGCATCAGATTTTTTTTGGAAAAGCAAACGAAAAACAAAAGAAAAAAACCCAAACAAGAAAAAAAAAGAAAAGAAAACGAAACCTGAAAGCATGATAAAACGGGGGTTTTGGAAGTTTGCAGTGCAGAGATTTTTTCAGACAAACTTTTTGGTTTCTCAAGGGCACAAACGAAACTGAAAGCCCTAATGCCATTTTTGCCCGGAACAAATCGGCCGTGCGGGCTAAGACACACCAGTAAACTGCCCCCCTTCCCCAAACGGGATCAACGACACCAGGAAAGGGGGCCCCAGGGGCCTCAAAACGGTTTGAGAATGATCCAACCGTTTCCCCCCAAAAATTTTTACCTAAAAAAATTTCCAAAAACCCAAAATAAAGTATTCCTAAAAAACTGGAGTACCCCCAAGAAAAGGGAAAAAAACCCAAAACTGCGGCGAAAAGGGCCTCACCGAAACCACGTCAAATCACGGAGCCGAAACTAGGAATGGCACCCCTTGGCCAGCCCAAAAACCAACCGACCAAAAAAGTCGCGAGGAGAAAATTTGAAACACAGCAAAGTCAACCCACCCGTTCTTAAAATATGCAGTTACGGCAATGATGTGGTTTTTTTGTTCGCCGAAAATTTTTCCCCCCAATGTACTGTTTTTTATCGTTTTTCCTGCCAAAAAACGCCGAAATTTTTTTCCCCCCAATGTACTGTATTTTCGTTTTCCCCTCCAAATACGCCGTATTCTTTCCCCCAAGGGACTGTATTTGTCGTTTTCCCGCCAAATAGGGCCGTATTTTTTCCCCAAAATTTTACTGAAATTATCGTATTCGGGCCCAAAAAACAAGTACAAAATAGGGGCGAAATCGAAATGGGGTTTACCAGACCGAAAAAAGCAAGAAAAACAGTTTATTAGGACGGGAAAAACACAAAACATGCTACCCGCTTGCTGTTGCCGTGTACAGACAGTCGGGGGCCAAAGACCTGTGGGCCCCAACCCCCAAAATTGCGGGAAACTTCAAACACATTGGTCTTCACCTCACCCAACCCCCCTTTGGGCCCAGACTTTAAAGGGGCCCTTTCCGCTTTCCCCCTCTTTTAATAGAATGTGAACGGGCCCTTTTCCCTTCGCTATGGAGGAAGAAAACAAGCATTGAATACCCGAGTGTTTTACTAAACCCTTGGGACCTGAAAATTTAAGGGGGGATATCCCAAGTTTTTTTTTCCCCGGAGTCACTGGTGCTTTTACTGATCATTTTGTTTGCTCCCCCAAAATGCATGTTTTGCCCAAATAAACCCAGAACGATCCCAGTAGGGTGAAAGGCCCAGACGCTCATCTGAAAGGTATGGGTAACGGGAAAAGGGGAAAAACCCATCCCCTCGTCCCAGCTCGTAGCGAAAACTATACTTTAAAAAATTTTCCATACTTTGGGATGCAACCGCTTTTCCACCCTCCCAATTTTTCACTACCCTTACAAAAAGGTTTTAAATCATGATTGTAACCTAATCATCACCATGATCAACCACAAAAAACGTCGCCACCCAACCAATTTGCCGACAGTCCTAAAAACCCTTTAACCTTTCCCCAAAATTTTTACAACATATTTTCCCACCATTTTTTGGTAGAAAACCTCTGTTGTTGTTTTTTTCAATATTTTTTTCCCATAAAATTTTATTAAACAAACTTGTGAATGTTTTCCATTTTTGTTATAATAATCTTTATTTTCTTAACTCGCAGGGGTCTTTTTTCCCCGACGGCCACTTTTTCCATTCAATGCTCTTTTTTGCGCCGAATTAAAGGGGGGGTTAAGTGTTTTTCCTCGTTTTTCCATTGTGGGTTGTCCTGGGTTGATGAGCTTGCCTGAAAAACCTAAGAGGCCCGATTTGGGGTGGGGTTTTTTGTCTTGGGTTTCGTTTGCATGTTTGGGGGTTTCATTACTGTGAGAGGGTAAAATGGGGGAAAGGCCCAAAACCATGCTACCCCTGTTCCCCCTTTTTTAAATCTGGAAAACCGTTTTTTCCCTTTTCAAAGCACTGTAAATACTTTTTAACTGCCCATGCCCCCCTTCCAAGCGATGCGACAAATTAGACAAAAGACCCGTTTGGGAAACATTCCCACTTGGGCATTTGGGTTAAAAAACTATTTTATGAAAATAAAAAAATAAAATTAATAAAAATAATAATAATTTTTGGTTTCTTTATAGGGCTTTTAACCCAAACGAATTTCTCTAAGCGCTTTACAAAGTCAAACTATCATTCCCCCTTCCTAAACAATAATACCCCTAAAAACCAAGCTACAAATACTTTTTAAAACAATAAAAAAACAAATCCAAAACCCCGAGTTTGACTTTACATTTATTTTTCAATATCACTGAAAAACCCCTTAATCCAAAAAACGTTCCTTCATACAACAAATAATGAAAATTGGAGAACATACACATAAAATTTCCCTTTTAAAAAAGGGCCCCAGACGGCAAAGTTTAAGGTTCCCCCCCCCCCCCCCCCCAACACATTGATTAAAAATGAAAAAAAAAGGTTTTTAAGTTTAGGACTTGAAAAAAAGGGGATAGAATCGAATGTCTGAGAAAAGTCTAGCACCCTGTTCCACGCCCCGCGGGAGTTTTAAAAAAGAGAAAGATTTTTCCCAACCAGAAAGTAGTCCTAAAGCGAGTCTTTTTCGAAAAGGGCTTTGGGTCAAAACAGAAGCGTAGTTGTCGAAGAGGTGTAGTTTTTAAAGGAGATCTGTGAGATAAGAAGGTCCATTTTCCAAAGAGACAGAGAAATTTAGAGCTAGTTTTTTGTACAGATACGGTTTGAGACAGATACCAGTGAAGAAGTGAAGTAGAGGCGAAAGTAAATCAAATTTTAAATGCCCCAAACCAAACGACACGGGTGCATGATTTGGAATCTTTTTATAAGAATTTTGGAAGGCCCCCCCCCCCCCCCAAAAGTAGTTGCAGTAATCTATTCCAGATAAAAAAAGCACAAAGAATTTTTTGAGCATCTGTAGAAAAGGTAAACGTACGATCGATTCTTCTTAGTTCAAATTGAAAATCTTGCAAATTTTTAAAACCCCTTTTTTTCCAAAGGGGGGGGATTGGTCAAGAATGACCCCGAACTGCGGACAATTGGAACAGGGGCCAGTAACAGTAAATTGAAAGTGACAGTTGAAGGCAGAGAATGAAGGTTTGGGCTTTTTTTGTAACGAAAAAGAGTTCCGTTTTGGTCGTCTTTTAGTTTATTTTTTGGGTTGTCAACCAGCCCTTTCCCAGGCAATGAAAGCCCCGAGTCCGAAAAATCATGAGTCAATTTCAGCAATGGGAGCCGACTGAGAAGCGATGCACCCAGCAAAGTTTCTCATGCGACATGGCGTACCACTGTTGACGTCCGAAACGGGATACCCTCCACCCACAAAAAGGGGACGGGGGCCCCAGTACAAAACCCCTTTGAGAAACCCTAAAAAAGGAACTGCCTGAGTATCTCCCCGTACCCCCCAACACTGTCTAAGTCCGTCCAGTAAATAAAGATTATCCAGTCGCAGCTGGTCTTTAAAACCAAAGGAAGTATGGACCCGGGTGAAAACAAAATATTAAACGATCGTGCAAATGCTCCGGAGAGGCTAAAAACGCAAAAAAAAACCTTCCCCCTCGTCAACCCCGCAAGGGGGTTTCAAAAACTAAACGGAGGATTTGCTGTCACAAACTATTTAAAAACCTTTCCCTTTACGGGTTAAAGTAAAACGAAAAAATTAAATCAGATTTTAAATTAAGTGTTCAAGTGAATTTTAAGGCGAACAAAATTTTTAAACAACAGGCCCGAAAACCATTAAAAAATTACTGTTTTAAAACCCCACGAAAAAAAAGTGTTGCTACGGGCTGAAAAAAGCTCAGACAACACTCAAGTACATAAAACGACGCGTCATAATTTCACTCCAAGTGTAGCCCTTCACCCCCATTTTGACCATAGCATTCCCAAACTGCCGTAGAAATTTGGTTTCCACACATAGATGATCAATTTTGGTAAGATTGCCCAAGAAGGTTTTGGGAACAACTTTTTAATGACCAAGTCACTAAAACACTAAAAAATTTCACCATGAACTCTGAATGCGCGAAAAAATTACCAGTTTCCCTTGTAAAACTTTTTAAAATTTAAAAAAACAAAAAACCCCCAAAAGGCATTTTGAAAGAACGCTTTCATTTTTTTGCAAACCCTTCCTCACGCCCAAAAGGGAATGGGGGCGTCAAAACTTTTTTGACGAAAATATGTGTTTTTTACGTCTTTAAATCCCCCCCCAAACCCCCCACCCTCCACTACAGAAATGAAAAATAGTAAAGCCGGGAAAAGCCCTTGTTTTCAGCGAAGGGAAAATTCCCTAAGACCCAGAGCTCTTTTTTTATGTGACTTGGAAATCAAAAAGAAAGGGGGCGGGGGGAAGGGGGGGAAAACCCGGACACACCCGGGAACATTCAAATAGTTTAAAAGTTTGGCGTTTCACGGGCGCCCTTTTGGGTTGGTAAGGCAAAAACTCCGTGCAAAAAAACCGCCCGGGGTTGACGAAATGTAAAAACCCCAAACCGTGCGTCGGGGTTTTTGGGTCCCCGTCAGTGTGTGTTGTCTTTTTCCGCCAGAGAACGGTAAAACACGGGGTCGGCCACCCGGTCTAAACCCCGGTTTTTCCCCGGGTCCAAAACCCGGGCCGGGACGCCAGCCCCCGGGTTTTTTAAAATTTTTACTCCCAAATTAAAACCCAATAAACATCATACTTGTAGGATTATCCGATTAAACGGGGCTCTGTCGCCCAAAGGGGGGGGGGGAGGGGGGGGGGGGGGGGGGAGGGGGGGTGTTTTTGGGGGTTTGGGGTTTTAAAGGGGCCGACGCCAGACCCCTTTTTTAAAACCGTTTCTTCCTAAAAAACCCATACAAAAAAGCATACGGTTTTTGGGGGTTTTCCGTTTTCAATACAAAATTTTACAAAACTTTCCAGATTTTATTTTTTGTTTAAAAATCGTTTTTTTTCTGATTTTTTTTAAATAACACATTTTCAGCAACATTCATAAAATGCGCTCTGTCTTTCATGGGAAAAAAACAACATTTTTTTAAAAATTTGTTCTCTAAAGTCAAAAAAAAAAAAAGGGGTTTATTTTCTACAAAAAAATCCACCCCCTTTACCCCACATGTTTTCCCCAACGGGAAAGCATTTCGACAAAGCTTTTCCTTTTTTTAACTATGTTTTTTTTTCTGCGGAAAAACCCACTATAATAAAAAATTTCTGCGTTCCTTCAAACACCCTATAAAACTTTTCAAAAAACCACTCACTTTTTTTTATTGCGGGATTAACTAAAAAAAAGTTATCACTGCCATAAAAAAAACCTTTCTATCATAAAAAGCTTTTTTCCCAAATTTAAGTGTTGGAAACAAAAAATCAAAAAGGGCAAAATTATAACAAAAAACTTTTTGTAAAAAGGGTTCGAGGAAAAATTATTGTTTTTCCCACAACCAGAAAGGCCACAAATTTAAATTTAAAAAAGGGGGGGTTTTTTGTCATAAAAAAACTGCCCCCAAAAGTTTTAAAAAAATTTTTAAAAATCTAACCAGTTTAAATTTTTAAACAAACTCCCTTAAAAACCTTTTTCCCATTAAAATCCCCCCCCGACCTTTTTTTTAACCCAACCCCCCCGAAAATTTTAACTTTTTTAAAAAAACAAAGTTCCCCCGGAGCCCAAAAAACAAAAATTAACGAAAACCCTTTCCGCAATTTTCCCTAATTTAAAAATTCCCTTTTTTAAAAAACCCTAAAAAAACCCCCGCCCCCCAACCCCC
This sequence comes from Conus ventricosus, assembly GCA_018398815.1. Taxonomy (NCBI): domain Eukaryota; kingdom Metazoa; phylum Mollusca; class Gastropoda; order Neogastropoda; family Conidae; genus Conus; species Conus ventricosus. Next base: position 81,875,188 of record CM031614.1, read on the forward strand.
CTCCCCCCCCCCCCACCCTTTAAAAACCCCGTTTTCCCAAAAACCGGGAAGTTTCCCAATTTCCCCCAAAAAACAATTTTTGGAAAAAATCCTTTAAAAACCCCGCTTTTTTTCCTTTTGGGGATTCTTTTTTTCCCCCAACCTTTTAAAAAAAACCTTTCCGACTATTGTCCCGGCATAAATTTCCCGGTAAAGGGCCGGGTTTAATGAAATTTTCAAAAAAAAAAATTTAAAAATTGGGTTTAATAATTTTAAAATTTTAACCCCAAAAATAGGCAAACCAAAAAATTTAAAACATTTTCCCAATATTTTAAATAACCCCCCAAAAACAAAACCCCAGGGGGGCGAAAAAATTGCCCTTTTTGGGGGGAAAACTTTTTGCTGTCGGCCAACCCTTTTTAACGTTTATAACCCCAAACCTTTTGCCCAAAAAAAACCAAAAAAACCCAATCCACCGACCTGTTCAAAGTCCGCAAACGCCCTGCAAGGTCTTTTTAATTCAAAAAGTTAACACCTCCCAGGCCTAATTTAACCCGGTTCTTCTGGCCCCCGAAAATTTTTAGTACGGGAATTAATATTTTTTAATTTCCAAAAAATGTCATTTTAAACACATTTAAACGATTTTACCTGTTTGCGAAATTTTTATTTTAAATGATCCGCCCCATCCACAAACTATCTTTTAAAACGAAAAATTGGGGAAATTTTGAATAATTTCAAAAAACCGCAAAAATGCAGTTTTCCCCCCTGAGGGAAAGCTTTTAAAAAAACATTTGAGGGCCTTCCATCAAAAAGTTTTAAAACAGTGCTCATTTCGTCCAAATGAAAAAGGAGTAATGAAATAATCCCAAGATCGAGGGGGATTTTCTCCCCATAATATTTTTTTTTGGTGTAACCCTAAATCAATGATTGTTACTGCAAAGCCTAACATTTTAGCTAGCTCTTTATAAAAAATGGGAACCTACCTTTTTCAGGCTTGAAAAAAAACATTGTTTTCAGTTTTTGCATTGTTAAAAGTTTAGAGTAATGCAAATTTTTACCATTGTTTCTTTTAGTGGGGAAAAACCCCCCTAAAAAAACCCATCGGGTATTGAAAACTGGCTAATTTTGGGCCCCTAAATTTGCCCAACTTTAGAATCGAAATTTTTATTCGGGGATCATTTTTATTTTAAACCCCTAAAACCCTTTTGTAAAAAATTTAAATAAAATTTGCAACCGTTCGGGTTTTCCGCAATCGTTCTTAACAGAAATTCAAAAAACGAAGGACTCTTTGATTGTTATTGTTACAAACATTTTTTAAACAAATAAAAATGGGGTGCTTTCAAATATACAAATTTCAAAATATTCTTTTGGGGCCCCCCACAAACAATCTTAAAAAATAACAATTTGACCCCCTTTGCCCTTTCTGTGCCCCGACTGCCCTTTTTCATAAAAAGGGAAAAACCCATTGGAAAAAAAATAAAAACCCCCCCTATTAAAAAAGACTACATCGAAAAAGTGGGGTTTAAAGTAAATCCAATGCATTTTTATCAGAACCATTTAAAACTTTGCTTTTTTTTGTGCATCGACTGGTGGGAGTGCCGAAGCAAAATAAATTTAAATCACCGATCCTTTGGTGGGGCCCGGCCCAGATTTCATTTTATTACCCTTCAGACTATTTGACTGAACTGCAACCCATTACCAAATGAAAAAAACTTTTTAATCCATTCAGAAACAGAAAAAACATGAAGCTTTTGAAAGAATCTGTAACGATTTTTAATAAAAAGGGCCAAGACAAATTTTAAGACAAAAGGGGATCAAATCAGGCTTGGGCCCCACCCCTTTTTTTTGGGGGCGTGCACAGAAAGAAAAAACATGTTTGGGAAACCCCTTACCATCTTTTTTTCTTCAGGCAAAAGCTTTTCACCTAGGGGCCCCAAAAGCAAGACATAAAACACATGGAAAACCCATATATCTTAGACACTTCGAGGGCCTAACTAAAGGGGGGAATAGAACGAATAAACGATCAAATTCGTATTTAAATTTTTGGGTGTTTGCTGGGTTTCGCAAGCACAGGCAAAACACAAACTAAACCCTTAACTGTTTTTAAATGCCCCAAAACAAAACTTAGCAAATTTAGGGGACGCAATTAATTCTACATTTTATTTCCCTTCAATTATTAAAAGGGTCCCAAAAAATTTTTTTCCCAATACCCCAAGATCGAAAGTAATTTTTGCTTTTGGAAACTGGTTTATAAAAGCAAACCTTCTGACCTCAATTTCCGGGTGGGAACAATAATGAACTAAAACAATAAAATTTCTTTTGCAGGAAAGAACAAAGGGTTTGGACAAAACGCAAAAAATCTGGCCAGTAATATTACAAACAAAAAAAAAACAAGATGCCCCCCCCAAATTAAGTCATCCAATCCTGAGGTCCAAAGCCCCAAAGCCCCTTTAAAGTTAAAAAAAAAGACCAGGGAAAAGAAAAGAGGGCGCTTGTTCTTGGTTTAAAACGGCCAAAGGAAATTACCCCTTTCCTTTATTTTACAAAAATTTAACCCAACTATTAAGAAAAACTAATGCCCAAAGTGCCCCCGGCCATAAAGCCAACTACTTTGCTTGCAAAAGAAAAAAAAGCCACTAAAAACCCACCCCCAATAAAACCTGGTAAAGCTTTCCGCAGCTTTTCCCGGGCTAATTTTTTTAAATAAACCCGCAAGATGGTCAAGTTTTTTTTTTAACCCATATTTGTCAGGGGGAAGGCGAGGGGGTGGGGGCCCGGGCTTTGACCACCCCCGGGCCTGTAATAGCCATCCCCCGGGGGGAAAAAAACTTTTTTGCAAATCCTAAGGTTTGTTATAACGCTTACTAATGTGACTCCTTGCTCCTAAACAGTGCTCAAATTTCTTTTCTGCAATTGTTTTTTTTGTCTTCATTAAAATTTTTTGGGGGGATAGTTTTCTCTTTTCGCCACTTGAGTTCGAAATTTGTTCTCGGTTAGAAACAACACTTTCTAGTCTTCCCTGATCTCTCTTTTCAAGTTTTTTAGTCTTTGGGTTTTCTTTTTTAACCCCCGGGCCCAATTTGGCGTCACCCCAGCCCAACGGGGTTTTTTTTTTTTCTCTTAAAAATATGCTCATCTATTCCCCTTTAGTTTTGCTAAATTTTTTTGGGTTAATTCCCCCTGATGGTTCTTAAACCCACGATCAAGGCCCCCCTAATTCTCGCGTGGGTTTTGGGGGGGTCCGTTAGTTTTTTAAGGGCTGTTTATTCTAAAAGGGACGGGGTTCGCTTCTTTTGAAATATATTTTTTTCATCTTTTGGTTAAATTTAAATCTTGAATTTTCCATTTTTTGTTTTTGGGGTTTTTCTTTTGGGGAAATTTGGGCAGTGGTTTTGAAGTTTAGCAACTGCCTCCCCCCTTAATTTTTTTTAAAACAATGCCAAGGGACTTGGGACCCGCTCAAAACGACCCTTTTCCCCCAAAATTGTAAAAAAGCTTCCAAATTTTAAAAGGGGTCTCGTTTAGTTGAAGCTGAACAAGTTGCCTTTGGTTTTTTTCACATAAAAAGGGGGTTATTTTTTTAAGTTCAAAAAAAACGGGGAATAAGTTTGGGGAATTTTTCTTGCCCCCAAAATTTTTTGGTAAATGACTGCCCTTTAACTTTCAAAAATTTTTAAAACCGACTTGTTGGTAATGAAAACTCCCTTTCTGCAAAATTCATCATGCAAGAGGCCCCGAGGATGGCCGCCCCCAAAGGGGGAAAATCACTCCAGTCGTCTCCAGGATCAAAAACATCATAATCTTCTTCCCCTTTCAATCCCGCCTGTTTCTTTAAAAAATTAACTTTTTTTTTTGGGGGCTTCAAAAAAAATGCACAAGCATATGGCCCCGATTCTTAAACCCCATAGAAGACTAAAAGGGACCCCTTTTGGGGGAAAGGGAAATAAGCGCAATTACGTTCCAAATAACCCCACTACTTTTAAAGCAGACCCAAATTTTCTTACTTTTAAAATTTTCCCAGACCTGGGGGCCAGAAGAAGTTTTGGGCCCCAGGCCGGCGCGTTTTACTTTCAAAAAAAAAATCACATCAAAACAACCCAAACAGGACAGTTTACAGAATCTGGGGGGGAAAAACGTTAAAAAAATTTCTAAAAACTTGGAGGGCAAAGAAAATTTTCTTTACACAATGCAGACATTTTTTTTAACCTATTCTGATCTATGGGAACCGCGACTTTAAAGACTGATCTTTTCTTTCAAGGAATCGAAAATGAAAAAGCAATAAAACATAAAAATAGGCGCTGGAAGCTAAAGAAGGGAAAAGGTTTTTTTAAACCGTAAGTTTTTGCTTTTTGGAAATCGCTTTTCCCCTTCCCTTAGAATTTTTAGTTGTTAAAAGCGCCCTGGGCCCCCAAAATTTCAAGGGGAAATTAAAAAAAAGATTTGTCAATTTTGAAAAAACTTTTAAAGACTACAAATATGTTATTATTCGAAACACCGAAAACAAAGTACAGCAATTTTTGACATCTCGTTTGGGGTTTTTCGTTGTTAAACAACCCAATTTAGCAAGGGTAAATTTAGGGAAAATACAGTCAAAAATTTTGCAAAAATATTTCGAAAAGATTTATTCTTTCCCTTCTAAATATCCTAAAAACAGGGGGACACAAAATGGAATTTTTGTTTTAGTGCCCCCAGCAAGATCGCTTTAAAATAAATTTTTTTTTCTGGGGGAAGATAAGGGCCATTCCCAAAGACAAACTGAAAAAATTTTTTAACCTAAAATAAAGAAAGTGCAAAGTACAATTTAGGAATTTTCCCAACCAAATCTACGCTAGCGGGGGGAAAACCCTTTTCACATTTTTTATGAAATAAAAAACTGTTTTTGGGGCGGGAGGTTTTAAAAAAACCAACAGTTTTACCCTTTTGTCTAAAGATCTACATTTCAAAAAGTGTTATAAATTGTAAATTTTAAAAAACGAAATACGGGTTTTGGATTGACCCAAGGTCCAAAGGAGGATAACCCGTTAAAAAGGAAGCGGGAGAACCCGGGTTTGAGACATAAAAAAACAATTTAAATTTTTTAAAGAAAAAGAAGTTTGAAACCACTTTAAAAATGAATTTTTTTTTTAATTTTAATTTTTCCAAACTGAAAATTTAAAAACAAAATTAAAAAAAAATACCAAAAACTAAATTATTTTTTTAAATTTAAAAAAAAAACATGTCTTTTAAACCCTTAACCAAATGTGCCCTACAGCGCCGAGTCCCCGAAGAAGAGATAGAAAAAGCCCCCGGGAAAAAAAATTTCAGAATTTAAAAAAAATTACAAAAAATGCAACAAAAAATAGACAGGCCTTTTTAAAAAAACAGCCAAAAACCCAAAAGAAGGTATTCTTTCTGCCTTTAATGGGGTTTCATATGTTAAACCGGAGCAACGACTAAAGCGCCGCAAAAGCAGGAACGATTTTTGGTCCCCTAAACAACCCGGCATAGGTGCACCTCAGCTTTACCCCTAGGGTTTTTTCTTTTGGGTCTTGGCCTTGTTCATTAGCGTAGGTGCTGCTAGCAAAAAAAAAAAAACTAAACTTCAAAAGCAACAGCAAAGGTTTAAAAAATAACACTAAAAATTTGTTCCTTTTAAGCTGATTTAAAAAAAAAGCACTAGCTGACCAAACATCACGATGAAGAATTTTTGCGTTTAAAAGGCCGATTTTTATGACTACAAAAGACAAAAGTTTTTATCTTCCCAAAAAAAGGCGAGGAAAAAGTTTTTCTCCAAAACCAGACCCCCCACAAATAAGAAAGGAAAGTTTTAAAAAAAAAAAAACGAAACTTAAACTCTGTTCTAAACAGTCACATTAAAAAACGCCAAAAGGGGGTTTATTAAAATTTATTTTTTAAGAACCAAGCAAAAAAAAAGACCGTTTTAAAAATTGATTCTGATTAATTTTTTTTTAATTTTAAAAAAATTTTTTTGAGTTTAAAAAAAACCAACCTGGCAAAAAACATAAGAAAGGGCGGACGAAAAAGTTTTAAAAGGGAAAAATTTGAGGAAGGAGCGTTTTGTCCCAAAAGCACGAATGATATTTTATTTAGAAGGGCATTGATCCAGCAAAAGTTTCAGGGAAGTTTGTTCATGCTATTTCCCAAATTCCCGGGAAAAAAAACAATAGACCCCCCGGGTTTAAAAAAAGTTAGCTGTTTTAAAACGGGCTTATATAAAAAAAAAATGAAGAAAATCCAGAAAACCCGGGTCTCCCAAAAAAACAAAAAGGGGTTTTTCTCTCACAAAAGGGCTTAAACACCCGGTTTGGGCAGACCCCGCTGCTTCACAATTTGAAGTTTGGCCGGGTGAAGAAGCAAAATGAGAGGCTCTTTTGGGCAAGGCGAAACCCTTTGAATCAATTAAAAAAAGGGTAATAAGACCTAAGAAGGGGAAATCTTTCATTCCACAAACCTTTCCCGCATTAGTCGCAAAAAAAGCAGTTTTAAAAAAATAAAGAATTTAATTTAGACAACAAATGTTTTATGTGGGTTTGGTTTTCGCAAGGTTCAACACGTTGCTAAAAAAAGCAGAGAGAGAATAAAAAAATGAACCTAACATAATGGGTCTTAACTTTTGTGGGTTTTCCTTTTTTCCCTTTTGTGGAGAACCCCCAAAAAAGGGTCAGGTTTTTTAAGAACAAAACAAAAACCAAAAACTGTTAATGTCAAAACATGGGGGAGGAAACAAATTTGGTACCAATTAAAGTGCCAAGAACAGCCCAAGGGTTGGCGAGCCAGAAAAAAAAACATGTTGAAATTCTACTGTTGTTTTTCAAACCGCTACCACAAATTTCGCATTAATACGAACAAAGATAGATTAAGACGCCTACTTCAAAGCAAAAAAAAAAACCCAAAAAATTCTGTTTGAAAATGTTTAAAAAAGAATCCATCTTTCAAGCCGCAAGCCCAACAAAAAAACATGTAGTAGCCCAGTTGACTGTAATACAGAACTAAATTTCGCCCCCCAAAACAGAAAGTGTTTTTGAAGGGAAAAGACCGCAAAATTTTTCCATATGTTGTTTAAAGCAGCCTTTGAATGCTTTTTGTTCCTTATGAAAAACCACGCCACAAAAAATTCGAAAAAAAGGGTTTAAAGAAATAACATCAATTTGTTTTATTTGCTTTCATTGTTGTTAGGCGGATGGCGCTCCCTTCAAAAAGCCAGAATTTATAAAAGAAACCAGATTTCGGGAAAAAGAAATTTTTCCAGCCATTGGGAGCAAGTCGTAATGCCCCGCTAATTTAAACGAATTTTTCGAAACATAAGACGCCCGAAACCAACAACAGTTGACTCAGCCACCAAATGTTTGGGTTTGGGGTTTTAAAAATCAGTGAAGAAGCCAATTCCCAAAAAAAAGAACCCTGATCACATTTGGGAAAATTTGAGGAGCAGCACATAGTAAAAGCAATCTTTAAATAAAAAAATTTTTTAACCAAAGCATGGAAGCTGCCTTTTCCCTTTTATAACTTGCGAGGTTTTTAAAATCCCAAACCTTTTAAAAAAAAAACAGATAAACCGACTCCTTCATGTTTTAAAAATGCAGCACAGCATCAAAAAAACATGTGTTTTCACTTTAAAAAAACATTTTCTTTTTATGACTCTAAGCAGCACAAAAAAAAGGGGTCAATTTGAGCCTGGCATGTCCCTTTAAAATCCTGCCCCCAAAAACGGAAGAATATTTTGACCCCCCAAACTCGGGAGAAAAAAAGGGGTTTATCCCCCTTTTGAGTTAAAATGAACATTGGGAAAGGTTTTGGGGAAGAAACACCCCCCCTAAAGGGGGCTTTCCCTTTTCTAAATTTTCAGAGGAAAGACATCAGTTTAATTTTGATTCCAAAACATGCCCAAAATGCGGGGGAAGTTAGAGGGGGAAACGATGGGGGACTATCAAGTTCAAACTTGAAGGGGAAGTATGTTTTTTTGGGGGATGTCTTTTAAAAAATTTTAGAAAACCCGCATAAACAATTTTAGCCAACTCCTGCGCCCTTAAAATTTTTTGCGCCCGGGATGAGCGGGGGGCACCCTTTTTTTTAAAAATTTTCTTGGGGGGTTAAAAGTTGTTTTTTTGTCGAAACCCACCAATGTTCAGATGATTTGAAAAAGGTTGCGTGGAGGAAATTTGTATGGCGTCGCAAACCCTTACTGTAAAGCAAAAAAACAAATACTTTGGGGCGACTATGAACCAAGAAAAAGGGCAAAATATCTCAAGTATTTTGATTTCAAACAATCTGTATGGAAGGGCAATTGGGGCAAATCCTTTCCCTTACGCAAATTTTAAAAAGTACACAGAAGACAATCCCAAAACATTTAAAAGGCAATTAACGTGGGTTTGGGCATTTGAAAGTCGGTCAACAGCGTGGGTACATTCAGAATTGACTTTGAAAATCCTCCTGAAACCCCCCATTTACCCATAAAAGACAAACCCTTGGCACAGAAAGTCTAAAGATGAAAACCAAAAAGACCGCCTAAAATTGTTCCTAATCTTTGGGGCAAAAAAAATTAAAGTCTGCCAAACAGACTTTTACAAAATTTTTTTTAAACAAAGGTTGAAGGTTTTTCAGCTGTTCCTCGAAAAATTGCTTTTTTTCAAGAACAGTTCATGAAACCAAACATCATGAAGAACACTGGGCTCAAACTAAATAAAAAGAAACATCAAAAAAGACTTTTCAACTGATTAACAACATTTTTCGGAAAGACTATGGAAATCCCCCACAACGCAAAGATTCAGATTATTTTCCAAAAGAAAACGAAGCAAAATTTAAACTTACTTCTAAACCCAAAATTTTCAGGACTTTAGAAAATTTTTTGTCACTTTTTGGCATAAAGATGAAAAAAAGAAAGTCAAATTGGGCAAACCGTATTATTGGGTTTTCCGTTTAGAATTACAAAGCTTTTGATGTTAAAAATTTTTTTATGACTACTTTAAACCCCTTTTCCAAAAGCCAGAGTACTTTACCAGATAAAAACCGTTTTGTTTATAGATATCCCTACCGAAGACATCTATAAAGACTTGGAAAAAAAAAAAACGAAGTGGCTAAAGGACATGCAGGAAGGTCCGGGCACGTCCGATTACCCTAAAAAAGATTCGCCCCTTTTTATTCAAAAAACAAAAAAATAAGGTTTTTTTTAAAAAATGAAGATTAATTTTCTTTAAAGGGTGATCAAGGATTTAAGTTTGGTTTAAGAAACGAAAATGGGAAAAGTATTTCGAGCCAAAAAAAAAAACCCAAAAAAAAGCAAAGGGGGAAAATCTCGCAAATTTGGCGTAAAAAATATCACAGACAACTACCAAAAAAAGCATTTTTGACAAAAAGAATTTTTTAACATGAAAAACGTAAAACAAAGATCAAACAAAAAGAGAAACAACACAACCCTTTGTAACAAAGAAGTCATTAGATAGAAAAAACACAAAAAAGGTGTTTGTTAAAAACCCGAGGGGTTTTCATAAGCAATAAGGGGACTGGAGGAAACCCCATAAACAGGGGGGGTTTTTTTAAAATTTTTACACTTTTTAAAAATAAATCAATCATAGCCCTCCCCCAATTTTTTAAAATTTCTCATGTTTGGGTTGATGCGTTTGAATTTTTTTTAAAAATTTTAAGATATTCTTTTTTCCCCAAAATTTGGGGGGGGGTTTTTGGGTTTTGGTGATCGGAAGATTTAGCCTGCAAATTATAAAACTTCCTAAATTTCCCCAAAAACAAAACACCATGAAAAGATTCCCCAAACATTTTCAAGGTCTCCCTTTCCCTTTTTCCCTTTTTTTTTCGTTCTGTGCTTCGTCCCGACTTCCAAATTTAAATCAAAAATATTTACGTAAATTTAAAAGCGGAACGTGTCTGGTGGGATTATCTGCAGACTTCCTTTACCAAAAAATTTTTAGGGGGCTGGTTTTTTTTGTTGTTTTTTTCCCCGAAATAATCACGGGGGGATTCATTTTTACAAATCTTTTATTTCATATGGATCAACAAATCCAAACCCGAACGGGTTTCCCTAATTCGAGTGCCCCTTTTGCTTTCCCCCCTAAATAAAAGGGACCTTTCTTTCAAACCAAAAGGTTTAAAAGTTTCCGGGGTAAGCCCCCTCCTTTAAAAAACATTTAATGTTTTTTTTTTGATTGCTTGTTTCGGGTTTTTAAAACCCTTTAAAAATTCTTCATTAAACATTGCGCGCAAAACAAAGGGGCAGCTTCTAACCCATTCTGTGTTGCGGAATTGTTTCCCAAACAGCTCTCTGTGATACTGGGAGAAAAAAAAAATTCCCCCTTTTAATAACTGTTTGTTTAAAATTTTTGGGCTAAAGCCTGTGATCTGTGAATCCGGGAAAGCCCTTTAATGGTAACGTCTATGTTTTAACAATAAATTTATTCACTTGGGCCTTTTAAAATTTTATTTCCCCTCATCAACTTTTAAAACATTGGGGAGGAAAAAGTTTTAAGGGGCCCCCGTTTGGGATAACATTGTATAAACGACAAGCAAACCCGCCGAAGCACTCCTTTTGTGTTTTAAAGTTTTCCGCATCTTTGGGATCTTTTAAACTATGCAATCTGTAAGTGCGTACTTAAAAAAACTTTTTTTGTTAATCGTATCAAGGGTAAATATAGAAGGGGGCCCTTTTAAAGGGGGTCGTTTGGGGGTTGGAAAAGACAAAGTGTGGGGCCTTTTATTCGCCTAGGGGCGGAAATAAAATTTTCCAAATCGCTTGTTTTTATAACCAATTTCCACGCCTTTTTGTTCACTGAAAAACCCCCCCTGCATGGCTTAGGCCTTTTTTTATTGGGCCCTTAATTTCCCTTCCAATATCCCTTTTGGGGGAAAAATTTAAAAATTTGTCCCAAATTTTTTTTCAGCCCCAAAATTATTGGGAACCAAAAAACACGATGGTCAAACCAACGACAAAAACGCGATTTTTTGCCTCTTTTGTTTTTTTTTGATGGAAGATAAAAGTTCGCTAAATTTTGGTGGGGGAATGTCCCGAATTTGGGTTTTCGTTACAAATAAAAATTTTTTTAATTCCTTTCAACACCTTTTAAAAGTGAAGCTGCATGAAACCCCGTTTTTTTCAGTTGGTTTTTAAAAAAAAGTAACGGGCCAAATTTTCTTTCTTTTTAAAGCGACTTGTGGGTGCAGCTACTGCTCCACAAACTTGTTAAAGTCTTTTTTTCTCGCCGGCAACCCTTTTTTTTACTAAAAACGTAAAATTTCTTCCGCAAAAGCAAGCGCAAACCCAGCGCCACCTATCCCTCATTCCCAGGAAGCCCCTATTTTAAAAATGTAATTTTTTTTTTTACTAATTTTTAAGTCGGAATTATTCCTTGCTTTTTAGAAAAAACTTTTGTTGGGAAACGAAGCTGCCCTGAAAAGCAATTTCTTTTCTTTTCCCCCCAAAGTCTATTTTTCCAAGATCTGCCGGTTTTTAAAATTTTTTTTAAAAAGCTTTTAAAACCCAAACATTGGGGTATCCAAAACTTAGGCCTCCCAAAAACAGCAAATGGTATCAAGGTTGGGAAAAAGTTTTTCAGCGTCATTTTAAAAAAAAAAAAATAATTAAAAAAAATAAAAACATGAACCCCCCTGAACTATTAAACCCTTTCCCGAACTTATGATTTCAAAAAGGCCAGGTTTTTTTGACAAGCTATTATCCAAAAAAAGAAAACTGTATCTTTGGCAGCAAGGGGGAAAAACAAAACAGTTTCCCCGGGAAAAGAATTCAGCCCTAGAACAAATTTCCAAAAGATGTCGCCCCCAAAACATTTTAAAGTACACAAAATTTTGAAGGAGTTGGGGGGTTTGAAAGGGGAAAAGCGTTTGGGGAAACGGTTCTTCTTTTTTAAAACTAAACTAGTCAGAAATTTGCTCCCATTGGGTTCTGAAAAAAGACTTTATTTATGATTTAAAAACAGGGCCCCCTTTTTTAAAAAAGTCATTAAGTCTCAAAGGGTTTTGATTTTTCCTACAATTTTTGGGAAAAATTGTTTTTTCGCCCTTAAACATGGGATTAATTACTTTTAAAACATATAAAAATTTTTTTTTCCCTTCAAAAAGACCCCGGCCCGAAAATCACAACATCAGAAAAAACTGAATCAGGGGAAAGTGGGCACTAAAACACCCAACCTTTGGGGCCCCCTTTCCCGGGAGGAAAAAAAAATTTGCTAGTGGGAAAAAACAAAAAAAAATTTCAATTAAAAAGAAATAAACTCATCATTAAAAACCCTAAAAACCGCCAACGCCCAAAAGTTTAATTTAAAGCCAGCTTAAAAACCCCCCTATGATTCAAGACCTACAGCGCCAAAGTCTTCATGGGAAAATTGGGAAATTAAAACGTTTTTCCCTTTTTTTGGGGGCCCTTCTGCTGTTGGGGCGGGTTTTTACGGTTTTAAAAAAATATAAAAAGCAACAAACCCAAAACCAAAATCCCCAAAAAATCCAACCAAATAAATACAAAAAAAACAACCCAACAGCACGCCAGGAAAAGCCAACCCAAAAAAAGATCAATTTTTTCCATTTCAGATGCAAAAAATATTTTTAAAAAACTTTAAATTTTAAAATTTTTTGAAAAAAATAATCAAAGGGGGATTTTATTTTTTTAAAATGATGAAGGGCAATAAATAAAGACATGGAAAATCAAAAAAAGAAATTTTTAAAAACCAAAATTTGGGAAAAAATGCGGAGCTTAAAGGGTGGGAAGAACTTCATTAAAAATTTATGCTGAAACCCACTCGCCAGAGAACGCGAGCAAAGGGCCCCAAAAAGAAAACGCTTTTTTTTAGGCGTGGGGTGAAATATATTAACAAAACTACTTTTAAGAAAAAAACATAGATTTTAAATTTTTTTTGAAAAAATTTTAAGATAACTTTAAAAAGAACTTGGTTTTTACTTAAGGAGACTTAAAGAAAGAACTTGAGTAAAAACTTGAGTAAAAAACTTTAGGGGACTTTAGGATGACCCTTTAAGGGTGACTTAAGTAAGAACTTTTGGGGACTTGAGTAAGAACTTTGGGGTTATACTTGAGGAAGACGAGGGCAACTTTAATTAAAAAACAAGAAGATGGGGCTTAAAGGGGACATTTAAATAAACATTAGGATGACTTGGATGAAAGGGGATGACTTTAAGGGTTACTTAAAGAACTTTTGGGTGACAAAATAAGAACTTGTAGACTTTTAGGAACACTTTGGGGCAACTTGTGGGTGGGCTTGAGGATACTTAAGTGACTTAAGGGGGGAAAATTTTGGGTGACTTTAGGATGACTTTAAAGGTTACAAAAAAAGAAATTGTGGGGAAAATTTAGGGTGGGCTTAAAAGGGTACTTAAAAATAAGAACTTTTGAACCTTTAGTAAGAACTTGTATGACATGAAAATCCTTTAGGGCAACTTAAATAAGAACTTGTGGAGGGCTTTTAAAGGGTAATTAAGTAAGAACTTGTGGAAACCCTTTAAGGGGACTTAAAGGGTGAAATTAAGTAAAAACTTGAGGATGACCCCGAGGAAGAATTGAGGTGGCAAGCGCGGGTGGGGGGGAAATTTGGGGTGCGCGCAAACCTTTTATCCTTCCCTTTTAAAAAAAAATGACTGCATGTCCCAAGAACACGTAACAAAAACATGCCAAAACCTTTTTAAAATGTCAACCCCAAAAACAAAGTCCAAAGGGGAAAACCCAAAAATAAATGGGGGTTGCAAAGGGAGAAATAAAAAAATCACAACACTTTCTTGGCATATTTTTCCCTTTCTGCTGCCAAAGAAATGACAAGACCCCTAAGGTCGCTTTTCATGTTTTCGGATGGGGTTTACAAAAACCCAAAAGGCATGAGTGGGACCACTAGTTGCTCTGAAAAGCTTCCCATGAAACCCGGGGAGGGGGCCGCTTCAAGCATGCCTTTTAAAAACACCCAAAAACCAATCTCTCTCACCGCAGTGTGTGTGTGGTGGATTTTATTTCAGAAATATAACTCCGTTTTAAAAAAATTTTGAGAAAAAGTTAAAAAACGTAAATGTTATTTTTACATGAAAGACAGAGATGCAAATTTTTTGAAAGTTTGCGGAAAAAGAAGTTTTTTGGAAAAAAGATCAGGAAAAAAAAAGGATTAAAAACAAAAACAAAAAACCCGAAAAGTTTTTTAAAAATTTTAAAATTTAAAACGACAAAACCCAAAACAGTAAAGTAAATTTTTTTAGGGTTTACTAGGAAGAACGGAAAAAACACGGGGGCCCGGCTTTGGCCCCCTTTAAACCCCAACCCCAAACACCCCCCTCCCCCCCCCCCCTCCCCCCCCCCTCCGGGGACAGAGCCCCCTCCCAAAAAGGGTAACCCAACCCCCTAAAGCATTTTTTTAGGGTTTACAAAGAGAACGGGAAAACACGGGTCGGCCCTCCCGGGCCCTTTTTTACGGGCCCAAGGCCGGGTTTTGGGCCGGGGGACCAGACCCCCTGTTTTAAACCCTTCCTACGCCCCCCTCCCCCCCTTTTTCTACCCCCTCCCTTTCAACAGACACACACACACCAAAACAAACCCACACACACACACACACACACAAAACACAACGCCCCACACCCACACAACCCAACACACCCACACACCACACACACCACACACACACGGCGCGCGCCGCCACAAAATATAGAAGGACCAACGAGTGGAAGAAGGGAAAAAAAAACCGGGTGACAACAAAAAACTACTAAACCCCCAGCAGTCCACCCCTGGGTTTTAAAAATTTTTCCACGTAGTAGATCTTGAAGAATTTGGGCCGGGCCACACGCCACCAACTGTAGGGGAGAAATTTTCCGATCTCATCCGGGTGCCCGCAGTACCCCTTATTCTGGCGAAAATTGCCCTCGTTCGCGTTAGTTAGTGAACCGTGGGCCCGCTATTGACCTACCAACCAAAGGGCCTTTTGGCAGGGGCCCCCATTTACCCCCAAAATTTTACGGGGAGCTCACCTGACCCTAAACGGGAAATTGGGGGGGGTCAATTTCCCAAATCTTTTTTGGGTGGGTGGTTTCTGGTTTGGGTTTTTGGGTCGTTTGGGCTGGTAATTAAAAAAGTGTTTTTCTTTTAGTTTTGGGGTTTTTTTTTTGGGAGGATTGTTGGTTTATGGTATTGGGTTTTGGAAAAGCTCTTTTTTTGGGTTTAAAAAAGTCCTTGGGTTTTCCCCCCAGTGCGGTTATGTGGTGCTTTTAAAACCCCCAAAAAAAAAAGCATTTCAACTGGGGATGCACACTTATGTGCTTGGATTGACATTTTAAAATTTTCATTTGAAGTCCAAAGTTAAAACATTTTAAAGAAAAAAGAACGAAAATTTAAAAAATTTTTCCCAAACCCGTAAACCAAAAAAAACTAGGAAAATAGGAATTCCAAACCCTTCCCTTATGTTATCAAAATTTAATCAACAAATATAGGTTTAATTTTTAAAAAGCAAAATTTTAGAAATGAAGCCATTCGCCAGACAACCAGTAACCTGTTTCCAAAAAATACAACAAAACCCCCTGGGGACCCACCTACGACCTTTTTCCCCTACACGCTTGGGAAGTGGGATGGTCCCGTCTCTTTTCCCCTTTTTGGAAAGCTGGGGAACCAGAAGGTGGGATTTACTGGTCCTGCGACGTTTGGGGGTTTTACCCTTTTTCCCAAAATGGTGCTCGTATTTTTCTTGAATCGTGATGACTGGGAAGGGCAAAGGGTCAATATTTCGTTTCAGAAATTTTGTGGGCTTGGGCAGGTATTCTGGCCCGGCTTTTCAGCCCTGCTTGTTTAGGAAAACCCCCCCAAACGACAATTTTTACCCCCTGTGACGCTTTTTTTCCGCACTTTGCCCCAGCTATCCCCAAAAACCCCTTCAACTTTTTTTCAAGATGTGCAAACTAGCTCTTTCTCTTCTTTATTTGACCCGCGCTCTTTAAAGGATGTGGAGTCATGAGTATTGAAGGGGCTTTTCTGCCTAACCGCCGCTATACTATTTGAACGGGGTATTTCGGGTTAAAACCCTGAAACGGCGTGTTTAAAACCCACCCCATGACCGTCTTCCCCCCCTGAAAAGACGAGGCCATTTTGTTGTTTGAAACTCTTTTGCCATTTGATATGTTGCCTTTCTCCCCTGCCATGTGACGTTGGAAAACTTAGACAAAACCCTTTCCCCGTGTTGGGCCCGGGGGGTGAAGGGCATTGCCAACACAATCAATTCCCCGTTTGCCCACTGGGTCACCTGCAACTGCAAAAAGCCATTTGATGTACCAGTTCTAGGTCATAAACCAGGGAAAAAAGCCAAATTTTACTAAAAAGTTTCCCGTTTTTGGGATAATTTTATCTGATGTTTTTTTTTGAAAACGGGGTTAAGCAGGATGGGGGAATGTACAAAACGCTCCCTTTAAAAGGGGGAACACAAATATTTTTTAAAATCCACCATCCAAATCCCCCAAACCCACTTTCCCCCCCCTAACCATGCCCCCAAAGCCCCAAAAAAAAGAATCCCCAAAACCCAGTAAAGACGGGATTCCAGAAAAAAACAACAATCTACAAATTTAAAAAGCTGCATTAGAATACACCCTAATGTTTTCCCCACAACCACACAACCCGGGGTACACAAAAAAGGTGGAGGGCTTTCCCCGGCCCCCTTAAAACCCCCTAGCCACCACCCCCCAGCTTCTTTTTGGGCGAATGGCAATTAAATTCAAACAAAAAGGAAAATTCCCCCGCATATACCCTTTTCCCCCCCTGGGGAAAGCAAAACATTTACGGGTTGTGTGAAGTTAATCCCCCATCAGTAAAAACACAAACCACTCAAAGTAGTAATGGGGAATTAAATTTGTAAAACGTGTGACTGTAAAAGCCGATCGAAAAATGAAAAGGGGGGGGTTTTTATTATAAATCCCCTCTTTAAAAGGCCCTTTTAAAATTTTTCAAACAAAACCCGGTACCGCAAATTTTGGATAAATAATGAAAAGGGAAAAAAAAGGGAGTCCCCCAGGTTTGCCAGAAACCGTTCACAATTTTCACAACAGAAAAAACTCGCGCTGAGTGAGACACAAAAGGCAGATGTTGGGAAATCCCACAACTCTTCGTTGAAAAATGTTTTTAATCGGGAAAGGCACACTTGTACAAACATGCGGCGTTGCATACCATCAGCAACTTTTAAAAAAAAACAAACCAAAAAAAAACAACAAACAAAAAAACAACAAAGGGTTTGGGATTTAAAAGTCGACGCATTAAACCATTTAAACGTAAAGGGCATGGAACTGATCAGGGCGTTTTTAAACCTTCCAAAAAATCTAGGTTTTAAAACCTTTGGGTTCAAAAATTTTTAAATGGAAAAAAAAAAAGATTTTTTTTGCTTTTTGATAACAGCCCCGCCTTCATCTTCTTCTAAACCCCCTGTACGTGTTTTCAATACTTTTTTCGGGAAAACGCTCGAAAACCCGAGGGAAAATCCAATATTGAAGAAAAAAAAAAACCGGAATTTAACAATTTTGAACGGGAAGTGACATAATTTGTGAAAGCATAAAACTAGGGCCTAAAACGTCCTTTTTTTGCTTTTCTTTTTAAGTCGTTTCGATGGGGGAAAAAAATCATAGTAAGGGGGTTTTTTAAGTCAAAATGTGCTTTGGAATAAAGTTTTTTTATTGGGGGGGGGCGGGGGGGGAAAAAAGCGGGTACAAACTAATCGGAAACAAAAAAGGGAACCCTTTTATAAAACAGATGGGCCCGTTCGAATAGGGGAAACTTTAATCAGACACTCAAAGTCTAAATAAATATTCAAATCAAATTAAACGGGAAACGGAAAAAAAGGGGGAAAAAACAACGCGCCGCAGGGGTTTTTCGAGTCCCTTGGTTTTCAAACACAGTAGACTGAAATATAAAAGGTTTACCCCGGTTTAAAATCCGGGGGGGGGGGTTTGGGGGGGGCGCTTTATTCATCATGTTCCTATTTTATTTTTTTTCCCATGGGTTTTCCCCCTGGGCTCCCAGACTTTTGAAGGCCCTTGGGGTCATGTGCTCATATGAGGTTTTTGAAATGATTGACGTCCCCATTCCCTAAATGACAATTTTCTCGTATGAGAGTGACAAAAATTTTTAATCAGGGCCTTTTTATGCACCTTTCCCTTTTTTATCGCAGTTTAAAAAATTTTAAAAAAACCCCCATAAATTTTAATCTCTATGCCCTTTTTAAAAACTGAGAAGTCCCGAACAGAACATACCCCCCTTGTCCTCCTTCTTCCCGTTCCTACCTACCCCCCCTACTTTTTTTTTTCCCCCCACTCTCTCCCCTCTCTCTCTCTCTCCCCTCTCTCCCCCTCTCTTCTCCCCTCCTCCTCTCTCTCCTTTTCCACTCTCTCTCTCTCCTCGACAACAAAATGGGAGTGAGACAGACAGGATTCAGGGGAGGGTTTGGGGAAAGAGGAGGGAGTGGCCAACGACCTGACACACGACAGGCGGTTTTCGTGACACAGGGCCCGAAAAGACCGGGAAAGGGCGGCCAAATTTACAAAGGGCAGGGGGACAGCGGGCCCAGAAGACCGGACCCGAGAACAAACGCCCCAGGTGACAGCGGGGCGACGCCATCAACGAAACCCCAAGTAAAGAAACACGGCGACAACGGGGAAAAGGAAAAGTCACAGGGAACAAAGTTTTGACACCCCCCCGTCCCTCACACAGCGACGAACGACACAGAAACAAAAACACGGAGAAGGGGGGGAGAAACAGGGAAAACCTTTATTCTGGGCCCCCTTCGCCCCCCAACCAGTTTTCGGGCGAAAGTGGCCCAGAATAAAGGTTTCCCGGGTTCTCTGACAAGTAAGACTTCAATAACTAAAAAATAACGTTTATTTACAAACAAACAAAGGCAGGTTATTCGTTTTAATACAATTTACTAAAGTTTTCAGAGAGTAGCGTAGGGAAAGTACCCGGGACTGAACACGCCCCATAGAGAAAAGTAGGGAAAAGCAGCCGGTGGCTGAACGCGCCTCAGGTAACCTTTAATTGCTAGTTGACGGCCTACCTAAGGACTCTGCACTATCCGATTACTTTACCGCGTGACTGGGCTTGGCGATTTGAACCAACGCCAGTCTTATTAAATTAAGTGCAGGGCTTACAACGCAGCTCTGCCCCGTCATTTCCATTGCTGGTGTTGATTTGTGAAGTGGCATGTGTTTTTTTGGAGACTTTAAAACTTTGGTTTTGGATTGGGAACAACTGTAGTGTGTGGACATATTTTTGCTGTGTGCGTGTTATATTTGATATTTTTGAAAAATAATGGCAGCCGCTACAACATATATATTGTAGATAAATAAAATAAAATTTTTTTTAAACTTTAAAAAATAGCAAAACCCCCCTCCCTGAGCATGGCCGACTGTTGATTGAATTTTTATTTGCAGGCGTCACTTTGTGTCACCATGCCTTCGGGGGGGAAACCCGGGAGTATGTTTGCCCTGGGATTTTTTGGGTGGTGGTGGCTGGCCTCTGGTCTGGAATGGCTGGCACCGGTCTTCATTCTGGATGGGGTGAACTTGACCCCCAAGACTCTGGTCTCACTCGAAACTCGAAACTGTGTGACCAACTAATGAGGGAAGTGCAGCCCTGAACTCGGGCAACTCCAAACTCCGAAAGGTGACGCCTGCGGTGGCCAACCGACCACCAATAGCGAGTAGTTGAATTCTTATATTTAAGCTTACTTTTGGGTGGTGGTGCAATCCACGCGTACAGGGAGACCACTCCATTACTACTTTTCGTGATGCAATCGATAAAGCTGCGTGCGGACCACAGAAGGTGGCCGTTGTGTGCTGGGGGGCAAATGCTGCGTGTGTTCTGTTTAGCAGGCTGTGCGCGTAAGTATGTGTGTGTGTGTGTGTAAGTGTGTGCGTGCGTGTGTGTGTGTGCATGCGCGCGCGTGTGTGTGTGGGTGTGTGAGCACGCGTACGTATGTGGTGTGTGGTGTGCAAGCAAGGGCCCAAAGGCCTTTAACGCTAAAACCTGCTACTTTTCGTGGCTGTTTGATCTGCTTAAAGCTTAAAAACCAACACGGTACAATCAGCCCGAAAGGAAAAACCCTTTGTCACACCCACACAATACATACAGCGTTCGTCCCCGCTTGCCGTTTTATTTATATGCCCCCTGTCAAATACCGTCTCATTCTCACCTGTCGTTCTCTTTCTCTCTCTCTCTTTCTGTGTGCGTGTGTGTGGGTTTGGCTCTGGCTGGCCCCGTAGTAATAATGGATAGTGCGTAGTCCTATCACATGATCCGCCCGGGGCGCCGTACATGTTACATGGGTGGGCATGTGTGTGTGTGTGTGTGTGTGCGGCGCAATGCTGCGTGTGTTCTGTTTAGCGGCTGTGCGCGTGTGTATGCGTGTGTGTGTGTGTGTGATGACACCTGTCACCCAGCCGACAAAACACAGGGCTTACACATAATGAGGCGCAGCCAAGTTCACAATAGGCCACTGAAAGTAAACTCGTTCTAACATCCCCAAGACTAGTTACGCGCTTTTTTCCCCCTTGGACCATTTTAGGGGAAGTGTATCCTGTTACCCACTTTTGAACGACTCGGTTGGTAAAGGTTAATCAAGAAACCCTTTAAGTTTTAATTAAGTTACCTCTAAGTGAGAGTTTTTAATTAAGCCACCCCCCAAGTTTTTAAACCCCCAAGTCACTTCCAAGTTTTTAATTAAGTTACTCTAATTCTTAATTAAGTCATCCTTAAGAACTTAATTAAGTTTTAATTAAGTTACTTCAAGTTCTTAATAATTCTTGTTTAAAGTTCTTGATTAAGTTACCTCAAATCATAACTAAGTCATCCTTAAGTACAACCAAGTTCTTATTCAGTCATCTTATAATTATAAAAAAAATTACAATCTATGTTTTATTTTAAAAATTAGTAAATGTCTATTATAGTACACACACGCCTCAAAAAACGCGTCATCGCTGGGGATATCTTGCCCCGGGTTCTCTGCGCGAGTCGGTCAGCATAGATTTTAAATGAAGTTTTTAACATCCGAAGCAACCGCATTGATTACAATTCTGGTCTAGGGAAAATGTCTTTTTATAGACTCCATGTCTTTATTTATTGCACCATCATTTTATAATACGCCATGATCTATTTTATTAAAAAATTTAAAATTAAGTTCTTAAATATTATTCCATTTGAAATGGATCAAAATGATGCTTGTTATTGGCGGTGCTGGCGTCCCTGTTTTTTTGTATTTAGGGGGTTCGATTTTTTTGATTGCTTTTTTTTTTTGTTGCCATTGGTTATATATTTTATAACCGTAATAACCGCCCCAACAGCAGAAATTTGGCCCCAAAAATGGCAACAGTTTTAAGTTCAATATTCCATGAAGATTTTGGGTGCCCTGTATCACATGGAGTTTTTATAGCGGGCTTGAATCAACTTGTTTTGGCGCGGCGGGTTAGTTTTCATGATGAATCATATTCTGTAACATTAATTTTTTTGTTGTTCCACTCTGCAATTTTTTTCCTGCTTCAACACGCCCAGGATTTTTAAGGGTCCCCACCTGGTTCGTTTTTGTCTGCTGATTTTCTGGCTTGTTTACTTTCTCCACCGATTCAGTGTTTTCTGGTTCTGCTGATTTTCCAGCTCGTTCATTTTGAAGGGAAAAAAATCTATATGATTAAAATTATTAATCCCATGTTAATGGCGATAAAAATGTTCCAATCTGTGTATAGATCACACCCTAGAGACTCTAATGACTTTGTTAAAACTGGATCTTGCGTTAATCATACGTAAGATCTTGTTCAGAATCAATGGGAGCAAACTACTGACTATTTTTGTGTACAAACTAAGAACCGTTTCCCCCAACGCTTTTCACCTTCTAGACCCAGCTGCGTTCATACCTGTTTTGATACTTTAAAATGTCTTGGGCGTCATCTGTTGAATCTGTTCAATGCTGAATTCAGTTCCGAGGAACTGTTTGTTTTCCACACGCTGCCAAAGAATACAACCTTCCTTTGGGGCTTAACAGCTTGGCCATCAACTTGGTCATTCATAAGTTCAGGAGGTTTAGGCCGCCCTTTAGCGCAGTAGATCATCACTGTTCATGCTTTTTAATAATTATAATTTTTATTTTAAAAAATGAGCACCGAAAAACTGTTACCAACCTTGTATACCATTCTGCGTATTGGGGGGACTAAGTGTGGGATACTCAATGCTTGGTAAAAGCCTGTTAAGAATTAAACCAGCAGATCTTGGCAAACTAGACTTTGAGGATTCAGCAAAGCTGATGCTATTGTTTGCAGCTTCGTTTGTCGAAGTTTTTCTAGTTAAGCAAGGAATAATTCCAGACAATTAAATAGTAAGAAAAAAATACATTTATAAAAAAGGGCTTACTCGCAAAAATGATAGGGGGCGCTGTGGGAATGCGCTTGCTTTTTAGCGGAAGTAATTTCGCATTTAGTAACTGCGGGATGACGGCGAGAGAAAAAGACATAACAAAGTTTATGGAGGAACTAGCAGCTGCACAAACGCCTATGAAAAGCAGAGACTTGAGCATTAGATTTTATTAATGACACACTGAAAAACAGGGGCATGCAGCTTACACATTTAAAAATGTTGATCAAGCAATTAAAACAATATTATTTTGTAACGGGCAAACCAATCGAGACATTGCCCCACCAAAAATTCAGTGATTTTTTATCAACCATCAGAAAAAACAAAAGATGCAAGAAATCGGTTTATTGTCGTTGGTATGACCGTTGTGTATTTTGTTGCACATAATATTGGCTGAGAAAAAAATGAACAAAATCTATTATTCCAAAAGGATTTTGGGAAAGGGAATAACAGCAATTAAAAAGCTAAGCCAAGCAGCTGGAGTCAGTGAACAAACAGCAAAAGAATGGTTATTAACAGCGATTTGGCAAATTTATTTTAAACCTGCACCTAAACGAATTACAGAGACCGCATTTTGTGAACACAACTAAAAAACGACACCCATAAATGGATCTTCTTATTTACCCTCTGATAGGATTAGACGAAAAAGATTTAAGTACGCACTTACAGTCTTGACATAGCTTAAAGATATAAAGATGCTGAACCATTAACACAAAGAGTGCTTCTGCGGGTTGCTGTTGCTATACAACTGATATCCCAAAACGAGGCCTTTAACTATCCTCGCTGATTCAAGTCGATGATGGAAAGAATTTAAAGGGCAAGTGAATCAATTATTGTTAAAACATAGAGTTACCATTAAAAGAGGCTTTCCCGGGGAGTTCACAGATCACAGGTTTTTAGTTAAAAAACTTTAAAAAAACAGTTAGTGAAAGAACTTTTCTCCTACCAGTATCATAGAGAGCTGATTGACATTTCTCGCAACACAGAATGGGTTAGAAGACTGCCTCAGTTTTTGGCGCAATGAAAAATGAAGAATTTAAAGGGGCTAAAACCAGTAAAAAGCAATCAAAAGAAAAACAATAAATGTTGCTGAAGGAGAGTCTTCATCCGGCAAACTATTACCATTTGGATTGAAAGAAAGGTACCTTTATTTACCGGGAAGCAGAAGGGGACACTCGCATCAGGGCAACCGATCCAGTTTGGAGTGTTTGATCCATATGAATAAAAAGAATTGTAAAAATGAATCCGCCCGTGTATTATTTACGAGAAACTGACACAACAAAACAACCACTCCTCAAAGATCTTTTGTGAAAGAAGAACTGCAGATAATTCCCCCAGACTCGTTCCGCTTTAATTAATTTACGTAAACATTTTTTGGGTTTAAAATGGAGCCAGAAGGAACGCAGAACGAAACAAAAAGGGTAAAGGAAGAGACCTTGAAAATGATACGGGAATCATTTCGGCGTGTAATGCTATTAAGGAAACAT
Source organism: Conus ventricosus (assembly GCA_018398815.1). NCBI lineage: Eukaryota > Metazoa > Mollusca > Gastropoda > Neogastropoda > Conidae > Conus > Conus ventricosus. Next base: position 81,899,023 of record CM031614.1, read on the forward strand.
TTTCGAGGTTTTAATCAGATGCTAAATCATCAGATCACCTACAACTCAAACCCCAAATTGGGAAAAGATATCTTGAAAAAATTTAAAAAATTTCGAACTCGTCAAGCAAACATGAGAAAAGTTTTTAAAATGAATTGGATGAGCTATGATTGATTTTTATAATAAAAGTTGATGAAAAATATAAAACCCCTGTTTATGCGGTCCTCCAGTGCCCGATTGCATATGAAAACTCCGGATTAACAAACCCCGTTTTGTGTTTGTTCTATCTAATGACTTCTTTGTTACATAAGTTGTGTTGATCTCATGTAGATTAGATCGCATTTTTTACGTTGTCAATGATGAAAAGTCTTTTCCCAAACATTGCTTCTTTGTAGTTGTCATGTGATATTTTTGACTGCACAACGCTGCGGGATATTCCTTTTGCTTTCTTAATGATTTTTCTCCTGGCTCGAATACTGTACATTTTTGACCTTAGCCCCACATTACTCCTTGATCACCTTTCCAGATAATTCTTTCCTTCATCTTTCCTAAACCTTCTTGTTAGTAATTGAATGCAAAGGCGAATTTCTTTAGGTAATCAGATGTGTGTACCACCCCGCATGCCCTTTAGCTACTCGGTTTCCATGTCTTTAAGATGTCGTCAGTAGGGATATCTATAACAAAACTATCTGTATCTGTGTAGTACTCTGGACTCAGGATACGAGGGTTAAAGTAGTCATAAAGAAACTCTAACATCAAAAGCTTTGATAATTCTAAAACAGTAAACCCAATAAATACGGGTTTGTCTAATTTGACTTTCTTTTTTTTCATCATTAGGGCCAAAAAGCTGATCATGAAATCTTCTAAAGTCCTGATAATTAGGTTTTGAAGTTAGTTTAAATTGCTTCGTTCTCTTTGGTGACCAATCTGACAATCTTTACGCTTGTGCGGATTCCCCATAGTCTTTCCAAAACAGCTGTTGTTCATCAGCTTGAAAAAGTCTTTTTCTGAAGCTCTGTGGATTTAGTTCTGGGTCAGTGTTCTTCATGATGTATGGTTTCATGAACTGTTCTTGATCAAAAGCAATTATGCGATGAACTGCTGTCAACTTAAAACCCATGTTTAAATAAAAATGTAGAAGTCTGTAATGACGACTAATTTTTTGCCCGAAGATTAGGCACAAGTTTTAGGCGGTCTCTTGGGTTCATCTTTAGGCTTTCTGCAGCTATTGGGTAGTCATTATGCAGGTCATGGAGTTCATGAGGAATTCTAAGTCAACTTCTAGAATGAAACCACGCTGTTGATCAGGCGTTAAACTGCCAACCACTTTAATGCCTTTTGAATATTGTTCGGTCCCCGCCTGTGTACATTTAAAGTTGCTAATGGAAGTGATTGCGCCATAGCCCAACCATACAGTTTGTTTGAATCTAATTACATGAGTAGTTAGACCTTTTACTCGGATCATAATGATCCAAGTATTTGTTGTTTGCTTTACAGTAATGATGCGACGCCATACTAATTCCTCCACGCAATCCGTTTTCAATCATCGAAGCATTGGTAAATCTGACAATAAATAAATCTTTACTCCAGTAAACTTTAAGAAAGCATCCAACTCATCCCGGGCGCAGAAATGAAATGCGCGGGATCCAGGCTATAATGTTTCATGCAGGTCTTTCTAAAATTTTCAAGACGTCCGCCAACAAACATACATCTGCCCTTAAAATTTAGGAGTCATGATAGTCTCCCATCGTTTTACAATCTAACTTCTGCCACGCATCTTGAGAATGCGGGTAATTGAATCGCTGATGTCCTTTCCTCTGAGACTAAAAAAGAACGCGCCTTTAGGAGGAATGTACTTCATCAAACCTTTCCCACTGTTCATGTACTCATAAGGGTAAAAAAACCCTTTCTAACAAGCGTTGGGTCAAAATATTCTTCCGTTATTGGCGACTTTAAGGACATAGCTAGGCCTCTAATGATCCCCTCATGGGCTGCATAGTCAAAAAAGACATTGTTATTTGATTAAAGCACATTACTTTTCTGATGACTGTGCAATGCATGCTACCTTAAGGCGCTGGTTACTGCTTGCATTATAAGGTGAGAGTCGTAACCTCGCAAGTTGGAAAGAATACAGCAGCTTCCATGTCTTTGGTTCAAACTTTAGTTGAAGATTGCATTTACTGTGCGCTGCTCCTCTAAACTTTCCCCCATGTGGGTCATGGTCTCTTACTTTTGGATTGGCTTCGCCTGATGAGAGGGCCCAAACCGCAAATCCAACAATTGTGGCTGAGCCATACTGTTTCTTGGTCTTCAGGGCTCATTATGATTTCAGATAAATTCAGATTATTAGAACATCATTACGCACTTGCTGCATGCGTTTTAAGAATGTTTCTGCAGCATCTGGTCCTCTATATAATTCTGGTTTGAATAAACGCATCCGACCTAACAATAATGAAGGCAAATGAACAAATCTGATGATTACTCATTAAGACTGTTTTTCGAGTTTTTGTGGTGGGTGGCCTTCATAAGGAACAATAAGCGACTCGAAGTCTGCGTAAAATACGTATGGACTTGTTTGCAGCCGTTCCAGTTCTTAAACTAACTTTAGATCCTGGCGGGGCGTAGTTAGTTCTGTTTACAGTCTACAGACTTTTACAATGTTTCTTATGTTCGCTCGCGGCTTGAACAGATGGCATTCTTGTTAAACATTTTCTACAGAATTCTGTTTGCCATATCTTTTGAAGTATGCTGCATTAGTTACTCATGTGCGATCAATGTTAATGGGGCAGCCCTGCTGGCGAAAACATTTAGGAGAAATCACATGACTTTTGGCTGGTTCGCCTATTGTTGGACAGTTCTTGGACATTTAATTGGCGCCAAATTTTTTCCTCATCCATGTGATACATTTAACAGTTATTGGTTTGTTTTGGTTCTTCAAACTGATCAATTTGATCACATAACAGGAAAGGATATTCCATTGAAGTTAAGATCTTTGGTGTTTGCCGATAGTTAGTCACTCTCTCTGCGTTGGCGGACATGATTTCAGCCTTGCAAGAACGCACCACATGAAACATTTGTTGTCTGAATTTTTATGTTTAAAACTGCTTCCTTTAAAACCAACTCCCGAGGGGACGGAATGTAAGCCTTGCCTACAATCGGTGCATACTTAGCCTGTTTTAATCTAATCTCTAAGACTTCGCCCTCTGCCAACCAGAGCCTCTCATTTTAGCTTCTTCAAACGGCAGCGTCAAACTGTGTAAGCAGTTCGTCTGCCCCCAACCGGGGGTAAGTCATTAGAGGAAAGAATAGTCTGTTGTTTAGTCGAGACCCAGACTTCTAGATTTTTCATTTTTTGTTACATAGTCGATTAAAACAGCTAACATACTTTAACTGGCGGGTCTATTGTTAGTTTACTTGGAACTTGAGAAAACAGCATGAACAACACTTGCCTGTACGTTTGTTGGGGGCAATAACTTCTAAATCAATATCATTCAGTGCTCTTGATAAACGCTCTCTCTCAAGCATTCCTTCAAACAATTCGTCCGGCCTTCATATATCTTAGCCATGCTGTCTTTCTTTTCTAAACCAAAATATTATTTAAATTAAAAAAAAAACTTAATCAGAATCAATACGACGGCCTTTTGGCTTGGACTCATAAACTAAAGTATAAACACCTTTTGGGGTTGTTAATGTGAGCTGTTTAGAACGAGTTTTTAAAGTCTCGTTTACTTTTTTTAAGCATTCCTTTTTTATCTGCTCGGGTTGGCTGTTTAGAAAAACTTGTCCCCCCCCTTTTTTGAAGATCAAACTTTTGTCTTTTGTAGCATCAAAAACAGCCTGGGAAACGATTAAATTCTTCATCCGTGTGTTGAGTCAAAATAGCGCTTTATTTTGTCAGTTTAAACGAGCTAAGTTTAGCTGTTATTAGTTGAAAAATTTGGGTGTGGGGCTTTGGAGTTTAGTTTTTAATTTTTTGCCGGCCGCACTTACAGCTAATGAACACAGGCCGAGAGCTAAAGACAAACCTCCTAGGTAAAGCGCGGGTGCGCCTATGCCCGTTGCTAAGAGACCAACACTCGTTCCTGCTGATAGAGCATTATAGTTGATGCTCCAGTATTTTAAAATATGTAACAGCATTAAAGGCGCAGAATACCTTCGTTTGGTTTTGCTGTATTTTGAAAAGGTCTTGCTCTAGTTTTGTTTCATTTTTGTAATGTTTGTTAACTGAAGGTTTTTACTTCAGGGGGTTTTTATAAACAGCGAATTGCCTGCTATCTCTTCTCTTGGCGGCGCTGTAGGCACATTTGGATTATGTTTAACAGACATGCTTTTTATAAAATAAAAATTAATTTGTATTGTATATCTTTTAAACTGTTATTTTTCAATATTCACTGCGCATTTATATTTTTAAAAACAAATTGTGCATTAACGGTTTATCGGGTTTTTCTTCTTTATCAATTTGAATTTTTATTACGTTCTCACAGTTCTCCGCTTCATGTAACTGATTATCCTCAGTTGGGCCTTAGGTCAATCATAAAACCCAAATTTTGTTGTTAAAAAATCATAGTCTTACAGTGAAGGTGTTGATCTTTTGCCACAAGGTCAATTGTTGGATTTCTACACCCCCACCCCCAACAGTTTTTTATTTCATCAAATTGTGATAAGGTTTAAGCCCGTGTATGATTTGGTTAGGACTTTCCCTCAATCGAACATTGTACTTTCGTTATTTTTGGATTAAAAAATTTTCACTTCCTCTTTTGATTGGTTTTCATCTTCACACAGCAATAAAATACCTTTAAGCGATCTTTCTGAGACGCCCAAAAACTAAATTCCATAAGTGTCTGCCTGCTTCTAGGATATGTTGTATGATGAATCACTCTTTCGTAATATATTGCAATTTTGACTGATATTGTTGTTCAATCAGCCTTGCTAAATTAGGGTTGCTAACAACGTCAAACTCTACGAGATGTCAGAAATGCTGTTTCTTTGGCTTCGGGTCTGATGATTTGATAACCCGTTTGATTCATTAAAAGTTAGTTCATATGGACAATCTGTCTTTTAATGCTCCTTTAAAGTATGGCGCATGCGTTTTAAACAACTCAAAATCTAAGGGGAAAGGAAAAGCGATTTCCAAACGCAAAATTACAGCCACATACTTTTGCCGTCTTTAGTATCTGCGGCACCTATTCTATGTTTTAGTGCTTCTTCATTTTCTATTCCTTGAAACGCAAAGTCGCCCTTTCGTCCCGGTTAGCCATAGATCAGAATAGGTTAAAAATATGTCTGCATTGTGGGAAAGAAAATATTCTTGCCCTCAAGTTTTATAGAAATTTCTTAAACGATTTTTGGGCCCGTCACCAGATTCTGTACAACTGTCCTTTGGGTCTGTGTTGAAACGAGCGCTATTTTGAAAGTAAGACGGGGCAGAGCTGGCACAATCACGTCATTTGCTCCTAGGTCTGGAATTTGACAGTAAGAATTTGTTGCATCAATAGTAATGGATATTTGGAACAGTAATGTCCCCTTATTTCCCTTCACGCCCAAAGGTTCTTTCAGTCTTCTATGCGGTCAAAATCGAGCCATGTGCTTGTGAAAATTTTTTTTTATAAACAAAATAAAAAATTAATTAATTAATTAAAACCATGGCAGGCATTGAAGGTGAAGAAGATTATGTTTTTTTTGATCGTGGAGACGACATGAGTGAAATGATCCCCTTTTACACAGCATCGCTCAACGCTCTCAATCGGCGTGAATTAACAGAAAGTACGGTCGAAGCATTTTCAAAAGTTTAGGCCAAGAACCTCCCGAATTATAGACCAAATGATTTTGAATTAGAAATGGTCATTTGTCTGTGAAAAACGACCAAGGGCAAAATTGTTCGGCTTACAACTAAACCAACCCATCAAAGTTTTTAGCCAAGAGTACAATTATACAAGACTCAGTGTGAAAGATCAAAATCGCCTTGGTTTGTTAGAAAGGAAATTAGGGCGGAGGCAGTTCTAAATTCAAAAACACTGCAGGAACTCCCAACAGCTAACCAAATACAAAAAATGGAACTTGAAGAATTAAATCAATCGGAGATGAAATAATAAATGCAATAGAAGCAGAAACCAGTTTTTCAGAAAAAACAGATTAAAGACTATACACGACTCCCCGCTGCCCATGCGAGAAATAGCAGCCCCTTTATCATGCTTGAGAAGCATCAAGGCGAATTAACAAACAATTTTGCAAACTAGGGGAAACTAGATGAGCAATAAAAAGAGAAAAAGAAAAACTCGTTGAGGCTGATGACGCCAACTTAGGGCCTGATATTAAAGAAAGAATAAGACAAAGACTAAAAAAACTTGAACAAAAAAGATCGGCAAGACTAAAGCGTGACTACTAACCGAGACCAATTACGAACTCAAGTGAATAGAAATAAGAGAAACTTCGAAAAAAATTTTATATGAAGACACGACACTAGCAGAAAGAATACGAACACTGTTTAGGGGAGCAAGGAGTCACATTAGCAAGCGTTATAAAAGGCCTTTTGGATTTGCAATAAGTACACTGGTGTTGGCTATTACAGGCGGCGGGGGCCAAAGTTCAGTACCTCCACCGCCATCGCCTCCGCCTGTTTAAAACATGGGTAAAAAAACAGCTTGATCATCTTGCAAGTTTATTAAAAAAATTAGTGGTAAAGCCGTGGACGCTTTTCCAGGAATATTGGGGGTATTGTCAGCTGGCTTTTGTCTACTGCAAGCAAAAATAGTTGGCTTTATGGCCCAGCACTTATGGACATTAGTTCTCGTATAGTTGGGTTACTATTTTTGTAAAATAAAGGCCAAGTAATCCCATGCCAGTTAAACCCAAAAACAACGCTGTCTTTTCATATTCTGGTCATCGCGAACAGAGTCCGCGAGCTTTTCTGAGTCTTCAATGACTTTGGGGGGTTTGGACTTTGGAATTAGATGACTTAATCTTTGGGTGTTCTTTTATTGTTTGTAATATACTGGCTCAGAATTTATGTCGTTTTTTCCAAACTTCTGTTCATTGCCTGCCTTTAAAAATTTCATTATTATAGTTATTATTGTACCTATTCTGGAGTCTGAGGCAGAAGGCAGCATGTAAAACCAGTGCCAACAGCAAAGCTACTTTCGATCTTGCGTATTGTAAAACATGTTTGGTATCTTTGAATACTTGAAGGTAAATCAACTGTAGAATTAATGGCGTCCTCTAAAATTTTCTAAGTATTGTTTTTTGTGCGTCAAAGCCAGTAGAAGGATCAGTTATGCCGATCTTGCCTGTGTTGCGAACCTAGCAAACACCAAACGTAAGTGCGATAGAGTCGTTTATTCGTTCTATTCCCGCTCTAGTTTGGCCCTTAGAAATGTCTAAGATTAATGTTGTCCATGCTGTTTTATGCTCTTGCGTAGGGACCCGGGCTCAACAAATTTGTGCCAAAAAAGAAGATTTGAAAGGGGGATGCCAGTCATAGTTATACTTTCGGGGCGTGCCCCGAAAATAAAGGTCGCTTTGGCCATGATTATGTCCAACTTTTGTTAAAGCCTGTCTTGAGTTAATATTGAATTCGTTACAGATCCTTTCAAAAGCCTTTTTGTCTATCTGTTGCTGAGTGGATTAATGGTTTGTCATTTGGTAATGGCGCTTGCCAAATTCAGTCAAAATACGTCTGAAGGTGTAATAAAAAATGAAATCTGTACACTGACCTCACCAAAGGATCATGGTGATTTAAATGATTTGGCATAAAGCCCCTCCACACCCCGTTGATGCGCAAAACACAGCAAGTTTAATGGTTCTGATAAAACTGCATCGGATGACTAAACCACGCTTCTTGATGTGGTCGTTTTCAATAGGGGGTTAAAATAGCTCTTCAATGGAGTACTCACCTTTTTATGAAAAGAGGCAGCTGGGGACGCAATGTCAGAGTATCAGTTGCTAATTTTTTAAGTTGTAGTGCGGCCCAACAGAATATTTTGCACCAGTATATTTGAATGCACTCATTTTTTTTCGTTTAAAAAAATGTTTGTAACATAAAAAACCCAAGACCGTCCTTCGTTTTTAGAACATGCTATTGATAACGAAAGCGGGGCCAAAATGGTTGCGCTTCATGAAATATTTTACAAAGTCGTATGGTTTAATATAAGTGAATCCGGAAGAATAATAAGATTCAAAAAATTTATAATGCAGGAACATAGTTAGCCAGTTAACAATAGCTGATGGTTTATTACGGGTTTTGCTCACTAAAAAAGCAAAGAGTAACTTCGACATTACTCTCAACTTAACAATGCGAAACTAAAAACAATGTTACATTTAAGCTGAAGAAGAAGTAGGGGGTTACTATTTTGATAAAGAACTGCTAAAATGTTAGGCTTTACACTAACAATTATATATTTAGAGTTACACCAACCAAAACTACTTATGAGGGGAAAGTCCGCTCGATCTTGCATTACATTCATTACTCTATGTTCATTTGGATGAGCTAAGCACTGATGAAAACTTATATGATGGAAGGCCCTCAACTGTTTTAAGAGCTCTTCGTCAGGGAAAGCTGCATATTGCGATTTATGAAATTATACAATTCCCTAATTTACAGTTTAAAGGATTATTTTTTGTGGGAGGGTCGGATCATTTAATATAAAAATCAAAGACAAAGCGGGAAAGTTGTAAAGGTGATAACCTGCACATTTTTTTGGGAAAATTAAAATAATACGTTACTAAAAATAATGTCGCGGGGGCCAGAAGAATCAGGATTTTACATTAGCGCCTGTGAGGTGTATAACCTTAGAATTAAAAGACCTTGCGGGACGTTGCGGACTTTGAACAGAACGGTGAGATAGGCGCTTTGTATGGTTTTGAGTACACTAAAATGGTAAATTTAAACGCAAAGAGGTTGGCGACAACAAAAAGTTTCCTAAACTAGAACAGCTGCGCAATTTAGAAGCAATAATGTTGCCAGTATGAATATAAAATAGTTCGAAAACCTACCTCAAATGGCATTTAGAACCATATTTAGAATGGGACATAAAATTTGAATTCATAAGCCCATTTACATATTTTAGCCGTCAAAAAGTTTTCAGAAAAGCATTTAACTCTGGCCCTTTACTTTGTAAGTCTTATGCCAGACGACATAGTCGGAAAGAGATTGAAATAACGCCGTATGGGAAAAAGCAGTACATCCTCCACAGAAAAGAAACAGTTAAAAAAAGCTTCTACAAAATTACAGTCTTTCCAAGCGAAAATTAGGAGACACGTTCACAATGATATTTGAAATTTCTGTCTTTAAAATGTGGAGAGGGATGGGGTTGTGGGCGTTAGTGATGACCTTTAAAGGAATTATATTAGCTGGAAAAAACTTAGACGTTAAACCCCTTTAAACATTTACCATCGTCGTTCTCACAGGGTGAGGATATTAAGATCATAACAACAGTACAAAATAAATTTGTGATTTAAAATAGAAACAATCTTACAGAACTGAATGGATTATTCTACACATTTAGGCCTCATAGGGTTTTATTATACTGAACAATTTTTTGAGGGAGAGTTGAAAAAAAAATAATAACTGGTTTGTTTAAAATTTTCTGCTAAAAAAACTAGGGAAAGGCATTTAAACTTTATGACAAAAACTCCTCTTTTGTTTCTTTGTTTTGGGTGGGGCCAGACGGGTTGTGGAAAAACCCAATTTTTTCCCCTCGACTTGTTCCCAAACAGTTTTTCGTTAAAATTTTTTGACCCTATTGTAATTTTTGCCCAACACTTAAAGGGAACAAAGCTTATCATGTAAAATTTTTTTAATTTTTGGGAAGATGATGACATATATTTATTTTGATCCTAGCAAAAAAATGAGGGGAGTGTTTAAAACCCGTTTTATAAAATTTTTTGAAAAAACGCAGACCTATTTTTTATAGATGCCCTTTTTCGGCAAAAAGGACTATTTAAAAAAAAGAAATACTTTGTAAAATTTTTTGGCTTTCAGTGGAAGACATGCGGGGAAAAAGGGTGTGTGGATTTTATGTCAAAAAAAAAAAACTCAGTTTTAAAAAAAATTTGGGAGAACATTTTAAGACTGTAGTTCTTTTTCACTGAAAAAACAGGATTTCATTTGATGAATTTTTTCGGGGAAAAATGTTTGTTATTGAAAAGGGGACCGGAAAAAAAACACGGGTTTTAAGAAAAATTTAAAAATTCTGAAAAGTTTAGAAAATTTAAAGTATTGAAAAGGGAAAACCCCCAAACCCCAGTATTTTTGGGTTTGGGGAAAATAATCGTTTTTTTTTTTTGGGTATTGAAGTCTTATTGTCAGAGAACGGGAAAAACTTATTCTGGGCCACTTTCGCCCAAAAAAATTTTTTGAGGGCGAAGGTGGCCCAAAAATAAAGGGTTTTCCCCTGTTCTTTTAGGGGTTTTTCCCCTCGTTTGAACCACGTGCCCCGGTTTACCCCCAAAACCAGCGATCGCTTTCCCCCCCCGGCGCGCCGAACAAAAGGGCCAACACCCCGCTGGGGCTGCAGCCCTTTGTTGGCAGGGCCCAGAGGGGGGCCGCAATCGGGGTGCCCCGTGCCAAAATGGGGTGGGTCAGGAAGGGGGGGGACAGCAAAGGGGTTTACCAATGACCTGAGTCCCAAGGACAGAAACAGGGGAAGTTAAACAATGCAAGAAATCCCCGCTCAAAAAATGTTAATAAATGGGCATGGAGGCAGACCATCGGACATGAACCTAAATTTTTTTTAAATTAAAATGGGGAAAAAACCTGTTTTGAAAAATTTACAAGATTTTTTTCTTTTGTCAACATATTAACTTCTTTCGTTTTTTGAAATGTTTAACAAAAAACTTTAAACAGCCAGTTGTTTTGGTTTGAGGGAATTTTTTAAAAATTTTCTTTTTAAATTTTTGCTCCTCCCAAAAAAAACTTTCAATTCGGGGGAAAAAATTTTAGGGGGAAATTTTCTTTTACAAGTGAAAAATTTTTGAAAAAGTTTGTCGTTCAAGTTAGACTGTGTTGTGTTTATGCTTTTTGTTTTAAGATAAAAAATAAGTTTCCTGAACATTGATAAAGTTACTGAGGGTTCCCATGTACATTGTTCCTGAGGGGGGGGCCGGCAATGATCAAAAAACTAAAAAATGGCTTACTTATTTTTGAAGAGAATTGTTACGGTATGGGATAAGGATGAGGAAATATTTGATGGTGTGCGGAGATATAAAATTCCCGAAAAAGGGGGAAATAAGGCAAGTACGGGAGAGCTTGATCATTTTTTTGCCAGTGAAATTGAAAGCGGGGATGTTTTTTAAAAGAAAGGGTGGGGCGTGTTTAAAAGGATTTGGTGGTAAATTTAATTTTTGGGAAAATCGCTGTTGATTTTTTTTTTTTCTTATTTGATTTGAGATTATTAATGGGTCTTGTGCGAATGATCGAATGGTAAATTTTTATTTGTGTCCCCCCAGGGAAACAGTGTTATCAAATTTTTTTGTTCAAAAAGGGTTATCGGATATGTGAAATTTTTCAATTTGGGGGAGAGTTTTTCCCTTTTTGGCATCTACCATTCAATTGCCCCCTGGAAAAGTTTTTTGGGAGTAAAGGGTTTTGTGTCCCCCATTTTCCGCCCCCCTGAACACAAGAAGAAAAAAAGGGTAATGTGTTTAAAAGGGGATTGGGGGTTTTTTACAAAGGGGAAAAGGGGAATCTGATGAGTTTAAAAGGGTTTTTTAAATACAGCACGACTGATTTTTGCCACGGAGGTTAACAGGGGCCCCGCTTTTTAAAATAAGTGAAATTGTTAGGGGGCTGCAGCTTTCCATGGTTAGGGGGGTTTTTGGGAGAAAAAAAAAAAAGGGTTGAAAATTTTTGGGTTTTTTGATTTTAGTGCGAACAGAAGAAAAAGGGACGGGCTTACAAACTTCTGAGATTTTTTTTCCGTAGAGCAAAATTACCTGAATACAAACCCACTGAAAAAGAACTTACATAAAAAAAAAAAAGGTTATGGTCAATTGAAAAGAGAAAAAAAGAGGTTTTTCCTAATGAAACAAAAAATTAAAGGAAGTTTAAAAGACTCAATCCCCCGATCCAAAACTTTTTGGTCAACAATAAAAAATGTTGCGGGAAAAAGGCAGGGTTTTTTTTAACGGTTTAAAGCACCAAACAGGGGGTACGACCATTTTCCAGTGTTTTCAGTGACTTCGAAAGTACCCCCTGTACATAAAAGTTATGAATACGATGGGGGGGGGAACGAAGACCCAAATTTCTTTAATGATCCAATCACTAAACAAGAGGTCGTAAAGGAAATTAAAAAACCTAAAAGGGGAAAAAAGGGGCCCGGGCCCGGGAAACCAAAGCCCTTTCGCGGAAAATGTTTAAACTTCCCAAGCGCGGGGTTTTAGTGGTTTTTCTGGTTGAAACAAAACTATTGCTATTTTTTATTTTGGGAAATTTGGTTTTCCCCAAGTTTGGGGTTAAATCAATAATCATCCAATTCAAAAAAAGGGGAGACACAAATAACCCAGACAACTATAGAGGGGTGGTTTCTAAAAAAGGGTAAAAAAAATTTACACAAATTTTTTAAACAAACACGGACAAAATGGGTGAAAATGGGAAAAAAACAAAAATAGAAGAAAAAGGGGGTTTTTAGGAAAGATTTTTAGAACGATAGATACATCTTTATTTTTAAAAAACGCACTTGTCCAAAGTATCTACTCCGAAATGCTAAATTATATGTAGCCTTTGTTGACTTTTGAAAAGCCTTTCGAATTTAGTGAACAGGAAAAAGTCTTTGGAATTTTTTTGAGAAAAAATTTGGGATTAAGGGAAAAGGGAAAAAGGCACTTAAGGGGGTGTACGATTCTGTAGTGGCTTGCGTTCGTGTTTAAGGGGAAAAATTTTCAGATTACTTTGGCCGTTCCCCGGGGGTGTAAAAACAGGGGGTTTTCTTTCTAAGCCCCCAGGGTTTTCTAATTTTTCAAACAACCCAAAAATTTGCGTTTTGGGGAATCAACAAACCCAGGCAGACAAAGGTATTTAAAAAGATACCAGATGCTAAATTTAAATTTCCTGTGTTTTTTTGGGAGTTTATTTTTGTTTTTCTTTCGGGTACATAATTGGTTTACAAAACCCGTTGACAGCATTAAAAAAGAAGCAGATCGGTTTGGGAATTTTGTTGTTTTAAACTGGAAAAAAAAAAAAAAATATTATGATTTTTAGAATGGGGGGGCATCTTTCTAGACACCAAAAAAGGGTGGTACGGGAACACAGAAAATAAAAATTTACAAACAGTTATAAATAACCCCGGTCTAAATTTTTACAACCCAAACTCAGTCTTAATGCGGTTTGACAGAAAAGTTTTAGAAAAGGAAAGGAGGGTGATTTAAAAATTTTTTTAAAACAAATTTAGATAAAATTTGATTTAGTTTAACCATGATTTTTTTGGAAAAATTTTCGACACTAGATAAAACCCCCATAATTTAAAATATGAGGGGAGGTGTGGGGGGGGGCCCGGGCCCCAACGAAAAAAAAAGTGTCCATACTTTGCAATCAAGCGTTTTCCCAAAAGGGTTTCCCTTTTCATTTTTCTAACAAAATGGTTTATTTCGGAAAAATGGGAAAGGGATCCCCCAATATACATTTCCTATATAAAATGTATCCCAAATTTTGGGTTTTAAAAATGTTTTTTAAATACCTTAACAAGGTTATGTAAACAGGCGTAAAAAAATGTTGTTTAAAAACACTGGAATGGAAAGTTTAATGGGGGATCCAAAGTAAAGAAAATGTTAACCCGAAAAAGGGTTTGGCATTGTCTGGTAAGCCAAGAAGTAGGAAATGTAAAATTTTTTTATCTCGAATTTAAAGAAATGAAATTTATCTGTATGTTTCAACAAAACTGGGACTCTCACATGGAAGGAAAGGGGGAAAAAAACAGATGGTTTTTTTTTCATTTTTAAAAAATAACCGGGAACCTGAAAAGTATTTATCGGTTTGGGAATAGATTTCATGGACAGAAGCGCACTGGCAAGATTTCGAACAAGAACATTAAAGGGTTTTTTTGGCCCAAAAAAAATTGGGTTTTTGCTTGATAAAAACAAAGGGTTGTTTCCCGTCGCAAAAAAAAACGCCACTTTAAATGATAAAGCACTTTTTTTTACCATTGTGAAAGCTTACCGACATATTCGCGGAAAATTTTGCTTGTTTTGGTTTTATTGTACCCCCAAAAAGCCCCCAAACTGCTTTATACATTGACACTTTTAAAACGAATCGCTGGGTCAAATCCTTTGCAAGTTATATTGCCCAAGCTAGTAAAATCAGAAAAAAGTCACTTCCCCAAAATTTAATTTTCCCCTTGTAAACATTTTTTTTTTTAATTTTTTTTTTTTTTTTTTTTTATTTTTTTTTTTTTCCCCGTGCCTGGTGGTCATTGATTCTGTGAAACAATGGTTTAAAGTTTTACGAGATTTCTGTTGTTTTTTTGTTTTGCTTTTGTCCAACACAACTTTTGAAGTTGGGCTTTGAGTGTGGGGAGTGTGTACACAGATGTCTAAAAAAATTTTACCCTTTTTGGGGGAAAATTTTTTTCAAAAATTGTTCTTTATTGGGGTTTAAAAAGTTCACGCCCCCATGTCATAACGGCTGTACAAACTATTACTTTAAAATATCATTTAGTCCTTTTTCATTGAGGGCATTGAGTCTCTCTCTCTCTCTTCTCTTTTTCTCCCTTCCCCTTTTTCTCTTCTCTTTCTTCCTCTTCTCTCCCCTCTCTCTCTCTCTGATAAATTTTTCTTGTTTTGCTGTTGTTTTGGTTTTGGGTTTTTTTTGTTCCTTTTTTCTTTTTTAAAATCTCTTTTCATTTTTCATGCAATTTAATTGTTGCATTTTTTTCATGTATAATGTTTTTTTTTGCTTCTTTTTTTTTATTTATTCTTTTTTTTTTTAAAATTTTTATATTATATTTTATTATATAAAAAATATATTTTTATATTATATTAAAATTTTTTATATTATATATATTATTTTTATATATAAAATTTCCCTTTCCCAAACCCGGGTGTTAAAAAAAAGTATTCCCCTTTTGTCCCTATCCCTTTAAAAAAAAGATTCATTCGTTTTGTTCATTCGTTCGTTCGTTCGTTCTTCTTTCTTCTTCTCCTTCACCTTTTTAAAATCCGTAAAAATTATTGGGGAGTGCAAGGGAATTTTCAGTTCACTGGGTTTCCCCCAACCCCAGTCGCTTTTTTTTCAAGGGTTGGGTCTCTGCGAATTTTTTTCTCCTTCCTCTTGCAGTGTTTTCAATTCCCCTGTGTTAGTTTTTCCCCCTTTAGTCCCCACCCTCAAACAGTTTTGGGGGGACTGTTTTTGCACAGCCATTGGATTTTGGGTTTTAAAGGCCAAATAAACTGTTCTCTTGGGGGAAGTTTTTTGGGACAGCCATTGGGATCTGTTATATCCAAATTTAACGAAGTTTTTTTTACTTAATTGATGATAGCTTTTTTTTTTTTTCAGGTTTAAAAGGTTTCAGCTTGGGGGGTTTGGTGCCCAGGGCTTCATTGTATGACCCGTGCATGTGTTCTTAGTTTCTTACAAAGGGCACCTCATTTCCTTTTGGCTTGAAATTTATTTTTTTTTATGACCCGGATTGATCTTAAGTACTTCAAAAAACCTCATTTTCCCTTGGGTTTAGATCATTTAAATTTTAGACCAGTGCATGTGTCTTACGTTTTTTTTACAAAGACAACCCCATTTCCCTGGCTGAAATCTTCCAGGTCCCCCTGTGAGTGTCCCAAAGTTTTTATAGAAATAGGAAAATAAATACACCAATTGAGTGGGGGGATTTTCAACACTCCCAATATGTCTCCATGAATTTTTTTGAAAAAACCATTATTGATTGATAAACAATTCTTTTCATGGGACTAAAACCCCCTTTTTTCGGAGTCCTTTTAGGGACAGCTCTGTTTTGCTCGTTTTGAAAATTTTTTTTAAAAAAATTTTAAATTTTTGGGAAAAGGGTTTTTTGATTTTTTTTCTCAGGTTTAAACATGGTTTTTTCGTTTAGGGGAAAGGGAAAAGCGGGGTATTCCAATTTTTGTAAAATACTAAGGGCATTCGGGGTGATTTCAAGGGCCCCTCAAAAAACACTTTTTGTGAAAAAGACGCTAAATCAAACAAAACAAAAACCCAAAAAAAAACAAAACACCAGTGCCCGAACAGGAGTCTTAAACTTTCGTTTCATAGAGGGGGTAATTTGTTTATCTTGAAAATTTGGTTTTTATTTTTGGGCAGTGTTTAAAGCTGTCCTTCCAGCGCTCGAAGGAAAATTTTCTTTTTTGGGGCATCGTTGTAATGATGGGCCCCCCCAGAAATGAAAATTTTCTAACATTTCCCACCTTCTGCCCAAATTTACAGTAATTTTCCCTTGGGGGATGGTTTATAGTTGGCTGGTCATCAATTGGGGGTCTTCTCGGCGGCCCCATTTCCAGACCATCTCTTGTTGAAATTTTAAAGGTAATGATTATCACCCCACCGAATAACGTGGACAAATAAATCACAAAACAAAATGCGACGCGTTTCTACCTCTTAGGTCTTTCTTAGGCTTGATAACCAACAGTCAGGACAACGAAAATGAAGAACGACCAATCAGTTATCTTTGTCGAATTCGGCGCAAGATGGTCGTTGAATCGTTCTTCATTTTGGTTGTCTGAGTGTTGTTTTATCTTGCCTGAGAACGACTTAAGAGGTCGAAACGCGTCGTGTATTTTCTTTTCATTCGTTTGGTCCGCGTTATTCGGTGGAGTCATACAATTACTTTAAAAATGTGTTTAGATCTCCGCCTGTAGTCGCCGCACTTCGCAGCTAACATATCTTGTTGATGTTTTTTTTTCCCCAGTCTTTGAAAGAGGTTGGTGAGATTTTGTTCACGGATAGCCAGGTCATCGATGTCTACAAAGTGAAGTTTTGTGATGGTTCTCGATTAAGGTTAATTGCGCTGACACGCATTGGTCATAATACATTCGAGGACTCTCTTGAAAAAAGACAGAGATAGAAGGCAGACCTGAGGAAATCTTACGTACGTAACCACTCTCCTGTGTAAGTAGGCACTACTGGTTTTAGAGCATATTTGCTGGATTGTGTTGCTTAGTTAGTTTTTGTCAATGTTAAATTTCCTCAGTGTGGTCTATAACACCTTCTGCAGGCTCTGTCTAGCGCCTTCTTCAAGTCTGTGAAGACGTGGCCAGGACTCCCTCTGGAGTTAGAGGAGGTTTTTTTTTACAAAGAAATGCATGGTCTTTTCGATGGCATTGTATGTAGCCTTTGCGGAATTCAGCCTGTTATAGTGGGTGATTTACAACACTCTAATATGTCTCCATGAATTGTTTTGAAAATCATGTACCAACTTTGTTGATCTATGTACTGTCTAAATCAAATAGCACTACCATACTCCAGATGTGGTCTCATGAGTCCACTGAATGAAATGATAAATGTCATTCCGTCTGTGAATGTAATTCTTTTAACAATGCCAACCATCCTATTTGAAATGTTGATTGCGTATTTAATATGCTAATTTGACTTCAAACCTCTATCCATCTGACCATTGAATCCTTATCTGCTGGGCATTTTGTAACATATCCAGTTAACATCGCATACTTTTTGGTCGATTTTTTTCCTTGTACGATAACTTTACACTTTGAAGCATTCAAATACAAACTCCAGACCATTCGACCGGAGAATCTAAATCCCGTTGGAAACTTTCAAAAATTACGTGATGTATCATATGCTCTTTTTGTAATCTGCTGCTTTTGTTTTAACATAAATTGTTTATCATCGGCACAGAAAATTATGAAAAAGGGTGACAAGAATATACAGAAGACCATGCTTCCTCAAAGGGAGTAGAACATCTTTCCAGACAGGAAGTAGAACACCCCTTCCTGATAGGGAATAGAGCATACTTCCTGACAGAGAGTAAAACATCGTTCCTGACAGGGAGAAGAGCATTCTGCCTGACAGGACGTAGAACATCCTTCCTGACAGGGAGTAGAACATCCTTCCTGACAGTCCGTAGAACATCCTTCCTCATAGGGAGTAGAACATCCTTCCTGACATAGAACATCCTTCATGACATAGAACATCCTACCTGGCAGGGAGTGGAACATCCTTCCTGACAGGGAGTAGAACATCCTTCCTGACAGGGAGTAGAACATCCTTCCTGACAGGGAGTAGAACATCCTTCCTCATAGGGAGTAGAACATCATTCCTGACAGGGATAGAACATCCTTCCTGACATGGAGTAGAACATCCTTCCTGACAGTGAATAGAACATCCTTCCTGACAGGCGTAGAACATCCTTCTGACAGGGCGTAAACAATCCTTCCTGACAGGAGTAGAACATCCTTCCTGAACAGTGAGTAGAACATCCTTCCTGACAGGGCGTAGAACATCCTTCCTGAAAGGGAGTAGAACATCCTTCCTGACAGTGAGTAGAACAATCCTTCCTGACAGTGAGTAGAACATCCTTCATGACAGGGTGTAGAACATCCTCCTGACAGGGCGTAGAACATCCTTCCTGACAGGGAGTAGAACATCCTTCCTGACAGGGAGTAGAACATCCTTCCTGACAGGGCGTAGAACATCCTTCCTGACAGGGCGTAAGACATCCTTCCTCATAGGGATAGAACATCATTCCTGACAGGGAGTAGAACATCCTTCCTGACAGAGAGTAGAGCACCCTTCCTGACAGGGAGTAGAACATCCTTCCTGACAAAGCGTAGAGCACACCTTCCTGACAGAGAGTAGAGCACCCTTCCTGACAGGGAGTAGAGCATCCTTCATGACAGGGAGTAAGCACCCTTCCTGACAGGGAGTGGAACATCCTGACAGGCAGTAGAGCACCCTTCCTGACAGGAGTAGAACATCCTGACAGGGAGTAGAGCATCCTTCCTGACAGGGAGTAGAGCACCCTTCCTGACAGGGAGTAGAGCACCCTTCATGACAGGGAGTAGAGCACCCTACCTGACAGGGAGTAGAGCACCCTTCTGACAGGGAGTAGAGCACCTTTCCTGACAGGGAGTAGAGCATCCTTCCTGACAGGGATAGAGCACCCTTCCTGAAAGGGAGTAGAGCACCCTTCCTGACAGGGAGTAGAGCACCCTTCCTAACAGGGAGTAGAGCACCCTTCCTGACAGGGAGTAGAAACATCCTTCCTGACAGGGAGTAGAGCACCCTTCCTGACAGGGAGTAGAGCACCCTTCCTGACAGGGAGTAGAGCACCCTTCCTGACAGGGAGTAGAGCAACCCTTCCTGACAGGGAGTAGAACATCCTGACAGGGAGTAGAGCATCCTTCCTGACAGGGAGTAGAGCACCCTTCCTGACAGGGAGTGGAACATCCTTCCTGACAGGGTGAACATCCTGACAGGGAGTAGAGCACCCTTCCTGACAGGGAGTAGAGCACCCTTCCTGACAGAGAGTAGAGCACCCTTCCTGACAGGGAGTAGAGCACCTCCTGACAGGGAGTAGAACATCCTTCCTGACAGGGAGTAGAACATCCTGACAGGGAGTAGAGCCCCCTTCCTGACAGGGAGTAGAGCATCCTTCCTGACAGGGAGTAGAGCACCTTTCCTGACAGGGAGTAGAGCACCCTTCCTGACAGGGAGTAGAGCACCCTTCCTGACAGGGAGTAGAGCACCTTTCCTGACAGGGAGTAGAGCACCCTTCCTGACAAGGAGTAGAGAACCCTTCCTGACAGGGAGTAGAGCACCCTTCCTGACAGGAGTAGAACATCCTGACAGGGATAGAGCACCTTTCCTGACAGGGAGTAGAGCACCCTTCCTGACAGGGAGTAGAGTATCCTTCCTGACAGGAGTAGAGCACCCTTCCTGGCAGGGAGTAGAACATCCTTCCTGACAGGGAGTAGAACGTCCTTCCTGACAGGGAGTAGAACACCCTTCCTGACAGGGAGTAGACCACCCTTCCTGACAGGGAGTAGAACATCCTTCCTGACAGGGAGTAGAACATCCTGACAGGGAGTAGAGCACCCTTCCTGACAGGGAGTAGAACATCCTGACAGGGAGTAGAACATCCTTCCTGACAGGAGTAGAGCACCCCTTCCTGACAGGGAGTAGAACATCCTTCCTAACAGGGAGTAGAACATCCTTCCTGACAGGGAGTAGAACATCCTTCCTGACAAGGAGTAGAACATCCTGACAGGGAGTAGAACATCCTTCCTGACAGGGAGTAGAACATCCTTCCTGACAGGGAGTAGAACATCCTTCCTGACAGGGAGTAGAACATAACTTCCTGACAGGGATAGAACATCCTGACAGGGAGTAGAACACCCTTCTTGACAGGGAGTAGAGCACCCTTCCTGACAGGAGTATAGCACACTTCCTGACAGGGAGTAGAGCACCCTTCCTGACAGGAGTAGAACATCCTTCCTGCAGGAAGTAGAACATCCTTCCTGACAGGGAGTAGAGCACCCTTCCTGACAGAGAGTAGAGCACCCTTCCTGACAGAGAGTAAGCACCCTTCCTGGCAGGGAGTAGAACATTTTTCCTGACAGGGAATAGAACATCCATCCTGACAGGGAGTGGAACATCCTTCCTGACAGGGAGTAGAACATCCTTCCTGACAGGGAGTGGAACATCCTTCCTGACAGGGAGTGGAACATCCTTCCTGACATAGAACATCCATCCTGACAGGGAGTAGAAAACCCTTCCTGACAGGGAGTAGAACATCCTTCCTGACAGGGAGTAGAACATCCTTCCTGACAGGGAGTAAGAACATCCTTCCTGACAGGGAATGGAACATCCTTCCTGACATAGAACATCCATCCTGACAGGGAGTAGAAAATCCTGACAGGGAGTAGAACATCCTTCCTGACAGGGAGTAGAACATCCTTCCTGACAGGAGTAGAAACATCCTTCCTGACAGGGAATAGAACATCCTTCCTGACAGGGAGTAGAATATCCTTCCTGACATAGACCATCCTTCCAGACAGGGAATAGAACGTCCTTCTTGACAGGGAGTAGAACATATCTTCCTGACGTAGAACATCCTTCTTGACATAGAACATCCTTCCTGACAGGGAGTAGAACGTCCTTCCTGACATAGACCATCCTTCCAGACAGGGAGTAGAACGTCCTTCTTGACAGGGAGTAGAACATTCTTCCTGACGTAGAACATCCTTCTTGACATAGAACATCCTTCCTGACAGGGAGTAGAACGTCCTTCCTGACATAGACCATCCTTCCAGACAGGGAGTAGAACGTCCTCTTGACAGGGAGTAGAACATTCTTCCTGACGTAGAACATCTTTCTTGACATAGAACATCCTTCCTGACAGGGAGTAAACATCCTTCCTGACATAGACCATCCTTCCAGACAGGGAGTAGAACGTCCTTCTTGACAGGGAGTAGAACATTCTTCCTGACATAGAACATCCTTCCTGACAGGAGTAGAACGTCCTTCCTGACAAGGAGTAGAACATCCTATCCTGACATAGAACATCCTCCTGACAGGGAGTAGAACATCCTTCCTGACATAGAACATCCTTACTGACATAGAACATCCTTCCTGACAGGGAATAAAACGTCTTCCTGACATAGAACGTCCTTCCTGACAGGGAGTAGAACATCATTCCTGACAGGGAGTAGAACATCCTTCCTGACAGGGAGTAGAACATCCTTCCTGACATAGAACATCCTTCCTGACAGGGAGTAGAACATCCTGACAGGGAGTAGAACATCCTTCCTGACAGGGAGTAGAGCACCCTTCCTGACAGGGAGTAGAACATCCTTCCTGACAGGGAGTAGAACATCCTGACAGGGAGTAGAACATCCTTCCTGACAGAGAGTAGAGCACCCTTCCTGACAGAGAGTAGAGCACCCTTCCTGACGAGAGTAGAACACCCTTCCTGACAGGGAGTAGAACATATTTCCTGACAGGGAATAGAACATCTGACAGAAGTAGAACATCCTTCCTGACAGGGAGTGGAACATCCTTCCTGACATAGAACATCCTTCCTGACAGGGAATAGAACGTCCTTCCTCACAGGGAGTAGAACATCCTTCCTGACAGGGCGTAGAACATCCTTCCTGACAGGGAGTAGAACATCCTTCCTGACAGGCGTAGAGCATCCTTCCTGACAGGGAGTAGAACATCCTTCCTGACAGGAGTAGAACATTGTTCCTGACAGGAGTAGAACATCCATCCTGACAGGGAGTAGAGCACCCTTCCTGACAGGGAGTAGAACATCCTTCCTGACAGGGAGTAGAACATCCTTCCTGACAGGGAGTAGAACATCCTTCCTGACAGGAGTAGAACATCCTTCCTGACAGGGAGTAGAGCACCCTTCCTGACAGGAGTAGAACATCCTTCCTGACAGGGAGTAGAACATCCTTCCTGACATAGACCATCCTTCCTGACAGGGAGTAGAACATCCTTCCTGACAAAACGTTAGGGCATCTTTCCTCATAGGAAGTACAGCATCCTTTTCAATTGGGGGAGAGGGGGGGGGGGGGGGGGGGGTAGCATCCTTCCTGACAAAGGTGAACATCGCTCCCGACCAGGAACGGGGCATCGTCTCCAAAGGAAGCAGGGCATCTTTCGTGACTAGGAGTGAGGCACTATTCTCAACTGGAGGTCGAGCATCATATCCAACAGGGAGCTGGACACCCCTGCCAAGTACCAAACAGAAAACGCCGAAACCACTGTGCCTGACAGTCATCCCATTTCAAATAATTCACCATTTCAGATAGTTTAGATCATCCGGATGATCATAGAAAGGCAATATTTCATGGCCTAAAATTAATCCAAGCCAAAGACCGGCATGTTTGTTTACCGTATACCCTCTACCACTGCCATTTTTTTCTTCAGGCGACTCCGTTTAGCTGCACATTTTCGAGGTTTAGAGACTCCTTTAAGTACCAACGACCCAAAAGATATTTCCCATGTACTTCCCAAAGAGCCCAGCACCTGGACGCTAAGACCTGGACTACTATATAGACACCAACCGCGGGAAAGTTCTGAGTTGCAAATAACGCCCCACTAATATTCCAACCTCAATATCCAAGAGCTAAAGCTCTCAAAGAAATCAAGAATCGCACATACATCATAATCAAATCTGCAGATAATGCGGGGCAATTGTGGTGTGGCATAAAGACTTGTATCTTGATGAAGCTGACGTCATTTATCAAATGGTACTTTTTATTAAAAGATTTTGTTCTCATCAACAAAACAAGACAATACTATGGTTCGCAAACCATTACAATGCAATATCTTCTAGACACCTACCCTACTAAAGCTTCATTTGCCATAACAAATGAACCCTGTGCACCCCACTTCTATCTCCTTCCCCAAATCTAACTCAACAATCCTGTTCGGCCAATCACTTCGGCCTGTTCTTTGTCCCACTAATCTCACCACTGAGTTCTTGGACTCTGTCTTTCAGCCTCTAGTTGCAGCGCTCCTACCTACCTTAACGATACCAATCATGCCCCAGCATCTTCGACCAGTTCATTTTTCCTAACAGTCCTCATCGTTTCGTCTTCACTGTGGACGGGACAGCTTTGTATACTAAAATACTTAACAATGAAGGCCTGCAGCGCTGCCAGTTTCTTAAAGAAAGCCATCTAAACACTGATATCACCCCCATAGTCCGTCTAACAGAACTTGTACTAACGTTAAACTCATTCTGCTGCACTGAAAACCACTACCGACAAGTACGTGGAGTGCCCATGGGCACCAAAATGGGACCATCATAATCGGATACGTGGAACAAAAGATCTTTCGCACCTTCCAAGGAAAATTCCTGGCCTCTTCAAACGATTCATTGATGATTTGTGAGGAGCCACATCCAGTTCAAACTCTGACCTTCTACAGTTCATAACATTTGTTTGTAATTTCCATCCAGTTCGCTTCACCTATGAGATTTTGGACACCTCTGTTTCGTTTTGGATATCCAACTGTCCATCTCATCTGACTCCCAACACCTGTCAAGTGTTTTTTTTTAACAAGCCCACCGATTGTCATTCTTTCCTATTGTATTCATCTAATCATCCACGTGCTGCGAAGGACATCATTCTCCTTCTCCCAGTTCTTACGTATCCGACGCTTGTGCAATGATAACCAGAACTTTGAGGCAAAGGCACTGGAAATTGCATTCTTTTTCAAGACATGTGTGTTATCCACACACCATGGTTGAGAGGCTCTTGTTCGAGCAAACTCTGTTTCCAGATCAGAAGCCTTGATGCCCAAACCTGACAACAAAGACCGTATTCCATTGACACTTAATCTACCACCCCCATAATATTCCTGTCAAAATCTACAATGTGATCCAAAGCTGAAATCGACCACTCCCAAACCTCCCCTCATTGCCTACACGACAGATAAAAACCTTTACGACCACCTGGTGCGGTCCAAGTTCAGTACAAACACCAACTCTTCAGCCGAAAACTGCCCATGCAATCAGTCGAATGCAAAACCTGCTCCTTCATTGCCAGCATCGACAGCATCACTGCCCAAAAGGAAAATTCAATGTCCAGTCCCGTTTCACCTGCCAGTCCACTAACTTGGTGTATGTACTGAGATGCAGCCTCTCCTCAAAGTTGTACGTTGTGAGTGGGGGGGGGGGGGGATGGCACCCTCAACGAAAGCTTTGTGGAGCACCTTAGCACCATCCAGCTGCTGTCCCATGCAACACCAGTGGGGATTCATTTCAATGCTGATTGCCGCAGCCAGACCCACTTATCTCCGTCACTGCTGTTTGGAAAAACCACTCCTCGCTCCAGAGAGAAAATTCATAGAGTCAAAGATCATCTCTGGCCTTGGCACCACACTTCCTGATGGACTCAATTCCCACAATAGAGTCAAAGATCATCTCTGCCTTGGCACCACACTTCCTGATGGACTCAATTCCCACAATAGAGTCAAAGATCACTCTGGGCCTTGGCACCACACTTCCTGAAGGACTCAATTCCCACAATAGAGTCAAAGATCATCTCTGGCCTTGGCACCACACTTCCTGATGGACTCAATTCCCACAATAGAGTCCAAAGATCATCTATGCCTTGGCACCACACTTCCTGATGGACTTAATTCCCACAATAGAGTCAAAGATCATCTCTGCCTTGGCACCACACTTCCTGATGGACTCAATTCCCACAATAGAGTCAAAGATCATCTCTGGCCTGGCACCACACTTCCTGATGGACTCAATTCCACAATAGAGTCAAAGGGATCATCTCTGGCCTTGGCACCACACTTCCTGATGGACTCAATTCCCACAATAGAGTCAAAGATCATCTCTGGCCTTGGCACCACACTTCCTGAAGGACTCAATTCCCACAATAGAGTCAAAGGATCATCTCTGGCCTTGGCACCACACTTCCTGATGGACTCAATTCCCACAATAGAGTCAAAGATCATCTCTGCTGGCACCACACTTCCTGATGGACTCAATTCCCACAATAGAGTCAAAGATCATCTCTGGCCTTGCACCACACTTCCTGATGGACTCAATTCCCACAATAGAGTCAAAGATCATCTCTGGCCTTGGCACCACACATCCTGATGGACTCAATTCCCACAATAGAGTCAAAGATCATCTCTGGCCTTGGCACCACACTTCCTGATGGACTCAATTCCCACAATAGAGTCAAAGATCATCTCTGGCCTTGGCACCACACTTCCTGATGGACTTCAATTCCCACAATAGAGTCAAAGATCATCTCTGGCCTTGGCACCACACTTCCTGATGGACTCAATTCCCACAATAGAGTCAAAGATCATCTCTGGCCTTGGCACCACACTTCCTGATGGACTCAATTCCCACTCTTTCCTTTTCACCAGCCTTCCTCCATCCCTCTCTCTACATCTCCCCTCCCCTCCCCTCTCCTCCATCCCTCTCTCTACATCTCCCCTCCCTCCTCCTCCATCCCTCTCTCTACATCTCCCCTCCCCTCTCCGCCATCCCTCTCTCTACATCTCCCCTCCCCTCTCCTCCATCCCTCTCCTACATCTCCCCCCTCCCCTCTCCTCCATCCCTCTCTCTACATCTCCCCTCCCCTCTCCTCCATCCCTCTCTCTACATCTCCCCCTCCCCTCTCCTCCATCCCTCTCTCTACATCTCCCCTCCCCTCTCCTCCATCCCTCCCTCTACATCTCCCCTCCCCTCTCCTCCATCCCTCTCTCTACATCTCCCCTCCCCTCTCCTCCATCCCTCTCTCTACATCTCCCCCCCTCTCCTCCATCCCTCTCTCTACATCTCTCCTCCCCTCTCCTCCATCCCTCCCTCTACATCTCCCCTCCCCTCTCCTCCATCCCCTCTCTCTACATCTCCCCTCCCCTCTCCTCCATCCCTCTCTCTACATCTCCCTCCCCTCTCCTCCATCCCTCTCTCTACATCTCCCCCTCCCCTCTCCTCCATCCCTCTCTCTACATCTCTCCTCCCTCTCCTCCATCCCTCTCTCTACATCTCTCCTCCCCTCTCCTCCATCCCTCTCTCTACATCTCTCCTCCCCTCTCCTCCATCCCTCTCTCTACATCTCCCCTCTCCCTCTCCTCCATCCATCTCTCTACATCTCCCCTCCCCTCCTCCTCCATACCCTCTCTCTACATCTTCCCTCCCCCAGTTTCCCCAACCCATCATCTTTATGACAACAACCCATCTACACACATCCCTCTCTCTCCATCTCCCCTCCCCCAATTTCCCAAACCCATCATCTTTATGACAACAACCCATCTACACACATCCCTCTCTCTACGTCTCCCCTCCCCCAGTTTCCCCAACCCATCATCTTTATGACAACAACCCATCTACACACATCCCTTCTCTCTACGTCTCCCCTCCCCCAGTTTCCCCAACCCATCATCTTTATGACAACAACCCATCTACACACATCCCTCTCTCTACGTCTCCCCTCCCCCAGTTTCCCCAACCATCATCTGTATGACAACAACCCATCTACACACATCCCTCTCTCTACGTCTCCCTCCCCCAGTTTCCCCAACCCATCATCTTTATGACAACAACCCATCTACACACATCCCTCTCCTACGTCCTCCCCTCCCCCAGTTTCCCCAACCCATCATCTTTATGACAACAACCCATCTACACACATCCCTCTCTCTACGTCTCCCCTCCCCCAGTATCCCCAACCCATCATCTTTATGACAACAACCCATCTACACACATCCCTCTCTCTCTACGTCTCCCCTCCCCCAATTTCCCCAACCATCACTTTATGACAACAACCCATCTACACACATCCCTCTCTCTACGTCTCCCCTCCCCCAGTTTCCCCAACCCGTCATCTTTATGACAACAACCCATCTACACAACATCCCTCTCTCTACATCCCCCTGCCCCAATTTCCCCAACCCATCATCTTTATGACAACAACCCATCTACACACATCCCTCTCTCTACATCTCCCCCTCCCCCAATTTCCCCAACCCATCATCTTTATGACAACAACCCACTTCACACATCCCTCTCTCTACGTCTCTCCCCTCCCCCAGTTTCCCCAACCCATCATCTTTATGACAACAACCCATCTACACACATCCCTCCTCTCTACGTCTCCCCTCCCCCAATTTCCCCAACCCATCATCTGTATGACAACAACCCATCTACACACATCCCTCTCTCTACGTCTCCCCTCCCCACATTTCTCCCCAACCCATCTCTGTATGACAACAACCCATCTACACACATCCCTCTCTCTACGTCTCCCTTCTCCCCCCCCAGTTTCCCCAACCCATCATCTTTATGACAACAACCCATCTACACACATCCCTCTCTCTACGTCTCCCCTCCCCCAGTTTCCCCAACCCATCATCTTTTATGACAACAACCCATCTACACACATCCCTCTCTCTACGTCTCCCCTCCCCCCAGTATCCCCAACCCATCATTTTTATGACAACAACCCAATCTACACACATCCTCTCTCTCTACGTCTCCCCTCCCCCAATTTCCCCAACCCTCATCTTTATGAACAACAACCCATCTACACACATCCCTCTCTCTACGTCTTCCCCTCCCCCAGTTTCCCCAACCCGTCATCTTTATGACAACAACCCATCTACACACATCCCTCTCTCTACATCTCCCCTGCCCCAATTTCCCCAACCCATCATCTTTATGACAACAACCCATCTACACACATCCCTCTCTCTACATCTCCCCTCCCCCAATTTCCCCAACCCATCATCTTTATGACAACAACCCATCTACACACATCCCTCTCTCTACGTCTCCCCTCCCCCAGTTTCCCCAACCCATCATCTTTATGACAACAACCCATCTACACACATCCCTCTCTCTACGTCTCCCCTCCCCCAATTTCCCCAACCCATCATCTTTATGACAACAACCCATCTACACACATCCCTCTCTCTCTACGTCTCTCCTCCCCCAATTTCCCCACCCATCATCTTTATGACAACAACCCATCTACACACTCCCTCTCTCTACGTCTCCCCTCCCCCAATTTCCCCAACCCATCATCTTTATGACAACAACCCATCTACACACATCCCCTCTCTACATCTCCCCTCCCCCAGTTTCCCCAACCCATCATCTTTATGACAACAACCCATCTACACACATCCCTCTCTCTACGTCTCCCCTCCCCCAGTTTCCCCAACCCATCAATCTTTATGACAACAACCCATCTACACACATCCCTCTCTCTACGTCTCCCCTCCCCCAGTTTCCCCAACCCATCATCTTTATGACAACAACCCATCTACACACATCCCTCTCTCTACGTCTCCCCTCCCCCAGTTTCCCCAACCCATCACTTTATGACAACAACCCATCTACACACATCCCTCTCTCTACGTCCTCCCCTCCCCCAGTTTCCCCAACGCATCATCTTTATGACAACAACCCATCTATACACACCTCCTCTCTACGTCTCCCCTCTCCCAATTCCCCAACCCATCATCTTTATGACAACAACCCATCTACACACATCCCTCTCTCTACGTCTCCCCTCCCCCAATTTCCCCAACCCATCATCTTTATGACAACAACCCATCTACACACATCCCCTCTCTACGTCCTCCCCCCCCCAATTTCCCCAACCCATCATCTTTAAGACAACAACCCATCTACACACATCCCTCTCTCTCTACGCCCTCCCCTCCCCCAATTTCCCCAACGCATCATCTTTATGACAACAACCCATCTACACACATAACATGTTCATAGCGTAACATATAAAGTATAACATATAAACCCTGAACACCATCTTCACCAACCAGACATGCATACACATGGACATATGCACATGTGGACAATCATATGGATCTACTTTATAGGAATGTTTATCCCACCCCCATCTCCACACATAGCCCTATTCCCGCGCCTTTTTCCTCCCTTTTTACACACTACCAAGCGCCCCGCCCCAAAGCATGAGACTCCGTGCCCCGCCGCTCTCTTCCCTTTTTCTTTATCCCTTGTCTCTGTTTGCCTATTCCCTCAATCTGCCTCTCTTTTTCCTTCTCACCATATTTCACAAACACACACACACACGCGCACACACACACCCCACGCACGCACGCACGCACGCACGCACCACGCACGCAGCACGCACGCACGCACGCACGCACACACACACACCACACACACACACACACACCCCACACACACGCAAGATGAATACAAACTCATCCACAAGAAAACGAACATTTCCTAAGCTCCAGCTTTACTGTTATCAAACTACGGAAGCATTTGATTCAAATCCCCTTCACACCATTCAGCTGTTGGCCCTCATGGAGTGTCCTATCAGCTGATCAGACACATACCTCTTCGTGGAACGTATTACCTGCAGAAAAACATATAAACGCCGACTCTAGCTCAACCACCCCAACTATTTCGGGGGGTTGACTCTAGAGTCGGCGTTTATATTTTTCTCTGACAAGTAAGATTTCAATAACCAAAAAAATAACGATTTTTTTACAAACATGCATACTGTGTAGGATTGCTGTTTTCAATACTAATTTACAAAACTTTTGAATTTTAATTTTGTTAATCCTCCGTTTTTTCCTGATTATTTCAATAAAAATCATTTTCGCGCAAAAATTCATCAAATCGCCCTCTGTCTTTCATGTGAAATAAACTACAGTCTTTAATTGTTCTCTAAAGTCTTTTAAAACTGAGTTATATTTTGACATAAAATCCACACACTTATTCCAGCATGTCTTCCACTGAAGGCTAGTTTTGCCAAAGTGTTTCTTTTTTTTTTTTTTTACATGTCTCTTTCTCCCGACAGTCATCTATAATAAATAGTGTCTGAGTTCCCTCAAACAATTTATAAAAGTTTTCTAAACACTCACTCAGCTTATTGTTGGGATCAACTAATAAAATGTCACATCTGTCCATAAAAACCCTTCTATCAGATATGCCTTGTTCCATTTAAGTGTTGGACAGAAAATCACAATTTGATTAAAATTATAGCGATAAACTGTTTGTAATAGGTCGAGGACAAATATTGTTTTTTCCACAACCAGTTTGCCCACAAATCAATGAACAATGAGGTTTTTGTCATAAAGTTTAACTGCTCCATAGTTTATAACAGGATTTAATTTAATCCAGTTATTAAAGTTTTTTCATACTCCCCTGTCAAAAATTTTCAGTGTAATAAAACCCTATAAGGCCCAAATGTGTAAGATTTAAACCAATTTAGTTCTGTAAGATTGTTTCTATTTAGACAATATTGATTTTGTCACTGGTTGTAATGACCTTAATATCCTCACCATGGAAGAACGACGGTAACTTTAAGTTTTTCAACGTCTAAGTTTTTGCCAGCTAATTAAATTCCTTTTAAAAGGACGTCACTAACGCCACAACCCCCATCCCTCCCTTATCTTTTAAGACAGAAATTTCAAATATCATTGTGAACGCATCTCCTAATTTCATTTGTGGAATGAACTGTAATTTTGTAGAAGCATCTTTTAAAACCGATTCCTTCTGTGGAGGATGTAAATGTTTATCCCCATACGGCTTTATTCAATCTCTTTCAGACTAAATTTTCCTCTGGCATAAGACTTACATGTAAAGGGCCTGAGTTGAATGCTTTTCTGAACTTTTTTGACGGCCAAAAAATTAAAGGGCTTATGATTTTAAAATTTTATGTCCCATTCTAAATATGGTTCAAGTGCCATTTGCTGTCAGGTTTTCGAACTATTTTATATTCATAACTGGCCATATTATTTGCTTCTAGATTGCGTAGTTGTTTTTAGTTTAGGAAACTTTTTGTTTTCGCCAACCTCTTTTCGTTTATAATCACCATCTTTAGTGTGCTCAAAACCATACAAAGCGCCTATCCACCATTCTGTTCAAGTCCGCAACGTCTGCAAGGTCTTTTAATTCTAAAGTTATACACCCCTCATCTCTCCCCTACGGGCCCCTCATGGCAAGAGAATGATGATGATATACACCTCACAGGCGCTAAAAGTAACTCCTGATTCTTCTGGCCCCTGCGAAAATTTTTTAGTACAACTTATTATTTTATTTCCAAAACAATGTGCAGGTTATCACATTTCACGACTTTCCCTGTTTTGTCTGCAATTTTTATATTAAATGATCTGACCCTTCCACAAACTAATCGTTTAAACTGTAAATTAGGGAATTGTATAATTTCATAATCGCAATATGCAGCTTTCCCAGATGGAAGAGCTCTTTTAAAAAAGTTGAGGGCCTTCCATCAAATAAGTTTTCATCAGTGCCCCACTCGCCAAATGAACATAGAGTAATGAATGAATGCAAGATCGAGCGGATTTTCCCCCTCATAAGTATTTTTGTCTGGTGTAACTCTAAATCTATGATTGTCAGCTGCAAAGCCTAACATTTTAGCTAGCTCTTTATCAAAATAGTAACCTACTTCTTCTTCAGCTTGAATGTTAAACCTTGTTTTCCCGATTCGCAATTTTTAAGTTTGAGAGTAATGTTGAAGTTACTCATTGCTTCTTTTAGTGAGCCAAAACCCGTAATAACCATCAGGTAAAGTTAACTGGCTAACTTTGGTCCCTGATTGTCAACTTTTAGAATCCTATTATTCTTCTATCCGATTCACTTAATTAAACCATACAACTTTGTAAAAAATTTCATGGAGTGCAACCCTTCGGGGTTTTGCAAAACGTTATCAATAGCATGTTCTAAAAACAAAGGGCGGTCCCTTTATTTTTTATTGTTACAAACAAATTTTTTAAACAAAATTTAAAAAAGAGCGCATTTAAATATACTGATGCAAAATATTCTGTCGGGTCGCACTACAAACTTAAAAATATAACAACTGATACTCCTGACATTTCTGTGACTCAGTCTGACGCCTTTCAAGTAAAGGTTATTACTCCATTTAAGAGCTATCTTAACCCTCCTATTAAAAACGACCGCATACCAAAAGTGTGGTTTAGTCATCCGATGCAGTTTTACCAGAACCATTAAACTTTGCTGTGTTTTGTGCATCAACTGGGTGTGGAGTGTCGTATGCTGATCATTTAAATCATCCTGATCCTTTGGTGAGGTCGGTGTACAGATTTCATTTTTATTACACCTTTAGACGTATTTTGACTGAACTGCAAGCGCCATTAACCGAATGACAAACCGTTTAATCCATTCAGCAACAGAAATAGACATGAAGGCTTTGAAAGGATTTGTAACGAATTCAATATTAAGGTCAAGACAGACTTTAGACAAAAGTTGATCTTAATCATGGTCTAGCACCCCTTATTTTTGGGCGTGCACAGAAAGTATAACTATGACTGGAATCCTCCTTACACATCTTTCTCTTCAGCACAGCTGTTCACCTCGGTTCCATAGAGCAAGAGCATAAAACAGCATGGACAACATTTATATTAGACACTTCTAAGGCCTAACTAAAGCAGGAATAGAACGGATAAACGACTCTGTTCGTACTTACGTTTGTGTTTGCTAGGTTCGCAAGCACAAACGAGATCGAGCATAACTGATCCTTCTACTGGCTTTGATGCACAAAAACAATACTTAGCAAATTTAGAGGACGCCATTAATTCTACAGTTGATTTACCTTCAAGTATTAAAAGGTACCAAAATGTTTTACAATTTGCAAGATCGAAAGTTGACTTTACTGTTGGCGCCGGTTTATACATGCTGCCTTCTGACCTTAGGCTCCAGATAGGAACAATAATAAACTACAATAATGAAATCCTTGTGGC
The DNA here is from genome assembly GCA_018398815.1 of Conus ventricosus. Taxonomy (NCBI): domain Eukaryota; kingdom Metazoa; phylum Mollusca; class Gastropoda; order Neogastropoda; family Conidae; genus Conus; species Conus ventricosus. Next base: position 81,932,174 of record CM031614.1, read on the forward strand.
AGGCAATGAACAGAAGGTTGGAAAAAACGAAATAAATTCTGAGCCAGCAATATTGCAAGCAGTAAACAAACAAGATGACCCCCCAAGAATAATCATTCAATCCCCGCGGTCCAAAGCCTAAAGACCGTTGAAGACCACGAAGTCAAAAAAAATAATGACCATGAATATGAAAAGACAGCACTTGTTTTTGGATTAACTGGCCTAGGATTACTGGTCTTTATCTTACTAAAAATTAACCCAACTATTAAGACAACTAACGCCCATAAGTGCTCGGCCATAAAGCCAACTACTTTGCTTGCAGTAGACAAAAGCCAGCTAACAACACCCCCTAAATATACCCGGTAAAGAGTCTATAGCTTTACTGCTAATTTTTTTAATAAACCCGCAAGATGATCAAGCTGTTTTTTTACCCATGATTTATCAGGCGGTGATGGCGGCGATGGGGTGGAGGCACTAGGCTTTGACCACCGCCGCCTGTAATAGCCATCACCAGTGTACTTATTGCAAATCCTAAGCCGTTATAACGCTGCTAATGTGACTCCTGCTCTCTAAACAGTGTTCGTATTCGTTCTGCTAGCGTCGTGTCTTCATATAAAATTCTTCGGATAGTTTTTCTCTTATTCTGCTCACTTGAGTTCGTAATTGTTCTTGGTTAGTAGACAAGTCTTCTAGTATTGCTGATCTCTCTTTTTCAAGATCTTTTAGTCTTTGGGTTATTCTTTCTTTAATATCATGCCCTAAGTTGGCGTCATCAGCCTCAACGAGTTTTTTTCTTTCTCTTTTTATATCCTCATTTATTTCATCCAGTTTTGCTGAATTGTTTGTTAATTCGTCCCTAACGGTTCTCAAAGAATGATCAAGGGCCGCTATTTCTTGCCCAGGCAATGGGGAATCATTAATTGTTTTTAATGCTGTTTCTTCTGAAAAACTGGTTTCTGCTTCTATTAATTCACCTGCAATTTGACTTAAATCTTAAGTTCCATGTTTTGTATTTGGTTATCTGTTGGGAGTTCTTGTAGTGTGTTTTGAAGTTAGCAACCGCATCCCTATTTAATTTTGGTTTAGCAATGCCAAGACGATTTTGTACGCTTACACTGAGTCTTCCTCTAATTGTATCCAGGGCTAAAAACTTTAATGGGTTTCGTTCATTTGTAAGCCGAACAAGGGTTCTCCTTGATCGTTTTTCACTTTCCCAAATGACCACACCCTCTAATTCAAAATCATTAGGGTCTATAAATTGGGAGTTCAAGCCTAAACTTTGTAAAATGCTCCAGCCCTTTCTTCTGTTACTTCACGCTGTATTGAGAGCGTTGAGCGATGCTGTGTCAAAGGAGTCATTTCACTCATGTCGTCTCCAGGATCGGGAACATCATAATTTTTAAAATTCCTCCCATTTTTTAAATAATTAACTTTTTATTTTGTTTTATAAAATTGCACAAGCATATGGTTCAATTCTTGACCCGCATAGAAAACTGAAAGAGCCCTTTGGCGTAAAGGGGAAATAAAGGGAATATTACTGTTCCAAATAATCCATCTACTATTGATGCAGATCAATTCTTACTGTCAATTCCAGACCTAGGAGCAGATGAAGTGATTGTGCCAGGCTCTGCGCAACTTACTTTTAAAATAGAACTCGCATCAGCAACAGACCCAAACAGGACAGTTGTCCAGAATCTGGGACGGGCAATCGTAAGAAAATTTCTATAAAATTTGAGGGGCAAGAAATTTTTTCTTTACCAAGCAGACAAATTTTTAACCTATTCTGATCTATGGCTAACCACGAATGAAAGGGAAAAGATCTTGCGTTCAAGGATAAAAATGAAGAAGCACTAAAACATAGAATAGGCGCCGCAGATGCAGCCGCTGCAGATGCTAAAGGCAGCAAAAAGTATGTAGCTGTAAATTTGCGTATGGAAATCGCTTTTCTTCCCTTAGAATTTTTAGTTGTTAAAAGCGCATGCGCCATACTTTCAAGGAGCATTAAAAGACCCGATTGTCATATGAACTAACTTTTAATGAATACAAACGTGTTATCAATCATCAGACACCGAAGCAAAGTACAGCATTTCTGACATCTCGTTAGAGTTTGACGTTTTTTAGCAAACCCTAATTTAGCAAGGCTGATTTAGCAACAATATCAGTCAAAAATTAGCAATATATTACGAAAGAGTGATTCATCATACAACATATCCAGAAGCAGGGCAGACAATATGGAATTTTAGTTTTAGTGCCGCAGCAAGATCGCTTAAAGGATTTTATTGCTGTGTGAAGAGAAGAACCATTCAAAAGAGGAAGTGAAAAGTTTTTTAATCCTAAAATAACGAAAGTACAATGTTCGATTGAGGGTAGTCCTAACCAAATCTACGCTAGCGGGCTTAGACCTTATCATCATTTTGACGAAATAAGAAAATTGTTTGGGGGTGGAGGTGTAGAAGTCCAACATAGACCTTGTGTCTAAAGATCTACACCTTCACAGCGTTAGACTCGATGATTATTTAACAAAAATACGGTTTATGGATTGACCTAAGGTCAACAGAGGATAATCAGTTGCATGGAATGGGAGAACGGTTAAAGACGGAATAACCCTTCAAATTGATAAAGAAAAAGATGTCAATAAACCAGTTAATGTACATTGTTTTTAATATATGTGCGCAGCTGAATATTCAAGATAACAGATTAAAAAAATATCAATACTAAATTATTTTTTTTTTATAAAAAAACATGTCTGTTTAAGCATATCCAAAAGTACCTACACGCCGGAGTCGCCAAAGAAGGGATAGTAGAAACCCCTGACATAACAAACCTTCAGATTAACAAAAATTACACAAATGCAGCAAGTACAGAGCAGGACCTTTCAAAATACAGCAAAACCAAACGAAGGTATTCTGCTGCCTTTAATGCTGTACATATGTTAATACTGGAGCATCGACTATTAGTGCTGTATCGGGAACGAGTGTAGGCCTCTTAGCAACAGGCGTAGGTGCGCCCGCACTTTACCCCTAGGCGGTTTGTCTTTAGCTCTTGGCCTGTGTTCATAAGCTGTAAGTGCTGCTAGCAAAAAATTTAAAAAATAAACTCCAAAAGCACACAGCTATGGTTCAACTAATAACAGCTAAACTTAGTTCGTTCAAACTGACAATAAATAAAGCGCTAGTTGACCAAACATCACGGATGAAGAATTTTGTCTTTTTACAGGCCGATTTTAAATGACTATAAAAAACAAAAGTTTGATCTTCAAAAAAGGCAAGGGCAAGTTTTTCCTCAACAGCCAACACCGAACAGATAAAAAAGGAATGTTTAAAAAAAAGTAAACGAGACATTAAACTCTGTTCTAAACAGCTCACATTAACAACATCAAAGGGCGTTTATACTTTAGTTTATGGAGTCCAAGCACAAAAAGACCGTTGAAATTGATTCTGATTAAGTATTTTTTTTAAAATTTAAATAAAAAGTTTCAATTAGAAAAGAAAACTCACATGGATAAAATATATGAAGGCCCGGACGAATTGTTGAAGGAATGCTTAAAGGGAGAGCTTTTCAAAAGCTTAAATGATATTAATCTAGAAGTCATTGATCCAACAAACGTACAGGGAAGTGTTGTTCATGCTATTTCTCAAGTTCCAGGTTAAACTAACAATAGACCCGCCATTAAAGTAATGTTAGCTGTTTTAACGACTATATAACAATAAATGAAGAAAATCTAGAAGTCTGGGTCTCAACTAAAAAAACAGGTTATTCTTTCTCATAATGACTTAACACCTAGTTGGGCAGACCAACTGCTTGCACAGTTTGAATGTGGCCGCTGAAGAAGCCAAAATGAGAGGCTCTGGTTGGTCAGAGGCGAAAGTCTTAGGATCAGATTAAAACAGCTAAGTATGCACCCCATTGTAGGCAAGTCTTACATCCGCTACCTCCACATTAGTCGCAAAAGAGAGCATTTTTAAAGATAAAAAATTCAGACAACAAATGTTTTATGTGGTGTGTTCTTGCAAGGCTGCATTACGTCCGCAAAACGCAGAGAGAGTGGATAACTATCGGCCTTACACAATGATCTTAACTTTAGTGGAATATCCTTTCCTGTTAGCGTGGACAAAATTAATCAGTTTGAAGAACAAAACAAACCATAACGTTAAGATACACATGGGCTGAAAACAATTTGGGCCTAATGAGTTCAAAACAGCCAACAATAGGGGATCCGGCAAAAGTCAGTGACTTACCTAATGTCTTCACCAACAGGGTGCCTCCATTACCATTGTACCACATGATAGACTAATGGGCATACTTCAAAACAGAACATAAACAAGAACTGTAAAAATGTTAACAAGAATCCATCCGTTCCAGCCGGCTGAACAATAAACATTGTAATTTAGACGTTAAAAATTTGCCCCATGGGTCTTTTATTTACAGGGTTAA
>CM031614.1:81937586-81957586 GCA_018398815.1 Conus ventricosus
AGGTTTCCATCCCATGGGGAAACTCAAAACGCCCCACTTAAACACGCATCGCTGAACACCTGGCGATATCCGCCACCACCGACCCAAACCCGTCGCCCTACACTCAACCACACCCAACACAACATCTACCATGTCAAAGTTATGGCACTCTGGCAGTCACAGAGTGACAGCTTGAACGCAACAACTCAAGAATCCCATCTCATTTCCAAACTGGGCACACTAAAAACCCCCAAGGCATCAATATCCAACAATAACCAAACACACATACCCACCTCTTCCACATCAGTTGGCAATATCCCACCAAACACACACACATACACACACACATACACACACACTTGCATACACCACCACCACATCCCCTTCCTCACTTCATACATAGTTACAGCAACCCTCCATCTATTTAATCTTAATTTTGTTTTATCCTTCCCCTTTAAATCCCCCCCCCCCCCCACACACACCACACACCTTTCTTTCTTTTTTTTTTTTCTTTTTTTTTCTTTCTTTTTCTTCTTTAAATTATCTATCCACCATTACCACAACCATCACAAAGATATCACACTATCCCAATAAACTAGACACACAACCCTATCATATCCACACACACACCCCCCCTGACGCAACCCCCCCCCCCCTCTGTTTCCTCTCCCATAATCCCCCTGGCCTCATGTCATTTCCCCTTCATGGACATAAACGGATAAGTCATTTTTCATTCTTTTTTCGTTTTTTTCGTAGTTTGTACTGTCCCACATGTTAAATGTGATTTATTTTTTTCGCCTGATGAAGACCCAAGGGGTTGAAATGCATCGGGGTCATTTTGTGCTTTGTTTGTCAATGTCATTGGGGGTAAGTTCAAAACCAAATTCCAAAATATAAGAAATGAAATTTACGTTGATTAGTTTTACAGTGCTTTATAAAAAATCTTTCCTTCAGAGTTTCTAGTACTCGAAGTTGTGCAACAGAAAAGAATGTCTCAATGTCAATATCATCATAGCCATTAAGATCTTATAAACTTGAATTAGGTCACCTCTGATCCTTCTTCCCCTCAGCGAGTGCAGATTCAAATATTCAATCTTTCATTATATGATAAGTTTTTGCAATGCTTCAGCAATTTGGTACTCGTCTTTGAACCTTTTCTAACATTATTGATTGACGCTTTAAAAAAGGGCTCCAAATCCCCATTCATACCCAAATGTGGCCTGACAAAAGTTTTGTATAATTTCAAAAAGTATCTTTATCTAAATAAATAAAACCCTTTTTATGATACCTAACATCTGGTTAGCTTTATTTACCACTCTCTGTAAGTGAGGGTCAAATGACAACCTGCTATCGAAGGTAACACCCAAGTCTTTTTCTTCAGTAAGAGCCTCTATTTGGTATAAACATCATTCTCCATCATTTTATATTCATTTTTTTGATTATTATTCCGACGTGCAATACACCACACTTGGTCATGTTGAAATACAATTCAACGACTCAGACCACTCTTGCATTTTGTAGATATCGTTTTGAATACAATGCCTGGGAGAAGTCTTGATTCAGCGAAGGGAAATTTCTCATGACCCAGAGCTCGGTTTTGTGTGACGTGGCATCAAAGATGAAAGGAGGCGGTTGAAGGAGGAGAACGTGACACACCCGGAACATGTCTAATATTTCTTAGTTTGGCTTTTTCACGGTTGGTTGGTAAGGCAGAACGTCCGTGCTTTAAACGCCCGGGTTGACGAATGTCAAACCCAGAACCTGTGCATCGCTTTTTCTCCCGTGCAGTGTGTGTTGTCTGTGCACGTGCAGTCATGTTGAGTGAGTGTCCGCATTCTACCTGCGGGCGCGCAGGGCGCGCTAAATTCAGTTCTGTCTCGGGCGGGGGTGTCGAGCAGGACTCTTGGCATTGGGTGTTTCGGACCTGGGGGGTGTGGTTTTCGGAGGCTGTTCCTGGCCCACCAAGTGGAGTCTCTGTTCTATGTAAAAGTGGGTCACGATTCAGACAAGTGTGATTCTGGTGACGCCACGTAAATTATGTGTAGGGGTGTAGTCAGTGTGTGGCGCCCCCCTACGTTGTTGTTTGTTCAAGGTTCTCGAGGAATTTGGAGAAAAGGTTTGGCTGTTTTCTAAGTGAAGTGATCGATCATTGAGCTAGGGTTGTAGACTTTTGTAAATAGGGTCTGGTCGTATGTGTTATTTTGTTTTTTGCGTAAGAGGTAATTGTGAAGAAGAAAATAGAAGTTTGTGGGTGTAGTCCATTATGGCAGTGGTAGGCCTCCCTATCTATGACCCGAGTTGTATGTCAACTCCAGTCTTCTCTTAATTTTGGGAATCTGTCTTGGGCTGGGGGGGGGGGGGGGGGGGGGGGAGGGGGGGGGGGGTTAGTAATTATTAGTGCTGTTGCTATAGTGAACTTAAAATTACTTGTGTTATTTTGTTTCATGAAAGGAGAATCGTCAGGGGGTTATTATGTTGTGGTCGCGCTATTGGTATGTTATGGGTGATTTAGTGGAAGTGATAGTAAGAGAAGAGGGGGGTGGGGGTGTGGGGGTGATGACGTGTTGATAATGTGTTGGCAAGTGCATGGTTGCCAAACTCATGCTGTGCGGCTGCCACTAAGCGGCCGGGAGCGCTGGCACTGTCACTGTTGTGTAAGACACGGGTAAGGATGCTGGTGCCATGGTTTTATTTTGAAAAGCGATGGAGATTGCTTGTGGCGCCAACTATTTTCAAATACTGCTACTTCCAATCATTGCTGTGGGGTCAGAATTTTTAAATTTTTGGTGCCTGATTCAATGAATGCGCAGACGCTGACTCGTTTCCGGCGCCTCCCCATTTTGTGTTCCGGGAGGCGGGGCCCGTCTTCGGGCCGGTTGACGCACGTGCAATGAAGTTTTCGTTTTGTAGACAGTGTGGGTCGTCTTAACGTGGCCCTTTTCGTAGTCGGCTGATGTTATGCAAACGTTAATAACAATAATAATAATATTTATTGATGGATTGTTAGTACTGATAAGAGAGGATGTCAGAGTGTCATATTATTTTTTCTTATTTCTGCTGCTGGTTTAATATTTAATATTGATGCAGCTACGATTGTTTTTTCTAGTTGTTTTTTTATTACGTGTGACCATTACTAAGTGTGACTCCTACGTGCATGTTGGAAAAGCTGAATTCTGACTGTTGTTACTGTTTTGGTTGGTGTTGCTATTGGGTCCCTTTTGTGGGAGTCGACGTTATTGTTTTTTGCTGCCGTTGGCGTTACCTGATGTCATTGATGTTGTGTTATATGTGGGGTCACCTCTGCTGCTGGTTTTGTGTCGCTAAAAGGGTAGTGTTATATCCCATGGGCCCGTGTAATTGTCAGTATGTCAGTATGGCGGTGTCAGTTGTTTCATTGTTTGTTTTGAATGGTGTCTAAATCTTATGGTGGTTTTATGTGTTGACTGTGATGGTGCCTGAGACTTCTGTTTGCTTGACCTGTGTTGGCGCAGGGGCATAGTTGAGGGTTCTTTTTGGGGACCGATGAGCACTAGAATCGGTTTTGGTTGTCACGTTGAATGCCTTTTGTGTTTGTGACTCTGAATGGTTTTCGTGTTTGGGCCCTTTAGTCAGTGACATTATGGGATGGCGAATATTGATCGGCCAGTCAATGAATGAATGAACATAAAGTTTTGTTGAGGTTCGTCCTTGGGGTGATAGTAATTGTCCCCGCAGGGGTGCAGCTGTACGACGTGTGTTCTATTGGACGTGACTCGTGACAAGTGGGGGGACAGTGTAGGAATGCGCAAATGTAGTGTGAACCCAGCCATGATTTGGAGCATGCAGGTGTGTCGTTTACGTTAGTGCCACCGCTTCCATGTGGATGAGCAGCACCCGGTGTTGACCAGACGTCTGGGCTGATGTAAAGGCCTGAGGGCCGACCCAGGCGGAGCTGACCCAGGGCCCACCCAGGCTTGCAGCCCTGCCCAGTTGTGGGCGTGCTAGGAAGCGCGCGGCCATGTTTTGGTGGGGGTGCAGACTCATCACTGCTGTTACTCCACATCTTTGGGCAGCTGATTTCCAGGGCGTTTTGTCGGCTGGTGTCTTAGGCTTTGATTGCGTGTTTTCTGCAGTATAACCTTCGACTAAATTATTTTTAAAATCTTCAACCTAGTGGCGTGTTCATCATCTTCTGTATCGTCGTCTTCATCGCCTTTGTCCCTTACTCCGTCATCAACGGTGTGGTGAGCAAAAACAATTAACTGAGCCAAATTGTGCGTCCCACAAGCTACAGTGTGCCTAGTTGAGATTGTGGGGATTTCACCTGGACATGCATCTGATACGACCAATAAGTTGATGACTCATATGGGTTGTGGGTCGTTTTGTGGAAGTTTGGTGCATCATAACAAATTTAAGTGGCCATTATTGTGGTCCAAGAGTTGTGCGACTTGTTGGTCACCAGTGGGTGGGTTTCTTGGCAGCCTGGTTTTGATGTATGCTTGTGCTTGTTGATTGGATATTTTGTGTTTGTGTACCGTTGATGTTGGAGGGTCTATCGTGCAGGAATTTGGGGGTGTGTGGGATGCTGGACAGCGTGTCGTATTGAATAAATATATTGTTTATTTTTTAACGTTGTGTGGGTGTGTTGTATGAGAGGTGGGGGGGGGGGGTGTTAGTTAGGTGCTTTCCCTTTAGACCTTAGCGCGTCGGACACAAAGTTCCCAGGGCAGATTGTTCCCCTTGAAACCAACTAATCCCACACATTGAGACCAAAAGTGTAATTGGTCTTCAACTTGTGTCTCCAAAATCCTCTCCTGTCTTTTCTTTTCTGTGCATCTGTGGTCTTTATATTATGAGTTTTACTATAAAAATTTGACTGAAAACCAACATCAGAAAGGGGTCTAAGCCACAAGAAACTAAAGAATCTGAGACACAATAGCAAAAAAATTTGTCAGTTCTGTAACAGCATACCATTTTGGAGAACGAAACCCATTATCTGCATATTGCTCTGACAGAAGAAAAGTATAAAACGGCCGGACATTGATTAGATTAAAATGGCACCTACTTACAAAAGAGGTATACGTGATCGCAACAACACTCATGGCATCAGTCATTACTTCTATCAGCAAGCCCTTTCAGCCACACTGTCCAGATTCTTCACAGTGTTTATGTTTCATTTTACTGCACTATAAAGATGAATCTTTAAGATGAACGAGACCAGCCGCCGTGGCGAGGTGGTTGGTGTCGCGGACTCCCGGCTGGGAGGTCGTGGGTTCGAGTCCCATCGGAGTCATGTGGGTTTTTCTGCCCGACCGGCTCCTGTCCAGGGTTGGGTTTGCTGCGGGCTCGTTTGGGGAGAATGGGACGACACAGTCGAGTTTCATCCACTTGGTGGATGCGTTTCTGAGAGTGTTGCTCAAATTTCCTGACTGGCGTTGCGGGTGCCTGTGTCTCTCAGGCCTGGTTGACGCCGGCATATATTGGGGGGGGGGGGGGGGGGGGGGGGGGGGGGGGGGGGGGGGGGGGGCGTAGAGTGCAGCCCTGTCATGTGGTCTCAATCCAAGAGGGAAATCCGTGGCGTCATCTTAGTCATCCTCATTCTCATTGATCAGCGTGAAAAAAAAGTCTCAAATTCTGTGGCCCTTCATACCCTGCTCTCACGGTGATCTAAATTTCGATGTCTTCTCCACGTCTGTGGTCTTGGTTTGGTTCCGTCGGGGTCACCGGTATCGGCAAGTCCATGGGGCTGTCGTTGGACGGACGTGGTGGCGCCCTTCGGGGTGAGAGCTCACTCACGCCGGCTCCGCGACTAAGCAATTATTGTCGTCAGTAGGGGGCTTAGCAGATGGTGTCCTGCGTATTTTAGATCAGAACAGGCGCCACTGAACACCACCGAAAAAAAAATCTGAACCTTACTGCTCATTTGTATATGACACTAACGTTCTACATGTTTCCACGGTAATACCCAATAGAAAAACTCAGTCAACGAAAGTGTTTGGCCTCCAAGCGGAGGTGAGTATTTCAATCTGCAAAACACTAGGGTTCCCAGACATGCAAAGACGCATGCACACATGACTTGAAGAAGCATAGAGAGCTTTTTACGGCTCTACATGGGCGTCTTTCTGTGTAGGGCATAAATCAGGGTGCACAATAGCTCAGATGCTGTTAAGAATAGCGCTTGTTGTCCGTTTGGCAGAACCATTTGGGTCTGTTAATTGGAAGCCCCTGTCTGAACACAATATCTAAAAGAACCTTATTTAAACTCTCCAACTGAATACAGACAAGTGTGCAAAATATGCGTGAAAGATCTCATGCCATGAACATTTTAACTATTGACGTTCAGATAAGCCTCTCTCTCTCTCTCTCTATCTCTCTCTCTCTCTCTTTTAAAGCAAGAAATGTTTTACTAACCATCAGCTTAAAACCAACTGATATGGCTACACGAATCACTTACTACAGTAAGTTGATATGCTTGGAGTAAATCATGAAAGAGCAAAACAAGCTACATTTTCTTGTGAAAAGTAGAAAATATAAAAAGATATCCTCTAAGACACAAGGGCTGAGGACCAGTTCTTGGAATGAATCCGCAAGGGACTCCCTATTGGAGACAAGATTTACTCCAAGCATATCAACTTACTGTAGTAAGTGATTCGTGTAGCCATAAATGCTTCTCAAAATGAGCCTTCAGCAAGCTTATATTCTCCAAGGGAGAGAGACATCCTCCAATAGGGAGTCCCTTGCGGATTCATTCCAAGAACTGGCCCTCAGCCCTTGTGTCTTAGAGGATATCTTTTTATATTTTCTACTTTTCACAAGAAAATGTAGCTTGTTTTGCTCTTTCATGATTTTCTTTTGCTTCTTAGATGGCACCTTTGGTTGGTTTTTTGAAAACTCAACAAACATACTACAGTATTGCACACCAGCCTTTTCTGGGATTGCATTCTTCTTAAAACTGAAAAGGCAGAGGAGTCAAATTACCACTTTCCGCGGTCACTGAGGAGAAACCACCAAGTTTCGAAATATCGGTATATGACCAGGAGATATATGTTAGTGAGTTTCCCTCCCTATTGGAGGATGTCTCTCTCCCTTGGAGAATATAAGCTTGCTGAAGGCTCATTTTGAGAAGCATTTATTTTTCCCCCTCCACCCACTCAAGCACATACTGTTAGTTAGGCAGAATCATCTGCCACTGCAGGTTGAATGCGTATTCCTCCTTATTTCTTCAATCTAAGACATAAGAGCAAGCTTTGTTTATAATTCAATTATTTTTTGCTAGTCATTGCAACACAAGCTGCCTGTAAGTTGTTGGAATGGTGCTCGGTACTTACCTGAATTTATTTAGTTTGTTGTATTTAGTCCTTGCGGATTCATTACAAGAATGGCCCAGCTGGTGTCTTAGAGGATAATTTTTTAAATACTTCTGCTTATTTTCACAAGAAAATGTAGCTTGTTTGTCTTTAATGATTTTCTTTGCTTCTAGATGGCCTCTAGGTTGTTTTTTTGAATCTCAACTAACTTACTACAGTATTGCACACCACCTTTTCTAGGATTGATTCTTGAAACTGAAAGCACAGATGGAGTTCAATCTTACCAGCTTCGCGGTCACTGGGAATACCCAAGTTCGAATATCGGTATATACGGGGTTATGTTAGTGAGTTTCCCCCTCTAGGAGGATGTCTCTCACCTTGGTAAGATAAGCTGCTGAAGTCATTTGAGAGCATTTATGTTTGCCACACCACTACTCAAGCACATACTTAGTTAGGCAGAATCATTCTGCACTGCAGGATGAATGCGTATCTCCTCTATTTCTTCAATCTAAAGCATAGAGCAAGCTTTGTTTTAATTCAATATGTCAATAATATTATATTCAATTTATAAACAGCTTCTTTATGTCTTAGATTGAATAAATGGGGAGATAAGCATTCATACTGCAGTGGCATTAATACTGCCTAACTAACGAGTATGATGCCAAGTGGGTAGATGGGGATAAAAAAATTAATGCTTCTCAAATATGAGCCTCAGCAGCTTTATATATTCCTTGCCCGAGGGCTGGATGTTTAAAAAAAGTATTCACCTTAGTCCAGTATCTCATAAAATAAGTTCATTCGTTGTTCGTTCGTTCGTTTGTTCTTCTTCTTCTCCTTCACCTTCTTAACTCCGTAAAGATTATTGGGAAGCTGCATGAATTACAGTTCACTGGGTTTCTCCACCTCAGTCGCTTTTACCTCAAGGCTTGGGTCTCTGCGAATGTTTTCTCCGTTCCTCTTGCAGTGTTGTCAGTGCATCGTGTTAGTCTCCCTTCAGTCTCCCACCTCAACAGTTCTCTAGAGGACTGTTTAAGCACAGCCATTGGATCTGTTATATGGCCAAATCAACAGTTCACTGGAGGAGTAGCACAGCCATTGGATCTGTCATATGGCCACATCAACAGTTCTTTGGAGGACTGTTTTAGCACAGCCATTGGATCTGTCATATGGCCACATCAACAGTTCACTGGAGGAGTAGCACAGCCATTGGATCTGTCATATGGCCACATCAACAGTTCTTTGGAGGACTGTTTTAGCACAGCCATTGGATCTGTCATATGGCCACATCAACAGTTCTCTGGAGGACTGTTTCAGTACAGCCATTGGATCTGTCATATGGCCACATCAACAGTTCACTGGAGGAGTAGCACAGCCATTGGATCTGTTATATGGCCAAATCAACGAAGTTTTGTTTACTTAATTGATGATAGCAGTTTTTTTCTTCTCAGGTAACAGATTCATTATATGACCAGTGCATGTGATCTTACGTATCTTGCAAAGACACCTCATTTCCATGGCTTGAAATCATTCATTGTATGACCAGTGCATGTGATCTTACGTATCTTACAAAGACACCTCATTTCCATGGCTTGAGATCATTCATTGTATGACCCGTGCATGTGATCTTACGTATCTTACAAAGACACCTCATTTCCATGGCTTGAAATCTCTCCAGGTCCGCTGTGAGTGTCCATGTTTCATATGCATATAGGACAATACAATACACCAGTGCAGACAGGAGTCTGATCCTACGTTTCATAGAGACGTAATTGTCATCTTGAGATGGTTTAGTTTGGACAGTGCTAATGCTGTCCTTGCAGCGCTCGAGAGGAATTTGCTTTGGATTCGTCGTTGATAATGAATGGACCCCACAGAAGTTGAATTGTCTAACAGTTCCTACCTTCTGCCATTGACAGTATATCGTGTGTGATGGTGATAGTCTGGCTGGCATCAATGGGATCTTCTCGGCGTCGATTTCCAGACCATTTCTTGTTGAATTTTAAAGGTAATGATTTAACTCCCTAGAATAACGTGGACAAATGATCACTAAACAAAATGCGACGCGTTTCTACCCTTAGGTCTTCCTTAGGCTTGATAACCAATCAGTCAGGACAACGAAATGAGAATCGACATCAGTTATCTTTGTTCGAATTCGGCGCAAGATGGTCGTTGAATCGTTCTTCTTTTTGGTTGTCCTGAGTGTGTTTATCTTGCCTGAGACGACCTAAGAAGGTCGAAAACGCGTCGTGTATTTTGCTTTATCTTTGGTTCCGCGTTATTCGTGGAGTCATAGCATTTATTAGATAGCTTGATTCCCCTGAAGTTGGCAGACTTTGCAAGCATGTATACTGATGGTTTCACCCAGCTTTGAAAAAGAGGTGGGAGTTTTCGGTTGCATACGCATTCCTTAGAGTCACTACTGGTTTAGAATTTTGCTGGTTTGTTAAGTTAGTTGTTGTTTAATGTTCATAATTCCAGGGTTCTAAAAATCCGCAGGCTCTGTAAGGCCTTCTTCAGTCTGTAACACTGCAGGACCCCGAGTTAGGAAGGTTTTTGCAAAGAATGCAGGTCTTTTTCGATGGCATTGTATGTGCCTTTGCGGAATTCAGCCTGTTATAGTGGGCGATTTACAACACTCTAATATGTCTTCATGAATTGTTTTGAATCTCATGTACCAACTTTGTTGATCTTTGTACTGTCTAATCAAATAGCACTACCATACTTCAGATGTGGTCTCATAAGTCCACTGAATGAAATGATAAATGTCATTCCGTCTGTGATTGTAATTCTTTTAACAATGCCAGCCCATCCTATTCGAAATGTTGATTACGTATTTAATACGCTATTTGACTTCAAACCTCTATCTATCTGACCATTGAATCCTTATCTGCTGGGCATTTTGTAACATATCCAGTTAACTTCGCATACGTTTTGGTCGATTTTGTTTCCTTGTACGATAACTTTACACTTTGAAGCATTCAAATACAAACCCCAGACCATTCGACGGAGAATCTAAATCCCGTTGGAAACTTTCAAAAATTACGTGATGTATCATATGCTTTTTTTGTAATCTGCTAATGTTTTTACAGAAATCGTTTATCATCGGACAGAAAATTATGAAAAGGGTGACAAGAATATACAGAAGGCATGCTTCCCTCACAGGGAGTAGAACATCGTTCCAGACAGGAAGCAGAGCAACCCTTCCTGATAGGAGTACAGCATACTTCCTGACAGAGAGTAGAACATCGTTCCTGACAGAGAGTAGAACATCCTTCCTGACAGGCCATTCCAGCAGTCACAAAAGAGCCAGTCAAGAGCCTTGGAAAATGGTATAATGATACCTGAAAGACACACAAAGAGCAAAGAAACCAAACAGATGTCGGAAGAAGGCTTGGAGACCATTGTACCAGTGTGGGCTCCTGGCAAATACAAGGTTGGTGTCTGCAGCTCATGCTGATACCAAAGCTCCTATGGCCTCTGATGATATACGTCATCTGCACACAGCATAGTAGAGGCAATGGAAGCCAAATCAGTTCATAAGGAAATGGCTTGGTGTCCCACTCTGTCTCACTGACATAGCGCTGTACTGTCGCCAAGCAAAGCTGAAACTACCACTGAATCCATCCTGGAGGAATACAAAGCAGGGAAGATCAGACTTCAAAGCATGCTGGAGGACTCAGGAGACAAGGTGGTAGAAGAAAATCAAGCTCCAGCTGAAGGCAGGCAGAAAATGGAAAGTTCAAGAGGCGATGGATTCTGCAGGTGATGGATTCCTTCCTGACAGGGAGTAGATCATCCTTCCTGACAGAGAGTAGAACATCCTTCCTGACAGCGAGCAGAACATCCTTCCTGACAGAGAGTAGAACATCCTTCCTGACAGAGAGTAAAACATCGTTCCTGACAGGGAGTAGAGCAACCCTTCCTGATAGGGAGTACAGCATACTTCCTGACAAGGAGTAGAGCATACTTCCTCACAGGGAGCAGAGCATCCTTTCTGACATAAGTAGAACATCCTTCCTGACAGGGAGTAGAACATCCTTCCTGACAGGGAGTAGAACATCCTTCCTGACAGGGAGTAGAACATCATGACAGGGAGTAGACCATCCTTCCTGACAGAGAGTAGAACATCCTTCCTGACAGGGCGTAGAACATCCTTCCTGACAGGGAGTAGACCATCCTTCCTGACAGAGAGTAGAACATCCTTCCTGACAGAGAGTAGAACATCCTTCCTGACAGGGAGTAGACCATCCTGACAGGGAGTAGACCATCCTTCCTGACAGGGAGTAGAACATCCTTCCTGACAGGAGTAGACCATCCTTCCTGACAGAGAGTAGAACATCCTTCCTGACAGGGAGTAGAACATCCTTCCTGACAGGGAGTAGAACATCCTTCCTGACAGGGAGTAGAACATCCTTCTGACAGAGAGTAGACCATCCTTCCTGACAGAGAGTAGAACATCCTTCCTGACAGAGAGTAGAGCATCCTTCCTGACAGGGAGTAGACCATCCTGACAGAGAGTAGACCATCCTTCCTGACAGAGAGTAGACCATCCTTCCTGACAGAGAGTAGAACATCCTTCCTGACAGAGAGTAGAACATCCTTCCTGACAGGGAGTAGAACATCCTTCCTGACAGGGAGTAGAACATCCTTCCTGACATGGGTAGAACATCCTTCCTGACATAGAACATCCTTCCTGACAGAGAGCAGAACATCCTTCCTGACAGGGAGTAGAACATCCTTCCTGACAGGGAGTAGAACATCCTTCCTGACATGGAGTAGAATATCCTTCCTGACATAGAACATCCTTCCTGACAGAGAGCAGAACATCCTTCCTGAGAGGGAGTAGAACATCCTTCCTGACAGGGAGTGGAACATCCTTCCTGATCCTGACAGGGAGTAGAACATCCTGAGAGGGAGTAGAACATCCTTCCTGACAGGGAGTAGAACATCCTTCTGACATAGAACATCCTTCCTGACAGGGAGTAGAACATCCTTCCTGACACAGAATATCCTTCCTGAGAGGGAGTAGAACATCCTTCCTGACACAGATATCCTTCTGAGAGGGAGTAGAACATCCTTCCTGACACAGAATATCCTTCCTGAGAGGGAATAGAACATCCATCCTGACAAACTGTAGAGGATCTTTCCTCATAGGAAGTACAGCATCCTTTTCAATTGGACGGGGGGGGGGGGGGGGGGGGGGGGGGGGGGAGCATCCTTCCTAACAAAGGTTGAACATCGCTCCCGACCAGGAACGGGGCATCGTCTCCAAAGGAAGCAGGGCATCCTTCGTGACTAGGAGTGAGGCACTATTCTCAACTGGAGGTCGAGCATCATATCAACAGGGAGGTGGACCCCTGCCAAGTACCAAAACAGAAAACGCCGAAACCACTGTGCCTGACAGTCATCCCATTTCAAATAAATCACCATTTCAGATAGTTTAGATCATCCGGATGATTACAGAAAGGCAATATTTCATGGCCTAAATTCATCCCTACGCAGCCAAGACGGCATGTTGTTACCCTCTACCACTGCCATTTGTTTTCTTCAGGCGACTCCCTTTAGCTGCACATTTTCGAGGTTTAGAGCCTCCTTTAAGCACCAACGACCAAAAGATATTTCCCATGTACTTCCCAAAGAGCCCAGCACCTGGACGCTAAGACATAGACAGTTTGGAGCCCTGAAGTACTATATAGACACCAACCGGCGGGAAATTTCTGAGTTGCAATTAACGCCCACTAATATTCCAACCTCAATATCCAAGAGCTAAAGCTCTCAAAGAAATCAGGAATCGCACATACATCATAATCAAATCTGCAGATAAATGCGGGGCAATTGTGGTGTGGCATAAGACTTGTATCTTGATGAAGCTGACGTCATTTATCAAATGGTACTTTTTATTAAAAGATTTGTTCTCATCAACAAAACAAGACAATACTATGGTTCGCAAAACCATTTAAAAATGCAATGTCTTCTAGACACCTACCCTCTAAGGCTTCATTTGCCATAACAAGTGAACCATGTGCACCCCACTTCTATCTCCTTCCACAAATCTAACCCAACAATCCTGTTCGGCCAGTCACTTCAGCCTGTTCTTGTCCCACTAATCTCACCACTGAGTTCTTGGACTCTGTCTTTCAGCCTCTAGTTGCAGCGCTCCCTACCTACCTTAACGAAACCAATCATGCGCCCAGCATCTTCGACCAGTTCATTCCTCTTCCTCTTCACTGTGGACGAGACAGCTTTGTATAATAAAATACTTGACAATGAAGGCCTTGCAGCTGCCAATTTCTTAAAGAAAACCATCTAAACATTGATATCACCACCATAGTCCGTCTTAGAGAACTTGTACTAACGTTAAACTCATTCTGCTGCACTGAAAACCACTACCGACAAGTACGTGGAGTGCCATGGGCACCAAAATGGGACCATCATATGCCTTTTTATTGGATACGTGGAACAAAGATCTTTCGCACCTTCCAAGGAAAATTTCCTGGCCTCTTCAAACGATTCATTGATGATTGTGTAGGAGCCACATCCAGTTCAAACTCTGACCTTCTACAGTTCATAACATTTGTTTGTAATTTCCATCCAGTTTCTTCGCTTCACCTATGAGATTTTGGACACCTCTGCTCCGTTTTTGGGTATCAACTGTCCATCTCAGCTGACTCCCAACACCTGTCAAGTGTTTTTTTTACAAGCCCACCGATTGTCATTCTTTCCTATTGTATTCATCTAATCATCCACGTGCTGCAAAGGACATCATTCCCTTCTCCAGTTCTTACGTATCCGACGCTTGTGCAATGACAACCAGAACTTTGAGGCAAAGGCACTGGAAATTGCATTCTTTTTCAAGGCATGTTATCACACAACCATTGTTGAGGAGGTTCTTGTTCGAGCAAACTCTGTTTCCAGATCAGAAGCCTTGATGTCCAAACCTGACACCATTTACACTTCTCTACCACCCCCATAATATTCCTGTCAAAATCTTACAATGTGATCCAAAGCTGAAATCTACACTCCCAAACCTCCCCTCATTGCCTACACGACAGATAAAAACTTGACGACCACCTGGTGCGGACCAAGTTCAGTACAAACACTAACTCTTCAGCCGAAAACTTCCATGCAATCAGTCGGATGCAAAACCTGCTCCTTCATTGCCAGCATCGACAGCATCACTGCCCAAAAGGAAAATTCAATGTCCAGTCCCGTTTCACCTGCCAGTCCACCAACTTGGTGTATGTACTGAGATGCAGCCTCTCCTCAAAGTTGTACGTTGTGAGTGGGAGGGGTGGGTGGGGGGGGGGGGGGGGGGTGGCACCCTCAACGATAGCTTTGTGGAGCACTTAGCACATCCAGCTGTCCCATGCAACACCAGTGGGGATTCATTTCGATGCTGATTGCCGCAGCCAGACCCCTATCTCCGTCACTGCTGTTTGGCAAAACACTCCTCGGCTCCAGAGAGAAAAATCATAGAGTCAAAGATCATCTCTCGCCTTGGCACCACACTTCCTGATGGACTCAATTCCCACTCTTTCTTTTCACCAGCCCTCCTCCATCCCTCTCTCTCTACGTATCCCTCCCCATTTTCCCCAACCCATCATCTTTATGTTAACAACCCATCTACATACATAACATGTTCATAGCATAACATATAAAGTATAACAATACACCCTGAACACCATCTTCACCATCCAAATATGCATACACATGGACATATGCACATGTGGACGATCATATGGATCTACTTTATAGGAATGTTCATCCACCCCCATCTCACACACATGGCCCTCATTCCGCGCCTTTTTCCTCCCTTATACACACCACCAAGCGCCCGCTCCAAGCATGAGACTCCGCGTCCGCCGCTCTCTCCCGTTCTTTATCCCTTGTCTCTGTTTGCCTATTCCCTCAATCTGCCTCTCTTTTCCTTCTCACCATATTTCACAAACACACACACACACACACACACACACACCACACACACACACACACACACAACACACACACACACACACACACACACACGCACGCACGCACGCACACGCACGCACGCACGCACGCACGCACGCACGCACGCACACACACACACACACACACACACACACACACACACACCCAAGATGAATACATAACTCCTCCACAAGAAAACGAACATTTCCTAAGCTCAGCTTTACTGTTATCAGAACTATCGGAAGCATTTGATTCTGTCCCTTCACATCATTCAGCTGTTGGCCCTCATGGAGTGTCCTATCAGCTCATCAGGCACTTACCTTCTTCGTGGAACGTATTACTGCATTCATTATTCCAAAAATGTTGGATTAATGGCACTCTTCCGAGAATCTGGAAACGTTCGGTAGTAGTTCCAGTATTCAAAGAAGGAAAAACAATAATAATAATAATAATAATAATGGGGATTTATATAGCGCCTTCCACGGCACAAGGCGCTTTACAAAGGCAGAAAAAATACAAATTGCAAATGTAGAGAAAATGCATTGAAAAACGGCTCAGAAAATGAAAAACAAAAGGCTCTCTTCCATTTTCTCCCACGCGCACACACACTCTCACGCACAGACACACAATACACAAGAGCAGCAACAAGCACAAACTATTAAGCGATCCACAAAAACAACAAGAGCCAATCAACTATCTGGTAATGACTGTCTTCTTAGTATTGTTTGAAAAGGTGGGTTTTCAGGGAGGTTTTGAAGGAAGAAAAGGTTTGAGAATGTCTTAAGTCATTGGGGAGTTTATTCCAGAGTTTGGGAGCTGCGTATGAGAAAGCTCGTTCGCCATGCTGTTTACGATGGGGACGGTAACTGGGGAAGCGGAAGGTCCTGGTGTCGGTGGAGGAGCGGAGCGTTCGTGATGGGACATATACTTGAAGGAGATCGGAAAGATCGGAAAAACCGAGGACATCTGTGCATAGTTACAGACCCATAGCTCTCACGTCTCATTTTGGTAAACTTTTAGAAAAAATATTCAAAAACGTCTGTTATTTTACTGTGAAAAACATGGTGTGATTGCTGCTCAGCAAGCGGACTTTCGAAAAGATCGTTGAACCACAGGCCCTTTAGTAAAACTGGCAAGTCACATTAAAAAAAAATCTCCCGCAAGGCTACTTCTCAAATTAAAAAAATGTTGGTATTTCTGGGAGAATGTTTGATTACATTAAAATCTTCCTAACAGAAAGAAGGATATGTACACGGATTGGAAGAACTTATTAATCCTCTAGGAATGTAGATATGGGTATTCCTCAGGGATCCTAGCAGAATGCTTTTAGGGACAAGATATCGCCACAGCCAAGGCTATGACATGGAGACGTTTGTCTTGGCATAGACATTGTAGGCTGGCAGGTTGGGTCGATAAGTCTGGGTTAGCGTCGGGTGGAGGGTCCCGGGAAGGATGGCGCCGTCAGGCAGGAGCCTAGATGAGGTAGGTAGTCGTTGGGACCGCCGAGCGGTCGTCTGAAGGTGGTTCGGCTACGGTTGATGTTGATGATGTCGTCGTCGTGGTGGTTCCTCTAGGCCGTCGTCAGGGCTACCGGGCGGCCGTCTTCATGCTGAGTGGCGACGGTCCTGTGCCGCGTGAGGCCGACTCGGGAGACGTACGAGGCACAAGTCGCCGAGCCGCTGCACGTAGGTTCATGCCCACTCTGCGCCCATGAGGGACGTCCCCCCCCCCAAGCCAGGAGAGAGCCCTGCTAGACGTACAGGCCACTGGTAGTTCGCAGAGTGGCAGCACTCGGTCACAAGTGTCACGCCGCCTCGAGAGCGTCCCCCGGCGACACAGGCTAGTCCGTCCTCACTCGCAGTGCGAGGAAAGAAATCTGTGCCGCCCTACACCCATCTACCACCTGGGTGCCTTCTGCTGATCTCTGCGACCGATCCAGCAGGGATATGAGACGTCATCCTCAGTGAAAATAGTTGAGTTTTACGTCCTCATAGCGAAAGCTGTTAGGGATTATGTCTTTCATTCACGGTAGTCTTTGAGACGTCATCCCCCCTCCCCCCCACCCCCCCCCCCCCCCCGATGTAGTTTGATTCTTATTACGTCACAACTTTACGTATTTATTTCTCTTTCATTTGGATGTCATCAATCCTGAATACGGTCTATGACGGAAAGGTTGATGACATTTTATCAGAAACATAACATAGCCTGTTTGCAGACGGCACTGCAGTCTATAGACTCGTCACATCAAACCAGGACCAGTCCCAGCTACAACAAGATCTCCAGACACTTCAACAGTGGGAGAAGAGCTGGGACATGGGTTCCATCTGGGAAGTGTACAACTCTGCGGTGACAAGAAAGAGACGACCACTGACCAGGAATACCATCTACATGGACATACTCTCGATGTGGTACTTCTGCAAAGTACCTTGGAGTCACCATCACGGACAACCTTAGCTGGGACAAGCATATAAATAGTATCTGTGTAAAGGCCAACAAGACCCTTGGCTTCCTCAGGCGTAACCTCAAGATCAGCGCCACCCAGCTAAAGGCCACAGCCTACAAAGCCATGGTACGACCCACGCTGGGAATATGCCCGTACTGTGTGGGACCCTGTACCGTCACGTTTCTCACCCGTGAGAAAACGTGATGGGTATATCGTCACGTTTTCTCACATCTCACGTTTTCTCACCAGGTGAGAAAACGTGTCGGGTTGTGGCATCATGTTTTCTCACCCGTCACGTTTTCTCACTCCTTGTGTTCTCTCTCTCTCTCTCTCTCTCTCTCTCTCTCTCTCTCTCTCTCTCTCTCTCTCTCTCTCGATCAGAAAAAATTGTCTTTAGGAAAAAGGAGATTATATTTCGGAAAGGTAACGGTCGTCGGACGAAAGAACGCTTACCTAGAGCCGGCCGTTTGGTCAGATCCGACGAATATTGAAAGTCGGACAAACGGTCGACAAACTGCGCTCTTTCCGTCTGTCTGATAACAATTTTAAAACGCTTTGACAACCTTCATGACGCGTGGCAAGGGCTAACGCCCTATCAACGTTGGTTTAAAATCTGATAAAAACACTAGATTTCTATAAGTACAGACGGACTGACACACAGACACACTTACTCCCTCTCTCACTCTCTCTCTCTCTCTCTCCCTCTCTCTCCCATACACACACACACGCGCGCGCGCGCGCATACACACACACACACACACACCACACACACACACACACACACACACACACACACACACCACACACACCACACAAACAGATATACACACACCCCTGCGCGCGCGAGCACTCACCTAAACATACATTCAAACTCAGAATCACATCGAATTCAACGAATGAGAGAGAGAGAGAGAGAGAGAGAGGGAGAGAGAGAGAGAGAGAGAGAGAGAGAGAGAGAGAGAGAGAGACAGAGAGAGAAGAGAAGAGAGGAGAGAGGAGAGAGAGAGAGAGAGAGAGAGAGAGAGTGAGAGAGAGAATTTTGATTGTTTTGAGAATGTGTCGTTTGATGAATATGGCACCACCCCGTCACGTTTTCTCACCCGGAGTAAGAAAACGTGGCGAGTGAGAAAACGTGACGATACACCCGTCACGTTTTCTCACCAGGTGAGAAAACATGACGGGTGGAGAAAACGTGACGTAACAGACCCCTACACGACGACAAACGAGAACAAGCTGGAATCTCTCCAAAGGAGGGCTGCACGTTTTGTTACAGGACGCTATCACAACTCCTCTAATGTCAGCAGCCTCATCAAGCAGCTGGACTGGCACCCCCTAAGGCAGCGAAGAAAGACCACCAGACTGACCATGCTGTTTAAGATCAAGCATGGTTTGGTCTGCATGGACAGATCCAGATGATTCCTGCTCCGACCCGTCAGCGTAGAGGACATGAACAGCAATCTAAGCAACTACAGTGCCGAACCTTGTATCGACAGGGGTCCTTTTACCCACGCACAATAAAGGAGTGGAACAGTAGTCGAGGCAAAGACTCTTGACATGTTCGTGTCAAGAGTAAGCAAACTGTATTAAACCTCTGCTTGCTTTTTTTTTTTTTAAAGATATAAATGCTGCGTCAACCCACCTTCAAAACGTCAGAATAGGCAATATGATGACTGTGGACGTCAACTGGATGATGATGATGATTATGATGATGATGATTAACATAGACGTCATCCTTCCTCACCCCCACCCCCTCCTTGTGTAGTTTTGATTCTTATTACGTCACAACTTTAGCTTTCCGAAAAAAAATGACGTTTGGTAGGCCTAGTGTCGACAACTGACTGATGCGTAGAATATCAGGCCATGAAAGTAATGTGCGCCTACAATGCGGAATCGTTTCTCTGTTCTCTTACGATATTGTTTGCTGCCTCTGAGCGTTTTTGGTGAGTAGTTAGCTACACATGTTTGTGCATGTCAATAGAACCAGTCACGGCAGTTGCAAGTTGAATAATTTTCCACAAAATTCAGTTTTGATATGATTTTTGAAAATTGTGCTAACTAGTAGCTAAAATGGTAACAGAGATCATTTGTAAGATCTCTGCGAGTAAATTTACAAGCAGAGAAGAGCTGACTCGGATCAATGGCAGGAAAAGATACCTACAGCGCAAAGAATTTCTCATTGTGCATAAATGATTAATTCATCTGGAGGTAAAAACTCAAATGTAGTATGGACCAAGCATTTTCGCATTTTAAATTTTAACTGGCTGTTCTAGCCGCATAGTAATGGAAACCAACGTCTGATATATACTGTCCTGAAATATGTAGGCCTACTTTATATTACATTA
>CM031614.1:81960086-82003512 GCA_018398815.1 Conus ventricosus
GTCTTTAAAAAACCTCACAGTTGTGAAGATTACATAATGACAATGGGTGGCGCGGATTCCTTCTGGAAGGCAGACCATGGTATGAAAGCACATACCAACAAGCTCAAGTACTGTCCTGATGTGACGGGGTTTAATTTTTGAGGGAGTTTAGTGCCAGTTTCAGTGTGGGGAAATGAGTCAGAAATTAGTGATGCAGACAACATTTCGAAATATTGTGAAGTCAATGTACATTATTATTTACTTCTTTGTATTCTTAAATGGGGAAATGGACACAAACTTCCCGCTGGAAAAACTTCGATATAAAAGCCAAAATATCCACTTCAGCAAAAAAAACAAAAGGTTTAATTCTGATCTAAAAAAAAAGTTAAGTGTTCCATGCTGAACTTAGATCTTGAAATGGGCACAAGATAGTCTGGAATTTAAAAATGGCAGTTGCTAAGCAAATGATTGGACTTGTAAACAGAACGTCTTCATATTGTTTTAGATAGCAATGATAAAAACTCTACAAGCTTTTATAAAAACATTAATATAGAATATGTGACAATTGTTTGTTATCCACATTTTCAATGTCAGTTCAAACCTTGTGGCTGGAATACGAGAACACTAAATCGTATAGAGTTGAGTTAGGTATTGTTTTCACCTAGCAGGCTGAGCGAGACAAAAAAAGTGGGTCATTTGTTTTCGACGAGTAGCCTGTTAGTATCGACAGTTTCTTATTTCAGAAGGGTAAAGTACCGACACTTACTGTAGTGAGGGATGACTGTATATATAAAGGATAAACTTTAAAAATCTAGATTGCACTACTCTCTCACTGCTGGTAGGATCGTTTTCATGTTGTCGTGAGTGGATTTAAGTGGACCCCGAAGAACTAAACTGGATCCAAACGCTTGAGTTCACTCTTTTCTTTCTTTCTTTCTTTTTTTAAATAGAGAACAGGAAAAACCTTCATTTGGCTCACTTTGCTCAACAGTTTTCGGGCGATAAGTGAGCCAGAATAAAGGTTTTCTGTTCTCCTGAAGTAAGAACTTCTATACCCAAAATTAACGATTATCTACAAACAAACATACTGTGCAGGGTATCGTTTTTTAATACTAATTTACTAAACTTTTCAGATTTTAGTTTTTGTTTAATCCTATGTTTTTCGTGATCGTTTTCAATAACATATTTTTCGCGCTAACATTCTTCAATGGAGTCTCTGTCTTTCATCGTGAAAATTACACTACAGTCTTTAACTGTTCTCTAAAGTCTTTTAAAACTGAGATATATTTCTGACATTAAATTCCACCACGTATTCGAGATGTCTTCAGCTGATATAGCTAGTTTCGACAAAGTGTTCCTCCTTTTTTAACTATGTTATTTCTTTGTCTGAACAGTATCTTTAATAAATAGCGTCTTGCGTTCTCAAACAATATAAAAAGACGTTCTAAGACATTCACTCAGTTTATTGCTTGGGATCAACTAATATATTATCATTGTCCATATAAACCTTTATATGATATGCTTTGTTTCATTTAGTGTTAGGACAGAAAATACAATATGATTAAATTATAACGGAAAAACTGTTGTAAATAAGTCTAGGACAAATATTGGTTTTTCACAACTGTTGCCCTTAAATCATTGACAATGAGGGGATTTTATCATAAAGTTTAATGCTCATAGTTTTATAACGAATTTTATCTATCAGTTATTATTTTTATCATTACTCCCCACGTCAAACTGTTCAGTATAAATATAAACTACGAGGCCTAATGTGTAAAATTAATCCCAATTCAGTTCTGTAAGATTGTTTCTATGTTAAGTCAAACATTGATTTTGTTGTTGTTGTTATGATCTTAATATCCTCGCCATTGTGAAGATCGACGATGGTAACGTTAAGGCGATTTAACGTCTAAGTTTGCCAGTAATATTAATTCCTTTTTAAGGTCATCATAACGCCCCACAACCCCATCCTTCTCAAATCTTTAAAGACAGAAATTTCAATATTCATGTGAACGTGTTTAATTTTTGTAGGCAAGAACTGTAATTTTGTGAGTTTATTTTACAATGTTTTTTTCTGTGGGAGGTGTACTTTTTTTCCCTTACGGGTTATTATCAAGTTCTTTCCGACTATTGTTCGTCCGGCATAAGACTTACATGTAAAGGGCCAGAGTGAATGCTTTTCTTGAAACTTTTTTGACGGCTAAATATGTAATTGGGTTATGAATTCTAATTGTTTTCCATTTAAATATGGTTCCAAGTGCCATTTGAGGTCAGGTTTTCGAAACTATTTTATATTCATACTGGCCAACATTATTTGCTCATAGATTGCGCAGTTGTTCTAGTTAGGAAACATTTTGCTGTCGCCAACTCTTTGCGTTTATAATCACCATCTTTAGTGTATCAAAACCATACAAGCGCTATCTATCGTTTCTGTTCAAAGTCCGCAAGTCTGCAAGGTCTTTTAATTTAAAGTTATACACCTCACAGGCGCTAATGTAACTCCTGCTATCTGGCCACGCGACCTTATTTGTTTGTAACCGTATTTTTTATTTCCAAAAACAATGGCAGGTTATCAATTTCACGACTTTCTGTTTTGTCTGCAATTTTTTTATTAAATGATACCCTCCAAAACTAATCTTTTAAATGTCCCAACTTTATGTATAATTTCATAATGCAATATTGAGCTTTCCCTGTTGGAAGAGCTCTTAAACAGTTGAGGGCCCTTCATCATATTACGTTTTCATCAGTGCTCAATCATCCAATTGAACATAGAGTAATGAATGTAATGCAAGATCGAGGGACTTTCTCCTTTAAGTAGATTTTTGGTCGGCTTGTTGTAACTTAAATCTATAATTGATAGCCGGAAGCCTTTCATTTTAGTAGCTCTTTTCAAAATAGTAACCTCCTTCTTCTTCAGGCTTGAATGTAACATTGTTTTCAGATTTGCATTGTTAAGTTTGAGAGTAATGGCAAAGTTACTCTTGCTTCTTTTATGTGAGGCAAAACCGTAATAACCATAGGTATTGTTAACTGTAACTTTGTTCCCTGATTTGTCAAATTTTAGAACTTATTATTTCTTGGCTTCGTTTTATTAAACATACGACTTTGTAAATATATTTCATGAAGGCCAACATTGCTTCCGCATTCATTATCAATAGATGTTCTAAAATGAAGGACGGTTTGAGTTGTTATTGTTACAAACATTTTTTTAAAACAAATTAATAAATGAGCGCATGCAAATAAACTAATGCAGATATTTGTTGGGCCGCACTACAATCTTAAAAATCATAGCAAACTGTTACTCTTGACATTGTGTGACCGTATGTTTTTCATAAAAAGGTGTGAGTATCCATTGAAGAGTATCTAACCTCTTGAAAACGAGCGCATCCAGAAAGCGTGGTTTAGTCTCCGATGCAGTTTTATCAGAACCAGTAAACTTTGCTGTGTCTTGTGCATCAACTGGGGTGTGGAGTGTGTATTGTTGATCACTTTAAATCTCCATGATCTTTTGGTGAGGTCAGTGTAAGATTTATTTTGATTACACCTTCAGACGAATTTTGATGAACTGCAAGCGCATTACCTAATGACAAACTTTAATCCATTCAGCACGAATAGACATGAAGGTTTTGAAAGGATCTGAAAAAGAATTCAATATTAAGATTCAAGACAGATGTAGACAAAAGTTGGTCTTAATCTTGGCTATGGGATTTATTTTTGGGGCACGCACAGAAGTATACTATGAACTGGCGTTTTCTTTCAAATTGTTGGCCACTGGACAATAGAGCAACGAGATAAAACAGCATGGCGAATTTATCTTTTAGACACTTCTAGGGCCTAACTAGAGCGGGAATAGAACGAATAACGACTTATTCGTACTTACGTTTGGTGTTGTAGGGTCGAAGACAGCGAGATCGGCAAATGATCCTTTACTGGTTTGATGCACAAAACATTACTTAGCAAATTTATGGATGCCATTTTTCTAAGTGGATTTACTTCAAGTATTCAAGGTACAACAGTTTTACAATACGCAAGATCGAAAAGTAGATTTGCTTGGTAGGCACTGGTTTATACATGCTGCTTCTGACTCAGGCTCCAGATAGGAACAATAATAAACTATATTATTGTAAAAAAACAATTTTTTTTTTTTTCCTTTATAGCAGGCAATGAAACAGGAGGTTGGGAACAAAACGACCATAAATTTGAGCGTAATTTACAAACAAATTAAATAAACGCCCCAAGATTAAGTTCATCCACAATCCGAAGTCCAAACCCCAAAGTCATTGAAGACTCAGCAAAAGCTCGCGGACTTGTTCGCGATGACCATGAATATCGAAAAGGACAGGTTGTTCTAGGATTAACTGGATGGATTACTTGGTCTTTATCTTACTATATAGTAACCAACTATTACCAAGAATAAAGTCATAAGTGTCGGCATAAAGCAATACTTTGCTTGCAGTAGACACCGCCAGTGACAATACTCCAATATTTTTCCCTTTGGTATAAGCGTTCACGGCTTTACAGCTAAATTTTTTTAATAAACTTGCAAGATGATCAAGCTTTTTTGTACCCATGAGTTATCAGGGGGAGGCGATGGCGGTGGAGGGACTGGACTTTTGACCTCCACCGCCGCCTGTAATGCCAACACCAGTGTACTTATTGCAAATTAAGGCCGTTATAAAACCGCTTTTTTTTTTTGTATGTGAGCCTTGCTCTTAAACAGCGTTGTATTCGTTCTGCTGCGTTGTGTTTATATAAAATTTTCCGGATAGTTCCGTATTCTATTTCATTGAGTGTTAGTGGTCTGGTTAGTAGGTCAGCGCTTTAGTCTTGTGATCTCTCTTGTTCAGATTTTTAGTTTTGGGTTATTCTTTCTTTAATCTCAGGCCTCGTTGGCGTCATCTGCCTCAACGAGTTTTTTTTTTCTTTTTTATATGCTCATCTACGTTCACCTAGTTTTGCTAAATTTGTTTGTTATTCGCCTCTAATGGTTCTTAACGCGTTGATCAAGGGCCGTTATTCTCGCTATGGGTATAGCGGTGGTCGTGTATTGTTTCACTGTGTTTCTTCTGAAAAATGGTTCTGCTTTATTAGATTTATTCTTCATCTGCCGATTGATGTAATTCTTCAAGTTCATGTTTTTAATTTGGTTATCTGTGGGAGTTCCTGCAGTGTGTTTTGATGTTTAGAAAACTGCCTCCGCCCTTAATTTCGGTCTAACAAGACAAGGCGATTTTGATCTTTCACACTGAGGTGTGTTAATTGTACTTTGGCTAAAACTTTGATGCGGTGCCTCCCCGGTTTAGTTGTAAGCGAACAAGTTGCCCTTGATGTTTTTTTTTTTACGAAAATGATCATCTTTTAATTCAAAATATTTGTGGTCTATAAATTCGGGAGGTTCTTGGCCTAAAACTTTGTTACTAAAATGATTTAACCTTACTTTCTGTTAATTCATGCGCATTGAGAAGCGCTTGAAGCTGATGTTTGTATTAAAGGGGTTCAGTTCATCATGTCGTCTCAGGATCAAAAAACTCATCATTTCTTCATCTTCAATTCTGCTTGTTTTTTAAATAATTATTTTTTATTTTGTTTTTAAAAATGTACAAGCACATGGTCGATTCTTGACCGATAGAAGACTGAAGAACCTTTGGGTGAGGTAAATAGCGGTATTACTGTTCCAAATATCCATTACTATTGATAGCAGATCAAATTCTTATGTCAATTACAGATAGGAGAAATGAGTGATGGTGCCAGGCTCTGGCGTATTTCTATCAAAATGAGCTCCGATTCAACAACAGACAAACAGGGCAGTTGTACAGAATTGGGGCGGGCAATGTTAGAAAATTTTAATAAACTTGAGGGGCAAGAAAATTTTCTTTTAACAATGCAGACATATTTTTAAAACTATCTGATCTATGGCTAAGGGACTGAAAGGGCTGACTTTGCGTTTCAAGGAAGGGAATAGAAAATGAGAAGCACTAAAACATAGAAAGGTGCCGAGATATAGGACGGCAAAAAGTATGTGGCTGTAAATTTTGCGTTTGGAAAATTCGCGTTCCTTCCTTGATTTTGAGTGTTTAAAGCGCATGCGCCTCTTTCAAGGAGCATTTAAAGGCAGATTGTTATATTGACTAATTTTAATGAATACAAACGGGTTATCAAATATCATCAGACCGAAGCGCCAAAAGTACAGCATTTCTGAATTCGTTAGAGTTGACGTGTTAGCAACCTAATTTAGCAAGGTGAATTGAACAACAATATCAGTCAAAATTAGGAATATATTACGAAAAGAGTGATTCATCATACAACATATCCTAGAAGAGGGCAGACATTGTATGGAATTTTAGTTTGCGTCGCAGCAAGATCGCTTAATGTATTTT
The DNA here is from genome assembly GCA_018398815.1 of Conus ventricosus. Taxonomy (NCBI): domain Eukaryota; kingdom Metazoa; phylum Mollusca; class Gastropoda; order Neogastropoda; family Conidae; genus Conus; species Conus ventricosus. The sequence continues at coordinate 81,966,443 of CM031614.1, forward strand.
ATTGCTGGGTGAAGATGAAGAACCATTCAAAAGAGGAAGTGAACGTTTTTTAATCCAAAATAACGTAAGTTACAATGTTCGATTGAGGGCAAAGTCTAACAAACTATGCTAGCGGGCTTAAATTATCTGCATTGTGATGAATACGAACACAGTTTTGGAGGTGGAGGTGTAGAAATCCAACAGTTGATTGTGGCTAAAGATTACACTTCAAGTGTAAGATTGATGATTATTTAACAACAAAATACGGTTTATGGATTGACATAGGTAACGGAGGATAATCAGTTAATGAAGCGGGAGAACTGTGAGGAGAAGTTTAATAAAACATTCAAATTGATAAAGAAGTAGAAGCCGTAAACCGTTAATGTACAATTGTTTTAATATATGAGTGGCAGTGAAATATTGAAAAAATAACAGATTAAAAGATATAAATACTAAATTTTTTTATTCTTATAAAAGCATGTCTGTTCAGGTTTATCAATGTGCTTACAGCGCCGCAAAAGAGAGATAGTAGAAAACCTAACATAAAAAAAACCTTAAGATTAACAAACATTACAGCAAATTCAGCAAGTATAGAGCAAGATTTCAAATACGCAAAAACAAACGAGGTATTTGCTGCCTTTATTGCTGTTTAAATATGTTAATATGAGCATTCAATATAAGTGCTCTATCAGCGGAACGAGTGTTGGTCTCTTAGCAACGGGCATAGGCGCACGCAGGCTTTACATTAGGAGGTTTGTCTTTAGTCTCGGCTGTGTTATTCGCTGTAAGTGCGGCGGCAAATTAAAAATAAAATCCAAAAGCACACGCTATGGTCAACTAATAACGGCTAACTTAGTTCGGTTAATGACAATAAATAAAAGCGTTTGTTGACTCATATCACGGATGAAGAATTTAATGATTTAACAGGGATTTTGATGACTACAAAAGCCACAAGTTTTGATCTTCAAAGAAAGGCTCGGACAACTTTTTTCAACAGCCAGGACGCGAGCAGATAAAAAAGGATGCTTTAAAAAAGTAACGAGACATTAAACTCTGTTTAAAACTGCTACAGTAACAACACCGAAGGGTGCTTTATACTTTAGTTATGAGTACAAGCACAAAAAGACGTTGATATTGATTGGATTAAGTATTTTTTTTTTAATTTAAATAAATTATTTTGATTAGAAAGAAAACTCAACATGGTAAGATATATGAGGACGGAGAATTGTTTGAAGGAAGTTGAGAGAGCGGTTATCAGAGCACGAATAGCTATTGATTTAGAAGTCATTGACCCCAACAAAAGTACAGGCAGTGTTGTTCATTGCTATTTCTCAAGTTCAAGTAAACTAACCAATAGACCCGCCCGCAGTTAAAGTAATGTTAGCTGTTTTAATCGATAAGTTACAATAAATGAAGAAAATCTAGAAGTCTGGGTCTCGACTAAACAACAGACTAATTCTTTCTGTAATGACTTTACACCTGGTTGGGCAGACGAACTGCTTGCCAGTTTGACGCTGCCGCTGAAGAAGCTAAATGAGAGGCTCTGGTTGGTAGAGGGCGAAGTCTTAGAGATCAGATTAAAAATGTTAAGTATAGCACGATTGTAGTCACGGCTTACAATCCGCTGCCCCCAGCATTGGTCGCAGAAAACAGCAGTTCTAAAATAAAAGAATTCAGACAACAAATGTTTCATGTGGTGTGTTCTCGCAAGGCTGATTATATTCCGTAAATACGAGAGAGGGTGTTAACTATCACCCTTACATCAATGATCTTAACTTTTGTTGGAGTGTCCTTTTCTGTTAGTGTAGAACAAATTGATCAGTTTGAAGACAAAAAACATACTTTAATGTCTACACATGGGATAGGGAAACAAAATCTACAACCCTCAGAGTGTCCAAGAACAGTCCAACGAATTCGCGGAAGCAGACAAAAACCCATGTTGACATACTGCTGATGCTTTCACAGCGGGAGGGTACCGCATTACACATGATACGAACAATGAGTTGGACTAATGCTGCATACTTCAAAAAAGATAATGGCCAAAAAGATATCTTTAGAAAAGTTTAACATGGAATGCCATCTGTTCAAGCTGCGAGCGAACATAAGATAACTAGAAAACATTGTAAAAGGTTGTTATAGACTGGTAATACTGAAACTTAATTACGCCCCCTCATGGGATCTAAAGTTAGTTTTAAGAACTTGGAAATAGGATGCAATATTTCCATACGTAGATTTACGTGGACTTCGAGTTCGGCTTATTGTTCCGCCTTATGAAGGGCCAGCACACAAAAACTTCGATAAAAAAACACGTCTTAATGAGTAAATCATCAGATTTGTTTCATTTGCTTTTGTTATGTTAGGTCGGATGGCGCTATTCACGAAAAGTATTATACAGATAGGGCCCAATGCGGCTTAGAAGATTTTGTACAGCGCATGCAGCATGTGCGTAACGATTGTTCTAATAATCTGAATTTAGCTGAAATCACGATTGACGCCTGAACTTGAAGACCAAAGAACATGTATGGCCGCAGCCATCATGTTGTTGGATTTGTGGATTAGGTCTCTCATCAGACGCAGGAGGAATCCGACAGTGGCCTGGCGGCCAGCGGGTAAGAAGACATTGATCACATTAGCGGAAAGTTCAGGGAGCAGCAGGCCACAGAAATGCAAATCTTCAACTAAAGTTTGATCCTAAGACATGGAAGTGCCCATTTCTTTCATAACTTGCGAGGTTAACAAGCTCTCATCTTTATTGCAAGCAGTAACCAACGCCTCCTTCACGGTTGTGCATGGCATTGCACAGTCATCAGGGAAAAGTAAATGTGCTTTATTCTAAATAACTGGTCTTTTTAATTTTTATGACTCTATGCAACACATGATGGGATCATTAGAGTCACTGGCTATGTCCTTAAAGTCCTGCCCAATAACGGAAGAATACTTTGACCCAACTCTCGTTAGAAAGGGCGTTTACCCTTATGAGTACATGAACAGTTGGGAAAGGTTTGATGAAGACACACTTCCTCCTAAAGGCGCGTTCTTTTCTAGTCTTAGAGGAAAGGACATCAGTGATTCTGATTACCAGCATGCTCAAGATGCGTGGCAGAAGTTAGAGTGTAAAACAATGGAGACTATCATGATTCATACTTGAGGGCCGATGGGGTGTTCGCACAGTGTCTCAGCCAAGTTTTAGTTTGGTGACTGTCTCCGCAAAAATGATGGTATTGAAAATGACTGTATGCGCGAAAATGATTAGGAAAACATAGTTTGAAGTCTTACTTGTCAGAGAACAGGGAAACCTTTATTCTGGCTCACTTTCGCCCGAAAACTGGTTGAGGGCGAAAGTGAGCCAGAATGAAGGTTTCCCTGTTCTCTTAAATTTTTTTTTATTACAGTCCAATATTTCTTCTGGGACAGGAGAGCTTAACTAGTCTCAGCACATGTTTATATATTTAGATTAAAACAAAACGCAGGACACAAACACTAAAACCAACAGGTAAAACATCAGAAACTGAATACACAAACATGTGCTGAGACTAGTTAAGTTCTCCCGTCCCAGAAGAAGGCCACATTCGGGACCGGAATGTTGGACTGTAATTTAAAAAAAAAAAGAAAACGAAAAGGAGTCAACCAAGCTGTTTAGGGATCCAGTTTTTTCTTCTTCTGTTTTCCACTTATATATATATATATATATATATATATATAATATATATATATATATATATATATATATATATATATATATATATATATATATAAATATAATGATAAACAATTGCAGGCATAAATGGAAATCTTTGTCAATGCACCATTCCGTGGCACGTCCCCCCTGAACGCGCCCCAAAAAAGAAAAAACCGGCAGGCACGTGTCACACGCACAGAGCTCACACGCCCACACACCACAATATATAACACCGGTGGCGTGCCCAAATTGTATATCCTGATGAGAGCGTTTTAGCTTGAAACAAGTTTGAAGGTTTTAATTCTTCCATTTTAAAATCCTATTTTAAACTGGTATATATATATATATATTATATATATATATAATATATATATATATATATATATATATATATATATATATATATATATATATATATAATTTCAGTAATAAATCCTCCTCTAATGCCGCACCGACGTTTTGCCACGTGGTTCTCCTGTTGGTTTGTTTGAAAATAAAGAAGAAATAAAACAGGAACCCACTGTAGATTTTGGAGTTTTATTAGTCCAATATTTCGGTTTAAAAACCTTTCTCAGGGACTGCACTGTGATGTGCCAATGAAGAATGAAACAAATAAAACAAGAAGCAAGCCCAACAGAACTCATTAAAGAGTCAAACCACTGTTACAGTTAAACTGATCTCATACATGGAACATGAATTGCATGAATTAAACTTTCCAAGACTGTGAACTAAAATCACAAAATATTCATAAAGCTGAACTGAGCAAACCTCGAAACAACCCACAATGTTGACACTTAGAGGGCCATTACTCCTTATTAGTACTCACACACACACCCCCTCACACACAAACACACACTCTCTCTCGTTCTCTTACACACTCACACACACACTCACCACTCACACACACACACACACACACACACACACACACACACACACACACACACACACACACACATATATTATTATCCATGCATCCAAACAGACACACACACACACTCTCTCTCTCTCTTCCACACACATACACCCCCCCTCTCTCTCTCTCTCCCCCCTCCCCACCCACACGTGGTGTTGTGTGTGTGTGTGCATATACACAAAATGCAAAATGCATAAAGTCCACATACCAGAGAAACATCAATACTGGATTCTGCAGCCCAGCGCACGCGCGTGCGTGCATGTGCGCACACACACAAATGCAAATGCATAAAGTCCACACACCAGAGAAACATCAATACTGGATTCTGTATCGTAGTCCAGCGTTTAAGTCTTTTCTTTGGTTAAAACCCCTTGAAGAGCGTCCCCAGATTCGCCTGCCAGAAGATCTCTCTGTTCAGGAGTTGGTTCTCTTTTTTGACAGCCTCAATCGGTACAATGAAGAGGAAGTCTGCGCTAGGGTCTTTAGGGTGGTCACTGGCATGTACGTGTTCTGACATTTTGCATCTTGTGGTACGCTTCAGCTTGACATCACTTTTGTGGCCTGCCCAGCGTTTCTTGAGGTTCTTGGTGGATCCCACGTACCACAGGTCAGGATGCTGACGGCAGCGCAAGAGATAGATGACCATATTGGTTTCGCATGTAATGTGCTGCCTTATTCTCCACCATGGAGTCCGTGTTGGATTGCTGAGATTGGTTTCATTGCTCCGAGAATTATGTGTCATAATTTCATATGTGTGAGCCATAATTTCATATGTAATAGCGTAGATTGGCTCAGAGAAAATATTGTTTTACTGCTATTGTAAGGGTTGGCAGGAAATGGATCTGATAACCCCAAAGCGAGTAACGGGTTGGGGGGGTGTACTCGAAATTCAAGGGGTCACTCTCATGCCCGAGTGGAGGTAGGCAAGGGAGATGGAGGATTACAGCTTTACCATGTAGCCTATGAGCCTTGATTACTCGGGTAGTAGCAACATTACAGTAGTGGCCTACAGTTGTCAGCAGGTATCCTGTTCCGTCCTGAGGGTGGGGCCAGACCACCGCAGTGTGCTGCCGCGTGCCGGCAGGTGAGCGGGGGTGTCCCGTTGCCTGCTGCTTTTCCCGGAGAGGGAGACCGTCCAGGCCATCTGCCGTCTGTGAGGCAGCTCTCCGCCTGCTACCGGGTTCTTCCGGGAGTTCTCCAGCCACCTGTTGCTCTTCCGGGTTCGAGCGTCCTGTGAGAGGGCGCCGCACCAGACCTTCCCTCACCCTCTGTGTCTGGCGGGGCCTTCAGAGGAGGAGGCGTCCTTCGAGCCCCGGATTGGTTGAGGGGCGTCTGGTGTGCGTAGGTGTCGTGCCCACCGCGGGGCAAGAGGCAGACTGCGGGGAAGCCACGGTCGGCGCCGGGGTGTAGAGTCTTCGGGAGTCGGACTGTGGGAGGCCACGGTCAGGCGCCGGAGTGCAGAGTCTTCTAGGGAGGTGTCCAGCCTGTGAGGGGCCAAGTACAGCGCCGAGGACTGGAGCTCTCCGGGCCGGGATGGGTTGTCCCATAGGTGTGGTAAAAAGGGTGTAGCGTTAGGGAGTAGGGTTAAGGGTGTTAGCTACTGCCTCCTTTTGGGACGTAGTGGCCAGCACAGTGTAGGTTACTTGTCGTTGCCTCCCTTAGGGACGCAGTGACCGGTGCGGTAGGGGTCCGGGTCAAAAGAGAAGGGTGGGTCCTGGGAGGGGTGTGGGTGGTAGTAGTTTAAAGATTAGAGTCCCTTGGGTTTATTCTTGTCCCCAGTAGTTAGCCACCACGTGTGCGGGCTATCTCTGCATCCCTAGGTCGCAGTGATATACCGCAACTGGTGCTGTAGCATTGGTTAGGATTCTCGGGGTTGTAGCAGGGTAGTGTGGGTCAGTGAAGAAGTGGATATCGGTGTGTGGTTGTAGATGGACGTGAGTGGTGGCGCCATGGTATGTTTGTGTGTGAAATAAAGAGGTGCACGTGATTGTAAAGCTGTGTTAGTGTGCTGTGTTGTCTGCTCTAGTGTGTAATAGGTGTGGTAGGGGTGGTAGGGCCGTCCGGCTTAGCGACCGTGACATTTTGGTGGAGATGCGGGGTACGTAGTTAGGTGGTTCTGGGTAGGTGATAGGTAGCTAGAAGGGAGGTAGGGGGTTGTGGTGTCCGGTGTGTACGTTGTGTGAAATGTAAGTGGTGGTTGGTGGGAGCGTACCAGTACCCTGGGAGGTGGTACGTAGTGTCCCTGTTCACTTCAGGCAGGTTCCAGTGGCATTGGGCAGGGCACTTGTGTTGGTGTGAATGGGTTGGCGCTACCATGTGAGTGAGGTATGAATGGTCGATAAACATTGAGTGGTGGTTGGAAGTGCGAGTGACTACGCAGTATAGTGTAGGTGAGGTGTTGGAAGGGTACCAGGCGTCTGTTGTGTCCCTTGTATGTGGTTTTACCCCAGTGAGTAGGTAGAGTGGGTACCCAGCCCGTGACTGTGCACGCTGTGTGGTCGGATATCCTGTGGGGATTAAGGGCAGAGTAAGCCCAGGTGACTGTGCGTGGAAAGCTCGAGGGTGCGCAGTGTGGTGACACTAAGGTGTGTGGGAGTGCATATGGACTTGCGGGGTGCAAGGGCACTGTGATCGTGTGGGTGCGGCCTACCAGAGACAGTGAGGCCTGTGACTGTGGGTAACTAGTGCGTATGCACAGTGGACGGTGGACACAACGGGGTCACGTGACTCAGTCGGTGACTAGACAGTGCATTTGTAGTATTGTATGAGTTGGAGCCCATGTCGGTATATGTATGAGGTACACAAGTGTGGGTGGAGTTATGCTTGTTTCATGACTTATTGAGGGTATTGTGTACTTGTGCTGGTTGCTTCAGGGCAAGTGCGTTAATCAGGAACCTCCAGTTGCGCTCAGATCGCATACTGTGTGTGGGGTAGCTCTGTGGTGGTAGGGGTACCCTATGTCTAAACACACCCGATCCCATCCGCAGTATGACCCTGATAGTGTCATGGATCCACAGGCCCCTACGGCAGATACCAAACCTAAGGTTAGTGACCAGGATGCGGGGGTGGATCAAGAACAGGGGACGGGGGCTTAAAGCGAAGTTTGCCAAGTTGGGAGCGGCGATGGGTTTAGCTGGGGGAGATCTCGCCAAGTTCGTCACAGACTCAGTGCGTAATGAGGATGAGAAGATAGCGAGAGAAGCAGAGTTTTGGAGCTCCGGATGGAGGAGAAAGTGAGGCAGAAATGAAGGATGAAGAAGAGAAAGCTGCTAGGCAGAGGGAGTTAGAGATGAAGCAGAGGAGGATTGAAGAGGAGAAAGCTGATAGGCAGAGGAAGATTGAAGAGGAGAAAGCTGCTAGGCAGAGGAGCTTGAGATGCAGCAGAGGAAGAATGAAGAGGAGAAAGCTGATAGGCAGAGGAAGATTGAAGAGGAGAAAGCTGCTAGGCAGAGGGAGTTAGAGATGAAGCAGAGGAGGATTGAAGAGGAGAAAGCTGATAGGCAGAGGAGGATTGAAGAGAGAAAGCTGATAGGCAGAGGGAGTTAGAGAGGCTGAGGATGAAGGATGAGAGGGAACTGGAACTGCAGAGGAAGAAGATGGAGGAAAAAGGGCGATAAGGGAAGTAGAAGCTCAAGCACGGCAAGCTGAGTTAGAGGCAAGAGAGCGAGAGCTAAACATACAGGAGAGACAGGCCTCAGATGAAGCACGCACAGGAAACGCTTGATCGAGGTGAAGGAAACGAAGCGTGTCCATCTTGAGCCGTTGGGAGAGAACGACGATGTGGACGCTTTCATCGCCCAATTTGAGCGTGTAGCCCAGATGTGCAAGTGGAGCGAGACCTCATGGCCCACACGTTTGATGTCTCTGCTGAGAGGAAAGGCTAGGGAAGCAGTGATGCGGTTAAGTGTGGATGAGTTGAGCGACTATGATCAGATAAAGAGCGCCCTGTTCAGCCACTTTAGGCTAGATGCTGAGGCTACCGGGAAAAGTTCAGAAGCATCAAGAAGGACGCTGCTGAGACTTTCGCCCAGGTGCTGGGAAGGATGAAGCGGTGGTTTTCCTCTGGTGTGCGGCAGCGGCAAGGATGAGAGTGTGGTAAGGATGTAAAGGATCTGCTTTTCCAAAACAGTTTTACCAGCTGTTGTCCCCAGAGTTCACGATTGAGGTCCGGAAGACATGCCCGAAAAATGTTGAACAAATGGCCAACGGAAGCTACTGTTTTAGCAGAGGCCAAAAGATTGGGGAGGAAGGCGAAGCAAGACCGATCAGTTAACCAGCTCAACCTGGGTAATAGGCGGAAACCCGGGGAGCCAGCCCACACAGAAATCCCAACAGAGTGATGGTGCACTGCAGCAGCAGAGCAGGAGGTCAGAAGGGCCTAGATCGACCATAATCTGTTTCAACTGCAAGAAGCCAGGCCACATCGCTAGGAAATGCCCTGAGCCCCATTCTGTTGGAGCGTTCATTGTTGTGACCAGCCCCAAGCTCGAGTAGTCCCTACGTTGTGTCGCCATGCGCTGAGCAGCAGTACGATCCTGCATGCATTGTAGAGGTCAACGGAGCTCCGGCCAATGGATTTCGAGACACTGGTGCCGGATATACCGTAGTGGCCCAGTGGTTGGTACCAGCAGACGCGTACACAGGAGAGACAGTTCCAGTAGTGTTGGCTGAATCTAGATGTAGGTCTGTGTTACCTGTGGCGGTAATAGAGTTGAAGTCGCCATTCATCGAAGGGAAGTTGGAGGTTTTGGTTATGAATAGCCCTGTGCAGGAAGTGCTGATCGGAAACTTCGCAAAGAGAGTAGGAGATTCCGGTTGGATACGTGTGCCTGTATACGCAGACCCAGCGTTGGTAGGGGCAGTGCAGACACGTGCGCAGAGAGCCAGGGAGCAGCAAGTACCAGTACCACTGCCCGTCGAGGAGTGCATTCTGAACACCTCTACCCAGCAGTTAATTCAGATGCAGGACCAGGACGAAACCTTGAGGAAGGCTCGAAGTGCGTGTGAAGCAGGGACGCACTTCCATACCAAGTTTGGACGAGTCGAGTACGCTCGGAAATCTGGTGTACTGGTCAGGCGGTTTGAGGGTCCCAAGGACGTAGCGAGTCAAATCTGCGTCCCAGCTGAACTACGGGCCACAGTGATGAAGCTAGCCCACGACGTACCCATGTCTGGACACTTAGGTACCACCCGAACGAATTAGCGAGTTGGTCGCCATTTTTATTGGCCAGGCATGCATGCTGACATTCGTCGGTACTGCCAGTCATGTTTCCAGTGTCAGCGTACTGTTGATAAGGGAAGAGTTTCAAGAGTACCCCTCGTGAAGATGCCACTGATGCGCGAGCCGTTCGAGCGGGTTGGGATGGATATCATTGGTCCCATCGTTCCAGCATCCCAGAATGGGTACAGATACGTGTTGGTAATGGTCGACTTTACGACAAGGTATCCTGAGGCAGTCCCTCTTCGCCCCCCTGGGTTCTTCCCATGTCATAAGTGTGACACATGCCGTCACTCAGAGAAAACAGAGTGTTTCGTTTCTCCCTGGGATGGCCGCAGGTGGAGAATAAGGCAGCACATTACATGCGAAACCAATATGGTCATCTATCTCTTGCGCTGCCGTCAGCATCCTGACCTGTGGTACGTGGGATCCACCAAGAACCTCAAGAAACGCTGGGCAGGCCACAAAAGTGATGTCAAGCTGAAGCGTACCACAAGATGCAAAATGTCAGAACACGTACATGATAGTGACCACCCTAAAGACCCTAGCGCAGACTTCCTCTTCATTGTAGGGATTGAGGCTGTAAAAAAAGAGAACAACTCCTGAACAAGGTCTTCTGGCAGGCAAATTTGGGGGACGCTTTTAAAGGGTTTGAACCAAAGAAAAGACAAAAAAAAAGGGGATCGATACAGAATCCATATTGATTTTTCTCTGGTGTGTGGACTTTATGCTTTTGCTTTGTGTGTGGCACATGCACGCCGCGGTGGTGGGCTGCAGAACCAGTATTGATTTTTCCTTGGATGGGGACAGAGAACAGTAATATGCCGACTCTACCCACTTCTCCTCCACCAATTTTTGGGGCGAAAGGCCCTAAATCAGATATTATGTTCTTGCAAGAAGATTCAAAAAACCAAAAATAACGATTACTACAAAAAAACATATGTCGGGTTATCCGTTTTAATATAATTTACTAAAGTTTTCAGAGAGTAGCTAGGGAAAGTACCCGGGACTAAACAGCCCCATAGATAACGTAGGGAAAAGCAGCCGTGACTGCGCGCTTCAAAAAACGGGTCTTTCCCCCACGGTTTTTCTTTTCAGTTGTCAACTTGTCAGGGCGGTGTAAAGGGCCCCTGCTCTGCAGGTGGTAGGTAAGCTTTTAATTGCTATTTGCCACCTCCTCCCCAGCATTTTGGGCGTTTATTTTCCCGTGCTGTGGGGGTTTGGGGTTTTGGGCATAGGCCAAAATATAGCTGCTTTTTTAGAAGGCAGTGGGATTTAATTTAAAAAGTTTTTGAATCAAAATATTTTTCAAAAGTTTATAGATTAAATTGTGTGGAAACGGGAATTAGCTAAATTTTTAAAACAATAAAATTTTCCCCCTTACGGCCCCAACACCAAGGGAAATTTTGGGGGACAGGGAAGAAAAGAATGCTTTAAAATAAAATTTAAAAGATACTTTGAAAAAGGGTTTAAAGCGGCCCGTAAAGCACACACACACCCCAACAACCCCCACGTCGCCGCAGCATGCCCCAAAACACACGACACACACAACCCACCCACACACATCATAACACACACACACCACACCTCCTCCCCAAACACAACGGCCAAAAAATAATACTCCCGCCCCCTCTATCCCTCTTCCCCCCCCCTCTTCACCCCCTTCCCTTCCTCCCTGCATTACATGCCTTCTAGAACTCCTGCCCTACGCCAACACTCCCGCCGGCGGCGCTTTTTCCAGCCGGCCAATCAGGATTTAAAGCAGCCTTTCGGCCCTCAGCTGGTTAAAACCCCACTTTTTATGACCCGGAAGCAGCCGTTTTACTGTGCTGTGGATGGTAAGGGGTTTTGAAGACGAATTGGTATCTAAAGGTTTTTTGGTCTTTGAAGACAAATTTTTGACAAAGATCAGCCAGTTTTAAATACGTTTTGGCTATCGAGGGAAAAAAAGGCGGCATTGTTAAAAGTCACCCGAAGCAAAACAATTATCCGCGTATGGGACTGTGGCGAAAGACGCGGTTTTTTTCAGTAAAAAAAAGGTTTTTTGTAAGGCCGCTTAAAAACTGCGCCCAAAAAATCAATAAAGGCATCGGGCTGCCCGGAAAAGAGGGTTTCTGCTGACGTCACGGGTCCCCCACTTGTGGCCGCCAGTCAGAAAGACCGGGAAAGGTGTGTGGTGTGGGGAAAATTTTTACGGGTTTTGTGCATTTTGGGTTTTGTTTTAATATTTTGATCATGGCGAACAAAGCAGTGGGGGTTTTCTAAGCTGACAATACTGACGAGAATTTTGATACATGCACTTTTGTTGTGCTTTGGATGAGTTGGAGGGGCAGGCCCTCATCAAGGAAACTACCGTTTCCCCTAAACCCCCCAAAAAGAAAGCTTTTTGTTTTGTATGGGGAGCAAGCAAAAAAAAAAAGATGACCCAGAAAAACCCCCACCAATACTTGAAAAAAAAAGGGTTTGATGTGGGAATGACAGTTGGGAAAGAAGTTTTCGTTTTTGGGGCAGGGGAAAAAAGTCTATTGCTTTTGTTTGAAAAACGAGGGGTTATAGGCCTTCAAAGGAGGAAGTAAAAAATGTTTTTTAATTGCAATTTTGGTTTGGGCTTTTGAAAACCTTCAAGGCCTTTTCACAAGAAAAAGACAGTGGAGCGCATACTCAAAAATGGGTATGGTTAAAGAGCAATGTAGGGATTTTCCCCTTATATTCTCGCAAACTAGAGAGATTGTCGTTTGTTAAAACCAAGCAAAAAGGTTTTCACCGTTGGGGTTTTCTTTATAGGTCTACGCTATAGGAAGGATTTAAATTTTTAATGTTTTTCAAGCGTGAGGAGATTAGAAATTATTGGCCCTCTTTTGTACAAGAACCAAAAAACTAAAAACACAACCCTCTCAAAGTCCGCAGCAGTGAGAGGAACTGCGTTTCCCCCCCTAGAGCAGTCAAAGGCACATGGCAAGCCGTTTTTCAGGCCTACCCTGAGCAGCAAAGGTCCATGGAAGCCGTTTCCATCGCCTACCCTGTGGGGTAAAAGGTTACAGTGGCAAGCGTTTTTTCAACGCCCACCGCTCCCCCTAAGCGTCAAGGTTATCAGAGTGATCGACTTTTTTTGCGCTTTTGTCGCTTTGCTGTCACGCTTCCCCTGCTTCACCCCCCCTTTTCTACCCCTTTTAAAAAAAATTTTGGTTTGCCTTTTTAGCTCTGCCAAAAAGCATATTTTACTTAAAAAAAAACAAAAACCAAAAATTCCCAATGCCAGCCCAACCTGGATAAAAAAAGAGGGGGGGTGGGGGAAAAAATTTTTTTTGTGACTTGGGGGCGCTTGAACTTGCAAAAAAAGGAAGCATCACAAAAACGCAAGCACTGTTTGCCCAAGTGGTGTTACACGAAAAATAAAAAAGTTTGTGTCCCCCCAAAACCATCCCCCCCCCCAAGTCCCCAAGTTCTTAATTAATTTTTAAATTTTTGTCCCCCCAAGTTCTTAATTAATTTTTTAAATTTAATTTACTTCAAGTTTTTTAAAAATTTCGGGATTAAGTCCCCCTCAAATCATAACTAAGTCTCCTTTAAGTAAAACCAAGTTCTTTTTTAAAGTTATTTAAAAATTATCAAAAAATACAATCTTTTTTTTATCTTAAATGCAGATGTCTAAATATTTACACAGCCTCAAAAAAACGCGTCTCTTTGGGGATGTCTTGCTCAGCGTTTTCTCATAATTTTAATAGGTTTACATCCAAAGAAACCCGCATTGAACAATTTGGTCTAAAAAAGTCTTTTAGATCCATTTTTTATTTTTTGACTTTTCATTTTATAATCGCCATGATTATTTCTTTTAAAAAAATTTTAAAATATTATTGCATTATAAAATGGACAAAATATCTTTTGTTGTTGGGGTTTTTGGGGGGGGCAGTGTTTTTTCTTATTTAGGGGTTCGGTTTTTTTTTAACTTCTTTTGTTTTTGTTGTTTGGGGGTTTATATTTTAAAACCCGAAATACACCCCCCAGCAGCGAAAGGCGAAAAAAAGGAAATTTTTAAGTTCAAAAACCCATAAGACTTTGGCGCGTAGGCCTTGAATCCATGGATTTTTTTATAGGGGCATTGAATCAATTGTTCTGGCGGGCTGTTATTTTTTCATGATGAGTTATATTCTGTAACTTTAATTTTTTTTGTCTTTTCCCATCTGCTTTTTTTTTTCCTTTTAACCCCCCCGGATAGGAGTTTTCACGGCCCCACCGGTTCAGTGTTTTTGCTGATTTTCGGGCTTGGTTTACTTTCTCCACCGATTCAATGTTTCCTGATTCTGATGTTTTTTCCAGCTCGTTCTTTTTGAAGGGAAACAAATCTATATGTTAAAATTTTTAAACCCCTGATTATGGCGAAAAACAATTTTCCAAATCTTAGTATGATCACCCCTAGAGACTCTAATGACTTTTTTAAAAGGGATCTTGCGTTAAATATACGTAAGATTTGTTCAGAATCAAGGGAGAAAATTATGACTATTAGTGTAAAAACTAAGACGTTTGGTCAACTTTCACCATTTAGCCCCCCACTGCGCTTCAACCTGTTATGATATTTAAAATGTCTTGTGGCGACATCTTTTGAATCGTTCTATGCTGAATTCTTTCCGGGAATGTTTTGTTTTTTCAATGCTGCCAAAGAATACAGCCTCCCCTTTTTGGGCATAATGCTTGGTCACAACTTGGTCATTTAAGTTCAGGAGGTTTAGGCTGCCTTGTAGGTAGGAGTACATGTTCATGTTTTTTAAAAATTATAATTATTTTTATTTTTAAAAAATGAGACCGAAAAAACTTTTCCCAACCTTGTATACCTTTTGCTTTTATTGGAGGAAAGTGTAGGATTAATGTTTGGTAAAAGCCTGTTAAAAATTTAAAACCGCGTTTGGAAACAAACTTTGGGGTTTCAGAAAAGCTGATTTATTGTTGCAGCTTCGTTTGCTACAAAAGATTTTCTGTTAAGAAAGGGAATAATTTCCAAAAATAAAAGTAAGAAAAAAAAACATTTATAAAAAAAAGGCTTCACTCGCAAAAGATAGGGGGCGCTGTGGGGGAAAGGCTTGCTTTTAGGGAAAAAATTTGCATTTTGTAAAACTGCGGGATGAACGGCGAAGAAAAAGACAAACAAAGCTTGGAGGGGCTAGCAGGCAAAGACGCCCATGAAAAACAGAGACTTGAGCAGTTAGTTTTATTTAAAGACACACTGAAAAAACAGGGGCTGCAGCTTTAAATTTAAAAAAGTTTTCAAACAAAAACAATATTTCTTGTAAAAGGCAAACCCAAACGGACATTGCCCCCCCCAAAATTCCCCTGACTTTTATCAACCCGAAAAACAAAAAAGCAAAACGGGTTTATTGTCGTTGGTTTTGACCGTCGTGTTTTTTTGCACTAATATTGGCTGAAAAAAAAAATGAACAAAATTATTATTCGCCCAAAAGGGTATTGGAAGGGCATCACGCAAATTAAAAAACTAAGCCCAAACACGGGGGTCAGTGAACAACAGCAAAAAAGGTTTTTCTAAAAAAAGCGATTTGGCAAATTTTTTTCCGCGCCCAAAAAATACAGAGCCCCCACTTTGTGAATACAATACCCAACGACAATCACAAAGGATTTCATATTTACCCTCTGATACGATTTGACGAAAAAGTTTAAGTACGCACCCAGTCATTGACCGGTTAAGATTCAAAGATGCGGAGCCATTACACAAAGGGTTCTGCTGTTGCTGTTGCCCTACAAATTTTTACCAAAGAGGCCCCCCACTTTCCCCCCATGATTCAAATCGATGATGGAAAAGAATTTTAAAGGGCCAAATGAATCAAAATTTTTGTTAAAACCCCAGAGTTACATTAAAAAGGCTTCCGGGGGGGCAAGATCACGGCTTTAGTTGAAAACTTTAACAAAACATTAGCCGAAGACTTTTCTCCACCGTACAAGGGCGATTGAAATTCTCGCAAAAGAATGGGTTTGAAGATGCCCCAGTTTTTTCGCGCAATGATAAGAAGAATTTAAAGGGTAAAGAGTTTCAAGCAATCAAAAGAAAAAAAAATAAATGTTTTCTGAGGAGATCTTTTCCCGCAAAACATTTCCTTGGATTGAAAGTAAAGGGCCTTTTTTTTCCGGGGGGAAACAGAAGGGGACACTCGCATCAGGGAAAGATCCAATTTTAGTATTTTATCCATAGAAAAAAAAAGAATTGTAAAAAGAATCCGCCCCTTTTATTTTCGAGAAAAATGACACAACAAAAAAACCAGTCCCCAAAGTCTTTTGTGAAAAAAGAACTGCGATAATCCCCCCAACACAGTTCCCCTTTATTATTTTACGGTTCTATAATGTCCATATGCATTGAAAACTCGGAAACAAACCAATTTTGTGTTTGTTCTGTCTAACGACTTCTTTGTTCCAAAAAGTTGTGTTTTATTCAGAGATTAGTCGCAGTTTTCGTTGTCATGATGAAAAAATTTTTTGCTAAACAAAGCTTCTTTGTAGTTGTCATGTGATATTTTGACTGCCAACGCTGCGGATATTCCCTTTGCTTTCTTAAAGATTTTCTCCTGGCTCAAATATGTCATTTTTGACCTTAAAACAAAAACCCTTGAACCCTTTCCCGTATTCATCCTTCATCTTTCCCAAAACCCTTTTGTTTGTAATTGAATGCAAAGGTGAATCTTTTGGAAAACAGATGTTTTTCCTCCCGCATCCCCTTTAAACCACTTATTTCCATGTCTTTTAAGAGTTCTTATAAGGATTCTTAAAAAAAACTATCTGTATCTGGTAAAAATACCTGGGCTCAGGTACGAGGGTTAAGTAGCTAAAGAAAACTAACACAAAACTTTGATAATTCTAAAAAGTAAACCAATAAATACGGTTTGTTAAATTTGACTTTCTTTTTTTTTATCATTATGCCAAAAAACTGAAACTGAAATCTTCTAAAGTCCCGATAATTAGGTTTTGAATCGCTTAATTGCTTCGTTCTCTTTGGGACTAATTGCATCTTTAGCTTGGGCGGATTTCCCAAATCTTTCCAAAACAGCTGTTGTTACAGCTTTAAAAAATCTTTTTCTGAAGCATCTGTGGGTTTTGTTCTAAGATCGTGTTTTCATGAGTATGGTTCATGAATGTTTTTGATCAAAAGCAATTTGCGATGAAAATGCTGTCAACTTAACCCCGTTTAAATAAAATTGCGAAACTGTAATGGCAGAAAATTTTTTTTGCGCGAAAATTAGGCACAAAGTTTAGGCGGTCTTTTGGCATCTTTGACTTTCTGCGTAATGGGGGTTAGCTTATGCAGGGGTCATGGAGTTCATGGGATATTCTAAATAACTTCTGAATGAAACCACGCTTTGATCAGGTTTTTAATGCCCAACCCTTTAATGCCTTTTGAATATTTTTGGATCCCCCCCTGTGTACATCTTGAATTCGTAAAGGAAGTGATTGCGCCATTGCCCCCCCAACAGATTGTTTGCATCTAAATACTAAGTAGTTTAAACCCTTTTTCTCGGGTCATAGTGTCCAAGTATTTGTTGTTTCTTTCAGTAATGACGAAAGCCATATATTCCTCCACGAACCCGTTTTCAATCATCTGAATCATTTGGGAATCCCCAAAAAAATCAAACTGTACCCAGAACTTTAAGAAAAATCCCAACTCATGGGGCAGAAAGAATGCCGGGACCAGGGTATAATGTTTCATGCAGGTCTTTTTGTAAAATTTTTAAAAAATTTCCCCCAAAAAAACAGTAC
This sequence comes from Conus ventricosus, assembly GCA_018398815.1. Lineage (NCBI taxonomy): Eukaryota > Metazoa > Mollusca > Gastropoda > Neogastropoda > Conidae > Conus > Conus ventricosus. Next base: position 81,983,987 of record CM031614.1, read on the forward strand.
GCCTCAAAATAGGGTCAGATGTCTCCTTGTTTTCACTTAACTTCTGCCACGATCTGGCATGCTGGTAATCGGAGTCGGATGTCCTTTCCTCTAAAAAAAAGAACGCCCTTTGGCGGAAGTGTATCTTCGCAAACCCTTTTCCCATGTTCATGATTTATAAGGGTAAACCCCTTTTCAAAGTTGAGTCAAAATATTTTTCCCTTTTTGGGAAGGACTTTTAAGGACTAGCCCGTGCTTAAAGAGCCTCATGTGTTGCTTTGAGTCGTAGAAAGAATGTTTTTTAAAGTGAAACACGTACTTTTCTGTGACTGTGCAATGAATGCTACCTGAAGGGGCTGGGGACTGCTTGCATTATAAGGTGAGAGATAACCCGCAAGTTGTGAAAGAATACAGGCGCTTCCAGTCTTGGGTCAAAATTTTTGTTGAAATGCATTTTCTGTGCGTTGCCTCAAAATTCCCCCAAAAGTGATCTGGGCTCTTATGTGGGGTTTACACCTTTTGGGGGTTACTCTAAACCGCAAATCAACAATGGTGGTAGTCTACTGTTTTTTGGTCTTCAGGGGGCCCCTTAGATTTCAGTAATTTAGATTATTAGAACAGGCGTTACGCATGCTGCATGGTTTTAAGAAGGGTTTTTGCACATCTGGTCCTTATAAATCTGGCCCCAAAAAAACGCCCTCCACCCAACAATAAAGAAGGCAATGAAAAAATCGTATTACTCATTTAAGACTGTTTTTCGAAAGTTTTTGTGGTGCCCCTTTATAAGGGAAAAAAAAGCGACTCGAAGTCTGCGTAAACTACGTAGGACTTGTTTTCAGCCCTTTCCGTTCTTAAAACTAATTTAGATCTGGCCGGGGGGGTTGTTAGTTCTGTTTACAGTCTACGGAACTTTTTTCAATGTTTTTTTTGTCAAGCGCGGCTTGACGGTTTGGGAAATTTTGTTTAAAAATTTTTTACGAATTCTTGTTTATGTTCATGTTTGAGTTTCGTAAAAATCTGCTATTGTGCGTATCATGTGTAATGGGGGGCCCCGCTGGCGAAAACCTTAGGGGGTAAGTCCATGATTTTGGCTGGTTCGCCAGTTGGCTGTTTTGGACACTTTAATTGGCACAAATTTGTTTCCCCTCCCCGTGTATACATAACAGTTATTGGGTTGTTTTGTTTTTCAAATGATCAATTGGTCTCACTAAAGGAAAGGAAACCCTGAAGTTTAAAATCTTGGCGTATTGCGATGTAGTCCTTTTCGCGTGTTCGCGGCATGATGCGCCTTGCAAGAAGACCCCATGAAACATTTGTTGTCTGAAATTTTTTAGTTTTTAAAAATGCTCCTTTAAACCAACTCCGAGGGAGCGGAAAGTAACCTTGCCCACAATCGGTGCATACTTTGCCCGTTTTTTAAATTTAAATTTAAGACTTTGCCCCCGACCAACCAGAGCCCCTTTATTTTTTTTCTTCGCGGGGCATCAAACTGTGCAAGCAAATTCGTTGCCCAACCGGGGGGTTAAATCATTTGAAAAAGAATAGTCTGCTGTTTAGTCGAGACCCAACTTTTAGATTTTTTCATTTATTGTTTAAAGTCGATTAAAAACCCCCCCTTCTTTAATGGCGGGTTATTGTTAGTTTGCCTGGAACTTGAGAAATAGCATGAACAACACTTGCCTGTACGTTTGTTGGGTCAATGACTTCTAAATCAATATCATTCAGTGCTCTTGATAAACGCTCTCTCTCAAGCATTCCTTCAAACAATTCATCTGGGCCTTCATATATCTTAGCCATGCTGTCTTTCTTTTCTAAGCCAACATATTTATTTAAATTAAAAAAAATACAACGGCTTAACCAGAATCAATATCAACGGTCTTTTTGTGCTTAGACTCATAAACTAAAGTATAAACACCCTTCGATGTTGTTACTGTGAGCTGTTTAGAACAGAGTTTAATGTCTCGTTTACTTTTTTTAAGCATTCCTTTTTTATCTGCTCGGGTCTGGCTGTTGAGAAAAACTTGTCCTTGCCTTTCTTTGAAGATCAAACTTTTGTCTTTTGTAGTCATCAAAATCGGCCTGTAAACGATTAAATTCTTCATCCGTGATGTTTGAGTCAACTAGCGCTTTATTTATTGTCAGTTTAAACGAGCTAAGTTTAGCTGTTATTAGTTGAACCATAGCTGTGTGCTTTTGGAGTTTAGTTTTTAATTTTTTGCCAGCCGCACTTACAGCTAATGAACACAGGCCGAGAGCTAAAGACAAACCTCCTAGAGGTAAAGCTGCGGGTGCGCCTATGCCCGTTGCAAAGAGACCAACACTCGTTCCTGCTGATAGAGCGCTTATAGTCGATGTTCCAGTATTAACATATGTAACAGCATTAAAGGCAGCAGAATACCTTCGTTTGGTTTTGCTGTATTTTGAAAGGTCCTGCTCTAGTTTTTGTTGCATTTGCGTAATGTTTGTTAATTTCTAAAGGGCTTTTAGCCAGGGGTTTCTACTATCCCTTCGTTTGGTAACTCTGGCGTTTGTAGGTACTTTTGGATAAACCTGAACAGACATGCTTTTTATAAAATAAAAATAATTTAGTATTGTATATTTTTAAATTGTTATTTTAAATATTCAGCTGGGGCATCATATATTAAAAACAATGTACATTAAGTGGTTTATCGGTTTCTTCTTCTTTATCAATTTGAATGTTTATTACGTCTCTCACGTTCTCCGCTTCCAGTAAACCGATTTATCCTCTGTTGACCTTGGGTCAATCCAAATAAACCGTTATTTTGTTGTTAAATAATCATAAAGTCTTACACTGTGAAGGTGTAGATCTTTAGCCACAAGGTTAACTGTTGGTTTTCTACACCTCCCACTCCAAACAGTTTTCTTATTTCATCAAATGTGATAAGGTTTAAGCCCGCTAGCATAGATTTGGTTGGGGACTGCCCTCAATCGAACATTGTACTTTCGTTATTTTTGGATTAAAAAACTTTTCACTTTCTTTTGAATGGTTCTTCATCTTCCACACAGCAATAAAATACCTTAAGCGATCTTGCTGAGCGCTAAACTAAAATTTCCCATATAGTTTTCTGCCCTGCTTCTAGGATATTTTGTATGATGAATCACTCTTTCGTAATATATTGCTAATTTTGGACTGATTTGTTGTTAAATTCAGCCTTGCTAAATTAGGGTTGCTAACAACGTCAAACTCTAACGAGATGTAAAAAAATTTCCCTGTACTTTGTTTCGGTGTCTGATGATTTTGATAACCCGTTTGTATTCATTAAAAGTTAGTTCATATGACAATCTGTCTTTTAATGCTCCTTGAAAGTAGGGCGCATGCGCTTTTAACAACTCAAAATCTAAGGGAATGGAAAAGCGATTTCCAAACGCAAAATTTACAGCCACATACTTTTTGCCGTCTTTAGTATCTGCGGCACCTTTTCTATGTTTTAGTGCTTCTTCATTTTCTATTCCTTGAAACGAAAAGTCAGCCCTTTGGTTAACGTCGCGGACTCCCGGCTGGAAGATCGTGGGTTCGAATCCCATCAGGAAGTCATGTGGGTTTTTTCTGCCCGACCGGCTCCTACCCAGAGTTGAGTTTGCTGCGGACTCAGTTGGGAAGACGGGGACCACACAGTCGAGTTTCATCCACTTAATGGATGCTTTTTATGAGAGTGTTGCTCAAATTTCCTGCCAACACTGCAGGTGCCTGTATCTCTCGGGCCTGGTTGACGCCGGGATTATTTATGAAAGGAAGCGTAGAGTACAGCCCTGTCATGTAGTCTCAGACCGAAACGGAAATCCGTTTGCAATCATCTTAATCACCTCATTTTCATCAATCAGCATTAAAAAAAAAAGTCTCCCAAATTTTTGTGGCCCTTCATGCCCTAGCTGCTCTCATGGTGCCTCAATTTCGATGTCCTCTCCGTCTGTGACCTTGGTTTGGTTCCCTCGAGGTCACCGGTATCGGCGAGTCCATGTGGGCTGTCGTTGGACGGACGTGGTGGCGCCCTCCGGAGGGAGAGCTCACTCACGCCGGCTCCGCGACTAAGCAATTATTATCGTCAGTAGGGGGCTTAGTAGGTGGTGTCCTGGTATGTTAGATCAGAACAGGCGCCACTGGAACACCACCCAAGTGACTCGGCAGCAGTGCAGTGTCTCCTCCGGTGGGTTGCCACTTGACATTAATGCTTCCTGGGATTGCGGTGCCCGGGGCTGCGGCGGGGCCGACCGGGCTGTGGCTGTGGGCGGGGTGTCGGAATGAGCGGCGTGGGGCACTGCCTCTGAGGTGGCGCAGAGAGTGGGACAGCAAAAAAAAAAAAAAAAAAAAAAAAAAAAAAAAAGTCAGCCCTTTCAGTCCCGGTTAGCCAAGATCAGAATAGGTTAAAAATTGTCTGCATTGTGTAAAGAAAATATTTTTTGCCCTCAAGTTTTTTAGAAATTTTCTTAACGATTGCCCGCCCCAGATTCTGTACAACTGTCCTGTTTGGGTCTGTTTTTGAAGCGAGTACTATTTTGAAAGTAAGACGCCGCAGAGCCTGGCACAATCACGTCATCTGCTCTAGGTCTGGAAATTTGACGTAAGAATTTGATCGCATCAATAGTAGATGGATTATTTTTGGAACAGTAATAGTCCGCTTATTTCCCTTCACGCCAAAGGGTTCTTTCAGTCTTCTATGCGGGTCAAGAATCGAGCCAGTGCTTGTGACATTTTTATGAAGCAAAATAAAAAATTAATTATTTAAAAACATGGCAGGAATTGAAGATGAAGAAAAATTATGATGTTTTTGATCCGGAGACGACATGAGTGAAATGATCCCCTTTGACACGGCATCGCTCAATGCTCTCAATGCGGCATGAATTAACAGAAGTAAGGGTTAAATCATTTTACGAAAGTTTAGGTCAAGAACCTCCCGAATTTATAGACCAAAAGATTTTTAATTAAAAGATGATCATTTGTCTGTAAAAAACGATCAAGGGCAACTTGTTCGGCTTACAACTAACCAGACCCCTCAAAGTTTTTAGCCAAGAGTACAATTATTACAAAGACTCAGTGTGAAAGATCAAATCGCCTTGGTCTTGTTAGACCGAAATTAAGGCGGAGGCAGTTTCTAAAATTCAAAACACACTGCAGGAACTCCCAACGCTAACCAAATACAAAACATTGGGAAATTGAAGAATTAAATCAATCGCAGATGAAATATAAAAGCAATAGAAGCAGAAACCAGTTTTTCAGAAGAACAGCATTAAAGACTATACACGACTCACCGCTACCCATGCGAGAAATAACGGCCCTTGATCATGCTTTAAGAACCTTAGAGGCAATTAACAACAATTTAGCAAAACTAGGTGAACTAGATGAGCATATAAAAGAGAAAAAGAAGAACTCGTTGAGGCGATGACCGCATCGTAGGGCGTGAGATTAAAGAAAGAATAAGACAAAGACTAAAAAATCTTGAACAAGAAAGATCAGCAAGACTAGAAGCGCTGACTACTAACCGAGACCAATTACGAACTCAAGTGAATAGAATAAGAGAAACTATCGAAAAATTTTATATGAAGACACGACACTAGCAGAACGAATACGAACACTGTTTAGAGAGCAAGGAGTCACATTAGCAAGCGTTATAACTGCCTTAGGATTTGCAATAAGTACATTGGTGTTGGCTATTACAGGCGGCGGTGGCCAAAGTTCAGTACCTCCACCGCCATCGCCTCCACCTGATAAATCATGGGTAAAAAAACAGCTTGATCATCTTGCGGATTTATTAAAAAAATTAGCCGGTAAAGCTATAGACTCTTTACCTGGCATATTGGGGAGTATTGTCAGCTGGCTTTTGTCTACTGCAAGCAAAGTAGTTGGCTTTATGGCCGAGCACTTATGGACATTAGTTCTTGTAATAGTTGGGTTTACTATTTAGTAAGATAAAGACCAAGTAATCCTATGCCAGTTAATCCAAGAACAAGCGCTGTCTTTTCATATTCATGGTCATCGCGAACAGAGTCCGCGAGCTTTGCTGAGTCTTCAATGACTTTGGGGTTTGGACTTCGGGGATTGGATGACTTAATCTTGGGTGTTCTTTTATTGTTTGTAATATTACTGGCTCAGAATTTATGTCGTTTTTCCCAACCTTCTGTTCATTGCCTGCTATAAGAATTTCATTATTATAGTTTATTATTGTACCTATCTGGAGTCTGAGGTCAGAAGGCAGCATGTATAAACCAGTGCCAACAGCAAAGTCTACTTTCGATCTTGCGTATTGTAAAACATGTTGGTACCTTTGAATACTTGAAGGTAAATCAACTGTAGAATTAATGGCATCCTCTAAATTTGCTAAGTATTGTTTTTGTGCATCAAAGCCAGTAGAAGGATCAGTTATGCTCGATCTCGCCTGTGCTTGCGAACCTAGCAAACACCAAACGTAAGTACGAATAGAGTCTTTTATTCGTTCTATTCCCGCTCTAGTTAGGCCCTTAGAAGTGTCTAAGATAAATGTTGCCATGCTGTTTTATGCTCTTGCTGTAGGGACCCGGGCTGAACAGTTGGGCCAAAAAGAAGTTTTGAAGGAGGATGCCAGTCATAGTTATACTTTCTGTGCGTGCCCCGAAAATAAAGGTCGCCTAGGCCATGATTAAGATCCAACTTTTGTCTAAAGTCTGTCTTAACTTTAATATTGAATTCGTTACAGATTCTTTAAAAAGCCTTCATGTCTATTTGTTGCTGAATGGATTAAACGGTTTGTCTTTTGGGTAATGGAGCTTGCAGTTCAGTAAAAAATACCCCGAAGTGTAATAGAAATGAAATTGTACACTGACCTCACCAAAGGATCATGGGGGTTTTAAAATGATCAGCATACGACACTCCCCCACCCAGTTGTTTGCGAAAAACACAGCAAAGTTTAACTGTTTCTGATAAACGCATCGGATGACAAAACCCACGCTTTCTTGATGTGGCCCGTTTTCAATGGGGGGGGTTAAGATAGCTCTTCAATGGAGTACTCGCCTTTTATAAAAAGAGGCAGTCTGGGTCACAGCAATGTCAAGAGTATCAGTTGCTATATTTTTAAGATTGTAGTGCGGCCAACAGAAATTTTGCACCAGTATATTTGAATCCCACTCATTTTTATTTCGTTTAAAAAAATGTTTGTAACAATAACAACCAAGACCGTCCTTCGTTTTTAGAACATGCTATTGAAAACGAATGCGGAGCCCAAAATGGTTGCCTTCATGAAAAAATTTACAAAGTCGTATGGTTTAATATAAGCGAAGCCAAGGAGAATAATAGGGTTCTAAAAGTTGACAAAACAGGGGCCAAAGTTAGCCAGTTAACAATACCTGATGGTTATTACGGGTTTTGCTCACTAAAAGAAGCAATGAGTAACTTTGACATTACTCTCAACTTAACAATGCAAACTAAAACAATGTTAACATTCAAGCCTGAAGAGAAGGAGGTTACAAATTTTGTAAAGAGCTAGCTAAAATGTTAGGCTTACAGCTAACAATTATAGATTTAGAGTTACACCAAACAAAACTACTTATGGGGGGAAAGTCCGCTCGATCTTGCATTACATTCATTACTCTATGTTCATTTGGATGAGCTGAGCACTGATGAAAACTTATATGACAAAGGCCCTCACTGTTTTAAGAGCTCTTCCATCAGGGAAAGCTGCATATTGCGATTATGAAATTATACAATTCCTAATTTACAGTTTAAAAGATTAGTTTGTGGGAGGGTCGGATCATTTAATATAAAAATCAAAGACAAAGCAGGAAAAGTTGTAAAATGCGATAACCAACACATTGTTTTAGAAATAAAATAATACGCTATTTAAAAAAATAATGCGCGTGGGCCAGAAGAATCGGGAGTTACATTAGCTCCGTGAGGTGTATAACTTAGAATTAAAGACCTTGCAGACCTTTGCGGACTTTAAACAGAAGGGTGAGATAGGCGCTTTATGGTTTTGAGTACACTAAAGATGGGGAATATAAAACTCAAAGAGGTTGGCGACACCCAAAAGTTTCCTAAACTAGAACAACTGCGCAATCTAGAGGCAAATAATTTTGGGCCCAGTATGAATATAAATAGTTCGAAAACCTGACCTCAAATGGCACTTAGAACCCATATTTAGAATGGGAAATAAAATTTTTGAAGTAAAAAAAAGTTCAGAAAAGCTTTCAACTCTGGCCCTTTACATGTAAGTCTTATGCCGGACGACAATATCGGAAAGAAATTGAAATAACGCCGTATGGGAAAAAGCAGTACATCCTCCACAGAAAAGAAACAGTTGTAAAAAAAACTTCTACAAAAATTTCAGTTCTTTCCAAGCAGAAAATTAGGAGACACGTTCACAATGATATTTGAAATTTCTGTCTTTAAAGATGTGGAGAGGGATGGGGTTGTGGGCGTTAGTGACGACCTTATAAAAGGGAATAAAATTAGCTGGCAAACTTTGACGTTTAACGCCTTAACGTTACCTCGTCCCTTCTTCACATGGCGAGGATAAATTTAAAATCATAAAAAACAAGCAACAAAATCAAAGTTGACTTAAATAGAAACAATCTTAAAAGAACTAAAAATTTGGGTTAATCTTACACATTTAGGCCTCGAGGTTTTATTATACTGAAAAAAGTTTTGACGGAGAGTATGATAAAAATAATAACTGGATTAGAATTTAAATTCTGTTTTAAAAAATTGGGCAGTTAAACTTTATGATAAAATCCCCTCATGTTCAATGATTTTGTGGGCAGATGGTTGTGGAAAAACAATATTTGTCCTAGACTTATTACAAACAGTTTTGTTATAATTTTAATCATATTGTGATTTTCTGTCCCAAAACTTTAAAAGGAACAAAGCATATCAATGATAGAAGGTTTTTTATGGACAGATGAAGACATATATTTAGTGATCCCAGCAATAAACTAAGTGAATGTCTAGAAAAGTTTTATAGACTGTTTGAAGAACGCAGACACTATTTATTATAGATGACTGTTCGGCAGAAAGAGACCTAGTTCAAAAAGGAGAAACACTTTGTCGAAAAATAGCTTTCAGCGGAAGACATGCTGGGGTAAGTGTGTGGATTTTATGCCAGAAATATAACTCGGTTTTTAAAAGACTTTAGAGAACAGTTAAAGACTGTAGTTTATTTCACTGAAGACAGAAAACTCATTGAAGAAAGTTTGCGCGAAAATGATGTTATTGAAAAAGACCAGGAAAAACACAGGATTAAGCAAAAATAAAATCTGAAAGTTTAGTAAATTAGTATGAAAACGGATAACCCTACACAGTATGTTTTTTGTAGATAATCGTTATTTTTTGGTTATTGAAGTCTTACTTGTCAGAGAACAGTAATATGCTGAATTTTAGGGCACTTTCGCCCGAAACTTTGGGGGAGGAGCAAGTGGGTAGAGTCGGCATATTACTGTTCTCTGGACTTTATGCATTTTGCATTTTGTGTATATGCACACACACACACAACGTGTGGGGGGAGAGGGGGGAGAGAGAGAGAGAGGCGGGGGGGGGGATGTGTGGGGAAGAGAGAGAGAGAGTGTGGTGTGTGTCTGTTTGGATGCATGGATAATAATATTAATATGTGTGTGTGTGTGTGTGTGTGTGTGTGTGTGTGTGTGTGTGTGTGTGTGTGGAGTGGTGAGAGTGTGTGTGAGTGTGTAAGAGAACGAGAGAGAGTTTTGTGTTTTTGTGTGAGGGTGTGTGTGTGTGTGGTCTAATAAGGAGTAATGGCCTCTAAGTGTCAACATGGTGGGTTTGTTTTGAGGGTTTTCTCAGTCAGCTTTATGAATATTTTTGTGATTTTAGTTCACAGTCTTGGAAAGTTTAATTCATGCAATTCATGTTCCATGTATGAGATCAGTTTTAACTGTAACAGTGGTTTGACTCTTAATGAGTTCTGTTGGGCTTGCTTCTTGTTTTATTTGTTTCATTCTTCATTGGCACATCACAGTGCAGTCCCTGAGAAAGGTTTTTAAACCGAAATATTGGACTAATAAAACTCCAAAATCTACAGTGGGTTCCTGTTTTATTTCTTCTTTATATATATATATATATATATATATATATATATATATATATATATATATATATATATATATATATATATATATATACACCCTACAAACTTGTTTCGAGCAAGTGCTCTCCTCAGGGTATGTATAATCTGGGCCCGCCACCAGTGTTATATATAACACTGGTGGTGGCCGGCCCAGATTATACATACCCTGGGGAGAGCACTTGCTCGAAACAAGTTTGTAGGGTGTTTTTACTCTATTTTAAAATCCTATTTTAAACTGTTATGTCGCTCCCTATTTGGTTGAGCATTTTTAGACTTCTGAGTGGTCTTTTAACTCTAATTTTATATATATATATAAATATATGTTAAAAAGTAAGGTTTAAAACTATCTCGCTGTTTCATGCAATGCAATCATCAGGATGTGGTGGGTCTGTGCTGCCGGTGTTTATAACTGCTTGTGTTGTCTGTCATCACGTGCTGTCTGTGTTTTTCGTGTGTTTCTGGTTCTTGTTCACTGATAGGAATTTCCACTTGTGCCTGCAGTTGTTAACCATTTCTATCCTAGTATTTAAAGTTGCCAGTTGTGGTTTGCATAGTATTATGTACTTTTCTGTTGAGCATAGGTTACATCTTTTGAAATGTTGTTGTATGGTGCTGCTCTTTCTATGATTTTCCAGGATATATTGTATTCTATCTTTTTCTCTTTGAGCTTCCAGATGTATTTACTCAATTCTGTTTGGTTTTTGTATCTTTCTTTGTTAAATGACTGTTTGTGGTTTGCATATCTAGTTTTAAATTGTTTTCAGTGATACCTATATATGTTTCTTCTGCGTTCTCTGATGTTACAGTGGCTTGGTACACAATGCTGTTGTAGAGGCATTTGTTGCTCAGAGGGCACTGTTCTTTCTTGGTACAGTTGCAGGATTTCCTTTCATCACCCTCGTTTTTCTCTGTACTGCTTTTCATTTTGTTGGTTGAATCAATGATGTTTTTAAGGTTGGGCATACATGAGTATGATAATTTGATGCTGTTTTTGTTGAATATCTTGGATAATTTGTGCTCTTTTGGGAATGATGATGTTAGGATTCTAAAGAATTCTTTCCCTATATTTGTTTTCACTCTTCCGTCATATGGGGGGTTGTACCATATGATCTTTCTTTTCCTGTTCTTCTTGTGTCTGCTCATGTTATTATCTGGGTCATATTGTAGTTTGTAGTTGTAGCCACTTTTGTGTAACGCTTCTTGATATTCAGCTGCAGCGTTATTGAATGCTGTTTCATTGCATGACAGGTTAGATAATCTCTTATTATGCCTCTGGGTATTGTTTTTAGTATGGAAGGTGGATGGTTACTTTTGATATTTACATAGACAGGTGTATCATTTGGTTTTTTGTATGGTTTATATATGTGCTGGTTGAGATCAAACGTTATATCTAGATAGTTCACTATCTTTTTATTTGCTTCTATAGTGATTTTTAGATTTTGATCAGGAATAGAGTTTTAGAACTTACCGCCAATGACATTGACAAACAAAGCACAAGACAAGACACGATGCATTTCAACCACTTGGGTCTTCATCAGGCGAAAAAGTAAATCACATTTAACATGTGGGACAGTACAAACTACGAAAAACAAAAAAGGGGAATGAAAAATGACTTATCCGTAATTCTTCATGAAGGCGGAAATGACATGAGGCCAGGGGGATTATGGGAGGAAACAGAGGGGGGAGGGGGGGGGGGTTGCGTCAGGGGAGGTGTGTGTGTGTGATATGATAGGGTTGTGTGTCTAGTTTATTAGGATGGTATGATATCTTTGTGATGGTTGTGGTAATGGTGGATAGATAATGATGGAAAAAAAAAAAAAAAAAAAAAAAAAAAAAAAAAAAAAAAAAAAAAGGAAAAAGAAAAGAAAAAAAGAAAAAAGGTGTGTGTGTGTGGGGGGGGGGATTTAAGGGGAAGGATCAAAACAAAATTAAGATTAGATAGATGGAGGGTTGCTGTAACTACTGTATGAAGTGAGTGAAGAGGATGTGGTGGTGGTGTATGTAAGTGTGTGTGTATGTGTGTGTGTATGTGTGTGTGTTGGTAGGGGATATTGCCAACTGATGTGGAAGAGGTGGGTATGTGTGTTTGGTTATTGTTGGATATTGATGCCTTGGGGGTGTAGTGTGCCCAGTTTGGAAATGAGATGGGATTCTTGAGTTGTGCGTTCAAAGCTGTCACTCTGTGACTGCCAGAGTGCCATAACTTTGACATGGTCGATGTTGTGTTGGGTGTGGTTGAAGTGTAGGGCGACGGGTTTGGGTCGGTGGTGGCGGATATCAGCCAGATGTTCAGCGATGCGTGTTTCAAGTGTGCGTGACGTTTCCCCTATGTAGATCTTGCCACACAGCTGGCAGTGGATGGCATATATAATGTTGCGGCTCTGACATGAAAATGTGCGTTTGACTGTGAAGGAGTTTTGGGGCCCTGTAAGATGGTGTCTGGTTTGGTGAGGGGGCAGATTTTGCAATTGGGTTTGGAGCAGGGGTGAGTACCTGGTGGTGTAGCTGTGGTTCTGTTCAAACTGGATCCAGTTTGAACAGAACCACAGCTACACCACCAGGTACTCACCCCTGCTCCAAACCCAATTGCAAAATCTGCCCCCTCACCAAACCAGACACCATCTTACAGGGCCCCAAAAACTCCTTCACAGTCAAACGCACATTTTCATGTCAGAGCCGCAACATTATATATGCCATCCACTGCCAGCTGTGTGGCAAGATCTACATAGGGGAAACGTCACGCACACTTGAAACACGCATCGCTGAACATCTGGCTGATATCCGCCACCACCGACCCAAACCGTCGCCTACACTTCAACCACACCCAACACAACATCGACCATGTCAAAGTTATGGCACTCTGGCAGTCACAGAGTGACAGCTTTGAACGCACAACTCAAGAATCCCATCTCATTTCCAAACTGGGCACACTACACCCCCAAGGCATCAATATCCAACAATAACCAAACACACATAACCCACCTCTTCCACATCAGTTGGCAATATCCCCTACCAACACACACACATACACACACACATACACACACACTTACATACACCACCACCACATCCTCTTCACTCACTTCATACAGTAGTTACAGCAACCCTCCATCTATCTAATCTTAATTTTGTTTTGATCCTTCCCCTTAAATCCCCCCCCACACACACACACCTTTTTTCTTTTTTTCTTTTTTTCCTTTTTCCTTTTTTTTTTTTTTTTTTTTTTTTTTTTTTTTTTTTTTTTTTTTTTTTTTTTTTCCATCATTATCTATCCACCATTACCACAACCATCACAAAGATATCATACCATCCTAATAAACTAGACACACAACCCTATCATATCACACACACACACCTCCCCTGACGCAACCCCCCCCCCCTCCCCCCCTCTGTTTCCTCTCCATAATCCCCCTGGCCTCATGTCATTTCCGCCTTCATGAAGAATTACGGATAAGTCATTTTTCATTCCCCTTTTTTGTTTTTCGTAGTTTGTACTGTCCCACATGTTAAATGTGATTTACTTTTTCGCCTGATGAAGACCCAAGTGGTTGAAATGCATCGTGTCTTGTCTTGTGCTTTGTTTGTCAATGTCATTGGCGGTAAGTTCTAAAACTCTATTCCTGATCTTGCTTCGTTCGCCGCCTTCAGTCACTCCATTTTGAAATTTTAGATTTTGGTTTTGGAAGATTTTGAACTCAACCTCTGGAAAAACACATACGAAGCCATACAATGGTTCAAGAAACTCAACAAGCAAGATAATACAGTTTTTATAACATTTGATATAGTAGACTTCTACACATCTATAGATGAAGATCTGCTCACCAAAGCTATAAAATTTGCCAGCAAATACACTGAAATATCAGGGTCAGAAATGGAAATCATTTTCCATACAAAGAAAACTCTACTACACAGCAAAAATGAAATCTGGACCAAGAGCGCAAACAAGAATTCAACTTTTGATGTCACAAGGGGATCGTATGAGGGTGCCGAAACTTGCGAACTTGTCGGACTGTTCATGCTGTCTAACATCAAAAGAAACGGGGAAAACCAAGTCGGACTGTACAGGGATGACGGCCTCGCTGCGCGAATGACAACCCTAGAAACATTGAAAATAAGAAAAAAGAACTGTGTAAAATTTTCCCAAAAACCCAAAATCAAAAAATCACTATAGAAGCAATAAAAAGATAGTGAACTATCTAGAATAAAACGTTTGATCCAACCAGACAAAATAAAAAACCCATACAAAAAAACCAAATGATACACCGTCTAGGTAAATATCAAAAGTAACCATCCACCTTCCATACTAAAAACAATACCCAGAGGCATAAATAAGAGATTATCTAACCTGTCATGCAATGAAAACAGCATTCAATAACGCTTGCAGCTGAATATCAAGAAGCGTTACACAAAAGTGGCTACAACTACAAACTACAATATACCCATAATAACATGAGCAGAACAAGAAAACAGGAAAAGAAAGATCATTTTTGGTACAACCCCCCATTGACGGAAGAGTGAAAAAAAATTTTAGGAAAGAATTCTTTAGAATCCTAACATCACATTCCCAAAAGAGCACAAATTATCCAAGATATTCACAAAAACAGCATCAAATTATCATACTCATGTATCCCCAACCTTAAAAACATCATTGATTCAACCAACAAAATGAAAAGCAGTACAGAAAAACGAGGGTGATGAAAGGAAATCCTGCAACTGTACCAAGAAAAAACCCAGTGCCCTCTGAGCACAAATCCCTCTACAACAGCATTGTGTACCAAGCCACTGTAACATCAGAGAACGCAGAAGAAACAATATAGGTATCACTGAAAACCAATTTAAAACTAGATATGCAAACCACAAACAGTCATTTAACAAAGAAAGATACAAAAACCAAACAGAATTGAGTAAATACATCTGAAGCTCAAAGAGAAAAAGATAGAATACAATATCCTGGAAAATCATAGAAAGAGCCCCACATAAAAACAACATTTCAAAAAATGTAACCTATGCTCAACAGAAAAGTACATAATACTAGCAAACCACAACTGGAACTTTAAATACTAGGATAGAAAAGGTTAACAACTGCAGGCACAAGTGGAAATTCCTATCAGTGAACAAGAACCAGAACACACGAAAAACACAGACAGCACTGATGACAGGGCAACACAAGCCGTTATAAAAACCCCCGGCAAGCACAGACCCACCACATCCTGAAAGATTGCATTGCATGAAACAGCGCTGTAGATAGTTTTAAACCTTACTTTTTAACAAATGTTGCTCCCAGTCGGTTGAGCATTTTTAAAATATCTCTTTCTGGTACTCACTACCACTGTCTTTTATATATATATATATAATTTAATATATATATATATATAAATATATATATATATCTATAAGGTTAAAAACAAGTTTCTCATTTTCTCCCACAAGGGTAAAATCAACATTAAAACTCGAGCTTTCGCCCACAGGCTTCATCGGAGAAATGGAAAGTGACCAGTTGAAAACAGTCAAAAAAACAGTTCAGTGTTGGGGATAGGCTACAATCCAGTTCCTCCTGTTTCTATCATTCACGTGCTACGCAAAAACACAAACTCATGCAAGAAAAGGAGAGAGAGAGGGGGGGGGGAGGGGGGGAAGGGGGGGGGGAAAGAGTAGGTGGTGGTGGTGGTCGTGGAACGACTGGTAGAAGGGAAAAACGAAAGGATGGGAAGCTGGAGGAGGGGTGGGGGATGGGTGTTTGTGGTTAGGGATAGTAGGGATTGGGGTAGAGGGGGTATGGATGGAAGGAAGAAAAGAGAGAGGGGAAATGGGGAGGGGGGGGGTGGGGAGAAAAATTTAGAGAGAGAGAGAGGACTAAGAGTGAGGGAAAGAGAAACACAAGGACAAAGACAAGAAGACAGACAGAGACACAGAGAGGAAAAGAGAGAGAAGGGGAGAGAGAGGAGAGAGAGAGGTCCCCAAAAAAGAACAGAGAGAAAGAGGGAGAAAAGGGGGGGGAGGAGAAAGAGAGAGGGGGGAGAGAAAGAGCGACAGAGGAGAGGAGAGAAAGGAAAAGAGAGAGAGAGAGAGAGAGGGGGGGCAGTAAAAGAGAGAGAGAGAGACAGAGGACTAGAGAGTGAGGGAAAGAGAAACACTAGAACAAAGACAAGAAGACAGAAAAAAAAAAAGGGGGGTGGGGGGGGGGGGGGGGGGGGGGAAGGTGGGGGTTGGGTGGGGGGAATGGAGGACAAAGAAGTAAGGAAAAGGAAGCTATTGCGCAACTTACATCGAGCATGAATTTCTACTAGTGAACAACATTGGTACTATAACCAGTACTTTTACATTCGACAAGAATGGCTTTTTGCTCTAAAAACACTTCAATAAGATCAAATTAAACAAGTTTACTTATTAATTATTCAGAAAACGATATGACATAAGACTAACCCCTCACTCCCCCTCCCCCCGACACACACACTCTCACAAATCCCTTCCGTAGGCACCAGTCCGATCCTGAAAGGACCATGCCCTTTTATATTCATATTGCTGCCAAATTTCTCTTTTCCTTAAAGTATGAAAGATATCCGTCCTATAATTGAGCCCATTGAAGATGGTTCCCAAAATTTGCCTGCCAAAAAAGTTTCCCTATCCAACAGATTATCTTCACTGGGGCACTGTTTCAATGGCATGGATGGAAATAAATTTGAACTGTTGATCATTTGGGTGTGGAAGTTCTGTTACATGTTTCGCCACTGCACATTTATTGATCTTCTTCAATTTAATATCAGACTTGTGGTTGGCCCATCTGAGTTTAAGGTTTTTTGTGGAACCAATATACCATTTATTTGGATGAATTTGGCACTGAAGTACATATATTACATTTGGCGTTTTACATGTAAGATGTTGCTTAATTTTCCAGTATCTGTTGTCCATGGACTTTTAAAAGAAAGAAGGGTAGAAGAGTGTTCACAGGTGTCGCATCTTTTAGCAGCGCACGGGAAAAAGCCAGGTTTGTTTTGAGGGCCGTGTAGGCGAAAATCTTCTAGGGACAGTGGGTTTAAAAATTTCTCCTAAATTTTTACGCTTCCTTTCTGCTGAAATGATAGTTTTTTTGGGAAAAATTTCTTTATTCTGCTGATTAGCATACAAGATATGCAGATTGTTCCGAATTATTTTGATTTTGAAGGAAGTCTGGGGTCATATTGGGTGACCCATGCTATCTTTTTGCCCTTCTTTTTCCTCTCAGTAAATAGTGTTTCCTGTCTATTCTTACTCGCTCCTCTTTCCAGTTCTTTCCGTGCCTTGTTTAGAGGCCATCCTGCTAAACTGAAATAATGAGCATATTCATCAAGTCTTTTACCAAGGACATCATTATCACTGCAAAGCATCCTCAATCTAGTTCCTACTCCATATATATATATATATACAGAGAGAGAGAGAGAGAGAGAGAGAGGAGAGAGAGAGAGAGAGAGAGAGGATAGTACTGAGGATCAGCGTTATTTTAAAAATAGTGCTCAACCACAGTGGGAGCGACATTTGTTGTATTAAAAACAAGTTAAAACCAAGCTTAAAACACCTACAAGCCTGTTTCGCGCTGCGCGGTCGTCAGGGTGTGATGGGCTTGTGCTGCCAGTGCTATATATGTATGTATATATATATATATATATATTATATATATATATATATATATATATATATATATATATATATATATATATATATATAGTATATACATAGCTTGCTGTTGTTTTTTTTCCCGTGCTACATGTGTTTCTCAGGTGTTTTTGATTTTATTCACTGATAAAAACTTCCATCTGTGTCTGCAATTGTTAACCATTTCTGTTCTAATATTTAAAGTTGCTGATTGTGGTTTACATAGTATAATGTATTTCTCTGTAAGGCATAGATTACATCTTTTTGAAATGGTATTGTATGGTGCTGCTCTTTTTAAGATTTTCCAAGATATGTTGTAGTCTGTGTTTTTATCTTTAAGTTTCCAAATGTATTTCTCAGTTCTGTTTGGTTTTTATATCTTTCTTTGTTGAATGGTTTATGGTTTGCATATCTAGTTTTGAATTGGTTTTCAGTGATACCTATATATGTTTCTTTTGCGTTCTCTGATGTTACAGTGGCTTGGTACACAATGTTGTTGTAAAGGCATTTGTTGCATAGGGGACACTGTTCTTTTTTGGTACAGTTACAAGATTTCCTTTCGTCACCCTCATTTTCTCTGTGCTGCTTTTCATTTTATTTGCTGAATCAATGGCATTTTAAAGATACATGAATAAGATAATTTGATGTTGTTTTTGTTGATTATTTTAAATAATTTATGGTCTTTTGGGAAAGATGATGTTTAGATTTTAAAGAATTCTTTCCCTACGTTTGTTTTGACTCTTGCATCATATGGGGGATTGTCCCATATGATATTCCTTTTCCTGTTCTTTCTGCATCTTTTTGTGTCATTGTCTGGATCGTATCGTAGTTCATAATTGTAGCCACTTTTATGTAACGCCTCTTGGTATTCAGCTGTAGCATTGTTGAATACTGTTTCGTTACATGACAAATTGGATAGTCTTTTATTTATGCTTTTGGGTATTGTTTTCAGTATGGAGGGGGGGTGGATTGCTTTTTATGTTTACTTAAACAGGCGTTTCATTTGGTTTCTTGTATGGTTTATATGTATGTTGGTTGAGGTCTAACTTTATTTCTAAATAGTTCACTATCTTTTTGTTTGCTTCTATGGTGATTTTTAAGTTTTGGTTGTGGAAAATTTTACACAGTTCTTTTTTCTTATTTTCAATATTCCTAGGGTTGTCATTCAGATCGGCAAGGCCGTCATCCCTGTACAGTCCAGTTTGTTTTCCAAGTTTTTAAAAAATATTGGATAGCATGAATAGTCCGACATGTTCGCAAGTTTCGGCACCATCATATGATCCCATTGTAACATCAAAAGTTGAATTTCTGCTTGCGTCCTTAATCCAGGTTTCATTTTTACTGTGCAGTAAAGTTTTCTTTGTATGGAGAATGATTTCCATTTCTGAACCTGATATATATGTGTACTTGTTGGCAAATTTTATAGCTTAGTTAGTAGCTTTTCATCTATAGATGGATAGAAATCTACTATGTCAAATGTTATAAACACTGTATTTTCTTGTTTATTGAGTTTTTTGAACCATTGTATGACTTCATATGTGTTTTTCCGGAGATTGAGTTCAGTGTTTTCTTTATCTTTTTTATGGTTTTCTCTAAGATTTAAAAAAACTAATTTTCCCAGTTCAGATTTGGAAGGGTTTATCAATCTACATGTTGGATTATTCAAGAAATTGGGTTTGTGGTCTTTAAGTGTAATAAAGGCTTCTCTAGCTGCTGTGGTCTCTACTCTGTCACTTAGCTTTGGTCCATTTGGTGTACAAGTTCCTTCTTTCTTTCTGATGTGATCATGTATGTCACGATCGGAAACTAAACAAGCCGTCCATTGTGAGAAAGTATCAAAATAGAAGCATG
>CM031614.1:82003612-82034890 GCA_018398815.1 Conus ventricosus
AAAAACCCTGAAAAAAAAAAAAAAAAAGGGGGAAATCTTCTTTACGTAACCACTTTCCTGTTAAGTGGGCATACGGGTTTTTAGAGCAAATTTGTGGATTTTTAAATTTTAGGTTTTGCAATGTTCAATTTCCTCTGTGGTCTATAACCCCTTCTGCCAGGCTCTGTCAGCCCTTTTCAGTCTGTGAAGCGTGGCGGGACTCCCCGGGGATTAGGGGATTTTTTCTTAAAAAGAAATGCGGGTTTTCGAGGGTTTGTATGTCCCTTTTTTGCGGAATTTTCCCCTGTTTAGGGCGATTTTACAACACTTAATATGTCTTCATGAATTGTTTTGAATCTCATGTCCCAACTTTGTTGATTTTTTGACTGTCAAAAATCAAATACCTTACCATACTTCAGATGTGGTCTCATAAGTCACTAAATGAAATGAAAAAATGTCATTCCGTCTGTGATTGTTTCTTTTTAACAATCCCCACCCTTTTCCTATTCGAAATGTTGTTACGTTTTAAATCGTAATTTGATTAAAACCCTCTATTTTATTGACAATTGATCCTTATTTGGGGGGCTTTTTAAAAATTTTCCAGTTAACATCGCATACGTTTTGGCGTTTTTGTTTCCTTTTTCAAACTTTAACTTTAAAGCATTCAAATACAAACCCCCCGACCATTTGACCGGGAATCAAAAATCCCGTTGGAAAATTTTTCAAAAATTAGTATGTATCTTTGGGTTTTTTTTTGTAATTGTAAGTTTTACAGAAATCGTTTTTATCGGACAGAAAATTTGAAAAAAGGGGGACAAAAATACAAAAGGCCTTCCCTCCCGGGTAGAACATCGTTCCAGACAGGAAGAGAGCAAACCCTTTCCGTAGGGGTACAGCAAATTCCGAAAAGAGGAAACATCGTTCCTGACAGGAGTAGAACCCTTTTCCCGACGGGGCCCTTTTCCGCATCACAAAACCCAAAAAGCCTTGGAAAAAAAGTATAAGTACCTGAAAGACACAAAAGAGCAAAAAAAACCCAAAAAGATGTGGAAGAAGGGGGTTTGGGGAAACCTTGCCATGTGGGGTCCCCGCAAATTACAAGGTTTGGGCTGCAGCTCTTTTTTTTTACCAAAAACTCTATGGGCCCCTGGGTGAATACTCCCTCTGCACAAGCATAGGAGGCAATGGAAAACCAAAATTTATTCATAAAGGAAAAAAAGGCTTTGGGGGTCCCCTCTGTCTCATGGGGCATAGCGCTGTACTGTCGCCCAAAAAAAGTGAAACTACCCCCTGAAACCATCCTGGGGGAATAAAAAGCCCGGGGAAATTTTGACTTTAAAGCTTTGCTGGAGGACTCAGGAGACAAGGTGTAGAAGAAATAAAGCTCCAGCTGAAGGCAGGCAAAAAAAGGAAAAAGTTAAGGGGGGATGGTTTTGCGGGGTGATGGATTCCTTCCTGCCCGGGGGGAGTAGATCTCCTTCCGGGGGACAGAGGAAAAAACACCCTTTCCCTGACAGCAGCAGAACATCCTTCCTGCAGAGATAAAAAAAATCTTCCCTGACGGGAAGTAAAACATGTTCCGACAGGAGTAGGCAACCCTTCCTGAAGGGAGTACGCATATTCCCTGACAAGGAGTAGAGCTTATTTCCTCACAGGGAGCGAGCACCCTTTTTCTGACAAAAAATTAGAAAATCCTTCCTGACAGGGGAACACCCTTTTCCTGACAGGGGTAGAACATCCTTCCTACGGGGAGAAAAAACACATGACGGGGAGTGGGGGACCCCCTCCTGACAGAGAGTAGAACATTTTTCCTGACGGGGGGGAAAAAAACATCCTTTTCCTGACAGGGGAAAACCACCCTTCCCTGACAGAGAGTAGAACTACTTCCTGTCAGGGAGTAGAACATCCTTCCTGACGGGAGTAGATCAACCTTCCTGACAGGGAATGGAAACATCCTTCCTGAATAGAAATCCATCCTGCACAGGGAGTAGAAAATCCTGACAGGAGTAGACAAAATCACTTCACTGGACAGGGAGTAGAACATCCTTCCTGACAGGGAGTAGAAATCCTCCTGTCTGGGAATTAGAAATCCTTCTGACAGGGAGTAGAATATCCTTCTGAATAGACCATCCTTCAAGGTCAGGGAATTAGAACGTCCTTCTTGGAAAGGAGTAGAACATTCTTCCTGTACGTAGAACTCCTTCTTGACATAGAAACATCCTTCCTGACAGGGAGGTAGAACGTCCTTCCTGACATAGACCACTTAGACAGGGAGTAGGAACGTCCTATCTTGAGCAGGAGTAGAACATTCTTCCTGGGGTCGTTAGAATCCTTCTTGACATAGAACATCCTTCCTGACAGGGAGTAGAAAGTCTTCCTGGCTAGACCATACTTCCAGCAGGGAGTAGAACGTCTTCTGACAGGAGTGAGTAGAACATTCTTCCTGAGTTGAACATCTTTTTACGACATTGAAAATCCTTCCTGACAGGGAGTTAGAACATCCTTCCTGCATAGACCATCCTTCAGACGGGAGTAGAACGTCCTTCTTGACAGGGAGTAGATCATTCTTCCTGTCATAAACATCCTACCTGACCAGGGAGTTAGAACGGTCCTCTGACAAGGTGTTGTACATCCTTCCTGACATGAAATCCTTACCTGTAGGGAGTAAGAAATCCTTCCTGGACATAGGAAACTTCCTTACTGTCATAGAACATCCTTACCTGACTGGGGAATAAACGTCCTTCTGGACATAGAACGTCCTCCTGACAGTGAGTAGAACAATTCATTCCTGACAGGGAGTAGACATCCTTAATGGACAGGGAATATGTAGGAACATCCTCCTGACATAGAACATCCTTCCTTGACAGGGAGTAGACATCCTGAAGGGAGTTTTGAACATCCTCCTGTCAGGGAGTTAGAGCACCCTTTCCTGACAGGGAGTAGAAACATCCTTCCTGACAGGGAGTAGGAAAACTTCCTGACTGGGAGTAGAACATCCTTACTGACAGAGAGTAGTGCAACCTTCCTGACAGAGTGTAGTGCACCCTTTCTGACAGAGGAGTAGAACACCCTTCCTGGACAGGAGTAGAACAATATGTCATGACAGGGATAGGAACAATCCTGACGGAAGTAGAACATCCTTCCTGACAGGGAGTGGTACATCCTTCCTGACATAGTACATCCTTCCTGACAGGTGAATAGGAATGTTCCTTTCCTCACAGGGAGTAGAACATCCTTCCTGACAGGGCGTGAACATCCTTCCTACAGGGGTAGAACTCTTCCTGACAGGGGCGTAGAGATTCCTTCCTGACAGGGAGTAGAACATCCTTCCTGGAAGGGAGTAGAACATTGTTCGGACAGGGAGTTGTAGAACATCCATCCTGACAGGGAGTTAGAGAACCTTCCGGGGACAGGGTAGTAGAACATCCTTCTTGGGGGGGGGGGGGAATAAACAGGGGGAGTAGAACTTCCTTCCTGACAGGGAGTAGAACATCCTCCTGAAGGAGTTGTACATCCCTTCCTGGTCAGGGAGTAGTGCAACCTTCCGACAGGGAGTAGAACATCCTTCCTGACAGGGAGTAGAACATCCCCTTAATGACATAGACCAGCCATTTCCTGAAGGGAGTAGAACATGCTTCCTGACAAAAACTGTAGGGCATCTTTCCTCATAGGAAGTACAGACCTGTTCAATTGGGGGAGAGAGGGGGGGGGGGGGCGGTAGATCCTTCATGACAAAGGTTGCAACAATCGCCTCCCGACCAGGGAACGGGGCTTCGTCTCCAAGGATGCAGAGGCATCTTTCGTGTCTAGGATTGTGAGGGCTATATTTCAACTGGAGGTCGAGCATCATATCCAACAGGGTGCTGGACACCCCTGACCACAGTACAAACAGAAAACGCCGAAACCATGTGCCTGACAGTCATCCCATTTAAATATATTCACCATTTCAGATAGTGTAGATCATACGGATGATCATGAAAGGCAATATTTCATGTTTTTGTGGTGGCCTAAAATTTTATCCATGCAAAGACCGGCATGTCTTGTTACCGATTACACTATACCACTGCCATTTTTTTTTTATCTTCAGGCGACTCCGTTTACTGCACATTTTCAGAGGTTTTTTTTTTAGAGACTCCTTTATGTACCAACGACCCAAATGATATTTCCCATGTAATTTCACAAAAGTGCACTGCACCTGGACGCTAAGACCTGGACTATATATAGACACCATCCGGCGGGCAATTTCTGATTTGCATATATCGCCAACTAATATTCCAACCTTCTATATCCAAGAGCTAAAGCTCTCAAAGAAATCAAGAATCGCACATTACATTTCATAATCAAATCAGCTGATAATATTGCGGGGCAATTGTGGTGTGGCATAAAGACTTGTTTCTGTGAAAGCTGACAGTCAATTTATTCAAATGGTAATTTTTATTAAAGATTTTGTTCTCATCAACAACAAGACAATACTATGGTTACGCAAATCCATTATCAATGCAATATCTTCTTGATCACATTACCCCTCTAAGGCTTATTGGCCTAATCAAATGAGACCTGTGCACCCACTTCTATCTCCATTCCCAAAATTACACTTCAACAATCCTGTTTTATTCGGCCAATCACTCGGCCTGTTCTTGTCCCACTTATCTAACCAATGAGTTATGGATCTGTATTTCAGCTCTAGTTGCAGCGCTCCTACCTACCTTAACGATACCAATCTTGCGACCAGCTTCTTCGACCAGTTCATTTTTCCTACAGTCTATCGTTTCGTCTTCACTGTGGACGGGACTGCTTTGTTACTTTATTACTTAACAATGAAGGCCTTGCAGAGCTGACAGTTTCTTAAAGGAAAGCCATCTTAATAACTGATATCACCCCCCCTTAGTCAGTCTAACAGACATTGTACTAACGTTTAACTCATTTTCTGCTGCCACTGGGAAAACCACTAACGACAAGTTACGTGGAGTGCCAATGGGCACCAAAATGGGACCAACATAATCGGATACGTGGAACAAAAGATCTTTCGCACCTTCCAAGGAATTTTCCTGGCCTCTTCATACGTTTCATTGATGGATTGTGTAGAGAGCCAAATCAAGTTTCAAACTCTGACCTTCTACTGTCATAAATTTGTTTGTATATTTCCATCCAGTTCCTTCACCTTGAGATTTTGGACCACCTCTGTGTCGTTTGGATATCCAACTGTCCATCTCATCGACTCCAACACCATGTCAAGTGTTTTTTTTAAACAAGCCCACCGATTGTCTATCTCTTTCCTATTGTATTCATCTAATCATCCACGTGCTGCGAAGGACATCTATTCCATTCTCCCTGTTCTTACGTTCCGACCGCTTGTGCAATGATAAACAGACCTTTGAGGCAAAGGCCATGGAAATTGCATTTCTTTTTAAAGACATGTTGTTATCCACACACTATGGTTGAGGAGGCTATTGTTCGAGCAAACTCTGTTTCCAGATCAGAAGCTTGATGAGCGTTCGTTAGAGTGAATACTATTTCTGACACATAAGACCGTATTCCATTGACACTTATCTACCACCCCTATATTCCTGTCAAAATCTTTACAATGTGATCAAAGCTGAAATCGACCACTCCAAACCTCACCCTCATTGCCTACACGACAGATAAAAACTTTACGTCAACCTGGTGCGGTCCAAGTTCAGCTACAAACACCAATCTTCAGCCCGAAAACTGCCCATGCATTCAGTCGAATGCAATAAACCTTGCTCCTTCATTCGCCCAGCATCCGACAGCATCATGGCCCAAAAGGAAAATTCAATGTCCAGGTCCGTTTCACCTGCCAGTCCTTACTTGGTGTATGTACTGAGATGCAGCTGTCTCCTCAAGTTGTACGTTGTGAGTGGGGGGGGGGGGGGGGAAGGCACCTCACGGTAAGCTTTGTGGAGCACCTTAGCACCATCCAGCTGTCCCATGCAACACCAGTGGGGATTCATTTCAATGCTGATTGCCGCAGCAGACCCTATCTCGTCACTGCTGTTTGGAAAAAACCATCCTCGGCTCAGAGTGAAGATTTCTTAGAGTCAAAGAATCATCTCTGGCCTTGCACCACACTGTCCTGATGGACTCATTCCACAATAGAGTCAATGATCATCTCTGGCCTTGGCACACATTTCCTGATGGACCTCAATTTCCCACAATAAGAGTCAAAGATCTCTCTGGCCTTGGCACCAACTTCTGGAGTGGACTCATTTCCCACAATAGAGTCAAAGATCATATCATGGCCTTGGCACAACTTCCTGATGGACTCACAATTCCACAATAGAGTCAAAAGATCATCTCTGGCCTTGGCACCACATTCCTGAGGACTTAATTCCACAATAGAGTCAAAGATCATCTCTGGCCTTGGCACACACCTTCCTGATGGACTCAATTCCCATATAGAGTTCTAGATCATCTCTGGCCTTGGCACCACACTTCCTCTGATGGACTCATTCCCACAATAGAGTCAAAGGGATCATTGGCCTTGGCACCACACTTCTGATGGACTCAATTCCCCCAAATAGTGTCAAAGATCATCTCTGGCCTTGGCCCACACTTCCTGGATGGATCAATTCCCACAATAGAGTCAAAGGGTTCTTGTGCCTTGGACAATCCATGATGGAATCAATTCCCACAATAGAGTCAAAGATATCTCTGCCTTGACCACACTTCCTGATGAATCAATTCCCACAATTGAGTCAAAGATCATCTCTGGCCTTGGCTACCACACTTCCTGATGGGACTCATTCCACAATAGAGTCAAAGATATCTTGGCCTTGGCACCACACTTCTGATGGACTCAATTCCCACAATAGAGTCAAAGTTCATCTCTGGCCTTGCACCACACTCCTGAATGGACTCAATTCCCACAATAGAGTCAAAGGATCATCTTGCTTGGCACCACACTTACTGATGGATCAATTCCAAATAGAGTCAAAGTCATCTCTGGCTTGGAACCACACTTCTGATGACTCAATTCCCACAATAGGTCAAAGATCATCTCTGGCCTTGGCCACCACACATCTGATGGGACTCAATTCCACTCTTTTCTTTTACACAGATCTCTCCATCCCTCTCTCTACATCTTCCCTCCCCTCCCTCTCCTCCATCCCTCTCTCTACATTCCTCCCCTCTCTCCATCCCTCTCTCTACCTCTCCTCCCTCTCGCCATCCCTCTCTCTACATTCTCCCTCCCCTCTCCTCATCCCTCTCTTCAACATCTCCCCTCCCTCTTCCTCCATCCCTTCTCTACATCTCCCCCCATCCCCTTTTTCTCCTCCATCCCTCTCTTACATCTCCCTCCCCTCTCCTCCATCCCTCTCTCTTTCATTCCCTCCCCTCTCCTCATCCCTCCCTCTACTTCTCCCTCCCCTCTCCTCCATCCTTTCTCTACATCTCCCTCCCATCTCCTCCATCCTCTCTCTACCATCTCCCTCCCCTCTCCTCCATCCCTCTCTCTACCATCTCTCCTCCCCTCTCCTCCTCCATCCCTCCCTCTACATCTCCCTCCCCTCTCTCCATCACTCTCTCTACATCTCCCTCCCCTCTCCTCCATCCCTATCTTAACATCTCCCCTCCCCTCTCCTCCATCCCTCTCTTAATCTCCCCTCCCCTTTCTCTCCATACCTCTCTTTACTTCTCTCTCCCCTTCCTCCATCCCTCTCTCTACATCTCTCCTCCCTCTCTCCATCCCTTCTCTCTACATCTCTCCTCCCCTCTCCTCCATCCCTCTCTCTACAATTTCACCTCCCCTCTCCTCCATCCATCTTTAAATCTCCCCTCCCCTCTCCTCCTTCCTCTCTCTACATCTCTCCCTCCCCCAGTTTCCCCAAGCCATCATCTTTATGACAACAACCCTCTACACACATCCCTTCTCTCTCCATCTCCCCTCCCCAATTTCCCAAAACCCATCATCTTTATGACAACAACCCAGCTACACCACATCCCTATTCTACGTCTCCCCTCCCCCAGTTTCCCCAACCCATCATCTTTATGACAACAACCCATCTACATCACATCCCTTCGCCTCTACCGTCTCCCTCCCCCAGTGTCCCCAACCCATCATCTTTTATGACAACAACCCATCTACACACCATCCCTCTCTCTACGTCTCCCTCCCCCAGTTTCCCCAACCCATTCATCTGTTTGACAAACAAACCCATCTACACACATCATCTCTCTACGTTCTCCCCTCCCCCAGTTTCCCCAAACCCATAATCTTTATGACAACAACCCATATACACACATCCCTCTCTCTACGTCTCCTCCCACAGTTTCCCAACCCATCATCTTTATGAAAACAAACCATCTACACACATCCCTCTCTTTACGTCTCCAATCCCCCAGTATCCCCAAAAACCATCAATCTTTATGACAAAAACCATCTACACACTCACTCTCTATTACGTCTTCCCTCCCCCAATTTCCACCAACCATCGTCTTTTTGACAACAACCCATCTACACACATCCCTCTCTCTACGTCTCCCTACCACAGTTTCCCCAACCCGTATCTTTATGACAAACAACCCATCTACACACTCCCTCTCTCTACATCTCACCTGCCCCACTTTCCCCAAAACCATCATCTTTATGACAAACAACCATCTACACATCTTCACTCTCTCTACATCTCCCTCCCCCAATTTCCCCAACATCCTCTTTATGACACAACCCATCTACACACAATCCCTCTCTCTACGTCTCCACTCCCCAGTTTCCCCAACCCATCATCTTTATGACAACAACCCATCACACAATTCCCCTCTCTTACGTTCCCCTCCCCCATTTCCCCCAACCCATATCTGTCCCTGACAATCAAATCCAATCTACACACATCCCTCTCTCTACGTCTCCCCTCCCCAGTTCCCAAACCATCATCTGTATGACCAACAACCCATCTAACACATCCCTCTTATACGTCTCACCTCCCCCAGTTTCCAACCCTTCATCTTTATGACAACAAACCATCTTCACACATCCCTCTCTCTACGTTCTTCCCTACCCAGTTTCCCCAACCTTCATCTTTATGACAAAAACCCATCTACACACATCCCTTCTCTTCGTCTCCCCTCCCCCAGTATCCCCAACCATCATTTTTATGACAACAAACCATCTACCACACATCCCTCTCCTCTACGTCTCCCCTCACCCATTTTTCCCCAAACCCCATCATCTTTATGAACAACAACCACATCTAAACAACATCCCTCTATCTATACGTCTACCCTTCCCCCAGTTCCCCAACCCGTCTCCTTTATGACTGTTCAACCATCTACACACATCCCTCTCTCTTCATTCTCCCATGCACCATAATTTCCCCAACCCTTAATCTTTATGACAACAACCATCTACACACATCCCTCTCTCTACATCTCCCCTCCCCCAATTTCCCACAACACATCATCTTCTTTGACAACAACCCTTCTTACATACACATTCCCCTCTCATTATGTCTCCCCCATCCCAGTTCCCCAACCATCATCTTTTATGACAACAACACAATCTACACCACATCCTCTCTATACGTATCCCCTCCCCCAATTTCCAACCTTCATCTTTATGTCAACAACTATTCTACAACATCCCTTCTCTTACGTCTCTCCTCCCCAATTTCCCCAACCCATCTTCTTTATTGACAACAACCATATCCCATCTTTCACACATCCCTCTCTCTACGTCTCCCCTCCCCCAATTTCCACAACCCATCATCTTTATGACATTACCAACCTTCTACACCACATCCCTTCTCTCTAATCTCCCTCCCCAGTTTCCCGCAACAATCATCTTTATGACAAAAATCCCATCTACACTATCCTCTCTCTACGTTCCCCTCCCACCAGGTTTAACCTACCACATCTCTTATGACAACAACCATCTACACACATCCCTTCTCTCTTCGTCTCCACCCCCCAGTTTCCCCACCCATCATCTTTATGACAACAACCCTATTACACACATCCCTCTTCTATTACGTCTCCCTCCCCCAGTTTCCCAAACCATTTCATCTTTATGACAACAAAACCCCATAATCACACTTCCTCTCTCTACGTCTCCCATCCCCCAGTTTCCCAACGCATCTTCGTTATGACAACATAACCCATCATCTATACTCATCCCTCTCTCTACGTCTCCCCTCTCCATTTCCCCAACCATCATCTTTATGACAACAAACACATCTACACACATACCTCTCTCTACGTCTCCCCTCCCCCATTTTCCCAACCCATCATCTTTATGAACAACAAACCCATCTACAACACATCCCTCTTCTCTAGTCTCCCCTCCCAATTTCCCCAACCCATCATCTTTTATGACAACAAACCATTCTACACAACTCCATCTCTCTCTACGTCTCCACTCCCCCAATTTTCCCCAAAGCATCATCTTTTTGACATAAACCATCTACACACATAAACATGTTCTTAGCGAACATATAACATGTATAACATATACACCCTGAACACCTTCGCTCACCATTCAGACATGCATACACATGGACATA
This sequence comes from Conus ventricosus, assembly GCA_018398815.1. Classification (NCBI taxonomy): domain Eukaryota; kingdom Metazoa; phylum Mollusca; class Gastropoda; order Neogastropoda; family Conidae; genus Conus; species Conus ventricosus. The sequence continues at coordinate 82,014,112 of CM031614.1, forward strand.
TGGCACATGTGGACAATATTATGGATTACTTTATAGGAAATGTTTATCACAACCCCCATCTACACACATTAGCCCTCCTTCCGGCCTTTTCCTCCTTATTACACACTACCAAGCGCCCCGATCCAAGCATGAGACTCCGTGTCCGCCGCTTCTTCCCAGTTTCTTGATCCTTGTCTCTGTTTGCCTATTCCTCAATCTGCCCTCTCTTTTTCCTTCTCACCATATTTCCACAAAACCCACACACACGCGCACAAACACACACGCACGCTCGCACGCACGCACGGCAGCACGCACGCAGCACGCACGCACGCACGCAAGCACACACACACACACAAACACACACACACACACACACACACGCAAGATGATTACATAACCTCATCCACAAGAAGAAAACGAACATTTCCTAAGCTCTGCTTTTACTGTTTTATGAACTATCGGATGCATTTGATTCTAATCCCTTCACACCATTCAGCTGTTGGCCCCATGGAGTGTCCTATCAGCTGATCAGACACTTACCTTCTTCGTGGAACGTATTACTGAGAGATCATATAAACGCCGACTCAGCCTCAACCACCTCAACAGTTTCGGGTGTGGGTGATCTAGAGTTCGGCAGTTTATATGTTCTCTGAACAAGTAAGACTTCAATAACCAAAAAAATAACGATTTTTTTACAAACATGCATACTGTTGTCAGGATTTGGTCTGTTTTCACATACTAATTTACAAAACTTTTGAGATTTTAATTTTTTTGTTTAATCTCCGTTTTTCCTGATTATTTTAAATAACATCATTTTTCGCGCAAAAATTCATCAAATGGTGCTATGTCTTTTCATGTGAAATAAAAACTACAGTTTTAATTTGTTCTCTAAAGTCTTTTAAAACTGAGTTATATTTTTGACATAAAATCCCACACCTTATTATCCAGCATGTTTACCTGAAGGATAGTTTTGCCAAAGTGTTCTTTTTTTTTTTTTTACTATGTCTCTTTTCTGCCGAACAGTAATGCTATAATAAATAGTGTCTGAGTTCCCAAACAATTTATAAAAAGTGTTCTAAACACTCACTCAGTTATTGTTGGGGATCAACTAAATATATGTCTTCATCTGTCCATATAAACCTTCTTTTCACTGATTTGCCTTGTTCATTTAAGTGTGGGAAGAAAATCACATTTTGATTGAAAATTATTAGCGTTTAATCTGTTTGATATTTTGGTCGAGGTCAATTTATTGTTTTTCCACAACCAGTTTGTCCACAAATCAATTGAACAATGAGGAGTTTTTGTCATAATAGTTTAACTGCTCCATAGTTTTATAACAGGATTGAATTTAATCCAAGTTTATTATGGTTATCATACTCTCTGTCAAAAACTTGTTCAGTGTAATAAAACCCTTATAAGGCCTTATTGTGTAGTTAATCCAATTTAGTTCTGTAAGATTGTTTCTATTTCGGACTAATAGTGATTTTTGTCACTGGTTGTAATGACCTATTATCCTCACCATTGTGAAGAAAGACGACGGTAAACTTTAAGTTTTCATCGTCTAAGTTATGCCAAGCTAGTAGTATAGAATTCCTTTTAATAGGACGTCACTAACGCCCACAACCCCATCCCTCCCTTATTCTTTAAGAAAGAAATTTCAAATATCATTGATGGACTCAATTCCCACAATAGAGTCAAGATCTCTTGGCCTTGGCACCACACTTCCTGATGGACTCAATTCCCACAATAGAGTCAAAGATCATCTCTGGCCTTGCACACACTTCGAGACTCAATTCCCATGAGTCAGATCACTCTGGCTGCACCAACTTCCAGGACTCATCCACTCTTTCCTTTCACCAGCCTCTCCTCCTCCCTCTCTCTACACTCCCCTCCCCTCCCCTCTCCTCCATCCTCTCTCTACACTCCCCTCCCCTCTCCTCCATCCCTCTCTCTACATCTCCCCTCCCCTCTCCGCCATCCCTCTCTCTACATCTCCCCTCCCCTCTCCTCCATCCCTCTCTCTACATCTCCCCTCCCCTCTCCTCCATCCCTCTCTCTACATCTCCCCTCCCCTCTCCTCCATCCCTCTCTCTACATCTCCCCTCCCCTCTCCTCCATCCCTCTCTCTACATCTCCCCTCCCCTCTCCTCCATCCCTCCCTCTACATCTCCCCTCCCCTCTCCTCCATCCCTCTCTCTACATCTCCCCTCCCCTCTCCTCCATCCCTCTCTCTACATCTCCCCTCCCCTCTCCTCCATCCCTCTCTACTAACATCTCCCCTCCCCCTCCCTCTCTCATCCCTCCCCTCCCCTACATCTCCCCTCCCTCTCCTCCATCCCTCTCTCTACATCTCCCCTCCCCTCTCCTCCATCCCTCTCTCTACATCTCTCCCTCCCCTCTCCTCCATCCCTCTCTCTACATCTCCCCTCCCCTCTCCTCCATCCCTCTCTCTACATCTCTCCTCCCCTCTCCTCCATCCCTCTCTCTACATCTCTCCTCCCCTCTCCTCCATCCCTCTCTCTACATCTCTCCTCCCCTCTCCTCCATCCCTCTCTCTACATCTCCCCTCCCCTCTCCTCCATCCATCTCTCTACATCTCCCTCCCCTCTCCTCCATCCCTCTCTCTACATCTTCCCTCCCCCAGTTTCCCCAACCCATCATCTTTATGACAACAACCCATCTACACACATCCCTCTCTCTCCATCTCCCCTCCCCCAATTTCCCAAACCCATCATCTTTATGACAACAACCCATCTACACACATCCCTCTCTCTACGTCTCCCCTCCCCCAGTTTCCCCAACCCATCATCTTTATGACAACAACCCATCTACACACATCCCTCTCTCTACGTCTCCCCTCCCCCAGTTTCCCCAACCCATCATCTTTATGACAACAACCCATCTACACACATCCCTCTCTCTACGTCTCCCCTCCCCCAGTTTCCCCAACCCATCATCTGTATGACAACAACCCATCTACACACATCCCTCTCTCTACGTCTCCCCTCCCCCAGTTTCCCCAACCCATCATCTTTATGACAACAACCCATCTACACACATCCCTCTCTCTACGTCTCCCCTCCCCCAGTTTCCCCAACCCATCATCTTTATGACAACAACCCATCTACACACATCCCTCTCTCTACGTCTCCCCTCCCCCAGTATCCCCAACCCATCATCTTTATGACAACAACCCATCTACACACATCCCTCTCTCTCTACGTCTCCCCTCCCCCAATTTCCCCAACCCATCATCTTTATGACAACAACCCATCTACACACATCCCTCTCTCTACGTCTCCCCTCCCCCAGTTTCCCCAACCCGTCATCTTTATGACAACAACCCATCTACACACATCCCTCTCTCTACATCTCCCCTGCCCCAATTTCCCCAACCCATCATCTTTATGACAACAACCCATCTACACACATCCCTCTCTCTACATCTCCCCTCCCCCAATTTCCCCAACCCATCATCTTTATGACAACAACCCATCTACACACATCCCTCTCTCTACGTCTCCCCTCCCCCAGTTTCCCCAACCCATCATCTTTATGACAACAACCCATCTACACACATCCCTCTCTCTACGTCTCCCCTCCCCCAATTTCCCCAACCCATCATCTGTATGACAACAACCCATCTACACACATCCCTCTCTCTACGTCTCCCCTCCCCCAGTTTCCCCAACCCATCATCTGTATGACAACAACCCATCTACACACATCCCTCTCTCTACGTCTCCCCTCCCCCAGTTTCCCCAACCCATCATCTTTATGACAACAACCCATCTACACACATCCCTCTCTCTAACGTCTCCCCTCCCCCAGTTTCCCCAACCCATCATCTTTATGACAACAACCCATCTACACACATCCCTCTCTCTACGTCTCCCCTCCCCCAGTATCCCCAACCCATCATTTTTATGACAACAACCCATCTACACACATCCCTCTCTCTCTACGTCTCCCCTCCCCCAATTTCCCCAACCCATCATCTTTATGACAACAACCCATCTACACACATCCCTCTCTCTACGTCTCCCCTCCCCCAGTTTCCCCAACCCGTCATCTTTATGACAACAACCCATCTACACACATCCCTCTCTCTACATCTCCCTGCCCCAATTTCCCCAACCCATCATCTTTATGACAACAACCCATCTACACACATCCCTCTCTCTACATCTCCCCTCCCCCAATTTCCCCAACCCATCATCTTTATGACAACAACCCATCTACACACATCCCTCTCTCTACGTCTCCCCTCCCCCAGTTTCCCCAACCCATCATCTTTATGACAACAACCCATCTACACACATCCCTCTCTCTACGTCTCCCCTCCCCCAATTTCCCCAACCCATCATCTTTATGACAACAACCCATCTACACACATCCCTCTCTCTACGTCTCTCCTCCCCCAATTTCCCCAACCCATCATCTTTATGACAACAACCCATCTACACACATCCCTCTCTCTACGTCTCCCCTCCCCCAATTTCCCCAACCCATCATCTTTATGACAACAACCCATCTACACACATCCCTCTCTCTACATCTCCCCTCCCCCAGTTTCCCCAACCCATCATCTTTATGACAACAACCCATCTACACACATCCCTCTCTCTACGTCTCCCCTCCCCCAGTTTCCCCAACCCATCATCTTTATGACAACAACCCATCTACACACATCCCTCTCTCTACGTCTCCCCTCCCCCAGTTTCCCCAACCCATCATCTTTATGACAACAACCCATCTACACACATCCCTCTCTCTACGTCTCCCCTCCCCCAGTTTCCCCAACCCATCATCTTTATGACAACAACCCATCTACACACATCCCTCTCTCTACGTCTCCCCTCCCCCAGTTTCCCCAACGCATCATCTTTATGACAACAACCCATCTATACACATCCCTCTCTCTACGTCTCCCCTCTCCCAATTTCCCCAACCCATCATCTTTATGACAACAACCCATCTACACACATCCCTCTCTCTACGTCTCCCCTCCCCCAATTTCCCCAACCCATCATCTTTATGACAACAACCCATCTACACACATCCCTCTCTCTACGTCTCCCCTCCCCCAATTTCCCCAACCCATCATCTTTATGACAACAACCCATCTACACACACTCCCTCTCTCTCTACGTCTCCCCTCCCCCAATTTCCCCAACGCATCATCTTTATGACAACAACCCATCTACACACATAACATGTTCATAGCGTAACATATAAAGTATAACATATACACCCTGAACACCATCTTCACCATCCAGACATGCATACACATGGACATATGCACATGTGGACAATCATATGGATCTACTTTATAGGAATGTTTATCCCACCCCCATCTCCACACATAGCCCTCATTCCCGCGCCTTTTTCCTCCCTTATACACACTACCAAGCGCCCCGCTCCAAGCATGAGACTCCGTGTCCGCCGCTCTCTCCCGTTCTTTATCCCTTGTCTCTGTTTGCCTATTCCCTCAATCTGCCTCTCTTTTTCCTTCTCACCATATTTCACAAACACACACACACACGCGCACACACACACACGCACGCACGCACGCACGCACGCACGCACGCACGCACGCACGCACGCACGCACGCACGCACACACACACACACACACACACACACACACACACACACACGCAAGATGAATACATAACTCATCCACAAGAAAACGAACATTTCCTAAGCTCAGCTTTACTGTTATCAGAACTATCGGAAGCATTTGATTCTATCCCTTCACACCATTCAGCTGTTGGCCCTCATGGAGTGTCCTATCAGCTGATCAGACACTTACCTTCTTCGTGGAACGTATTACTGCAGAGAACATATAAACGCCGACTCTAGCTCAACCACCCTCAACTAGTTTCGGGTGGTTGACTCTAGAGTCGGCGTTTATATGTTCTCTGACAAGTAAGACTTCAATAACCAAAAAAATAACGATTTTTTTACAAACATGCATACTGTGTAGGATTGTCTGTTTTCAATACTAATTTACAAAACTTTTGAGATTTTAATTTTTGTTTAATCCTCCGTTTTTCCTGATTATTTTCAATAACATCATTTTCGCGCAAAAATTCATCAAATGCGTCTCTGTCTTTCATGTGAAATAAAACTACAGTCTTTAATTGTTCTCTAAAGTCTTTTAAAACTGAGTTATATTTTTGACATAAAATCCACACACTTATTCCAGCATGTCTTCCACTGAAGGCTAGTTTTGCCAAAGTGTTTCTTTTTTTTTTTTTTACTATGTCTCTTTCTGCCGAACAGTCATCTATAATAAATAGTGTCTGAGTTCCCTCAAACAATTTATAAAAGTGTTCTAAACACTCACTCAGCTTATTGTTGGGATCAACTAAATATATGTCATCATCTGTCCATATAAACCTTCTATCATGATATGCCTTGTTCCATTTAAGTGTTGGACAGAAAATCACAATTTGATTAAAATTATAGCGATAAACTGTTTGTAATAGGTCGAGGACAAATATTGTTTTTCCACAACCAGTTTGTCCACAAATCAATGAACAATGAGGAGTTTTTGTCATAAAGTTTAACTGCTCCATAGTTTTATAACAGGATTTAATTTAATCCAGTTATTATGTTTATCATACTCTCTGTCAAAACTTGTTCAGTGTAATAAAACCCTATAAGGCCTAAATGTGTAAGATTAATCCAATTTAGTTCTGTAAGATTGTTTCTATTTAGACTAATATTGATTTTGTCACTGGTTGTAATGACCTTAATATCCTCACCATTGTAGAAGAATGACGACGGTAACTTTAAGTTTTTCAACGTCTAAGTTTTGCCAGCTAATTAGAATTCCTTTTAAAAGGACGTCACTAACGCCCACAACCCCATCCCTCCCTTATCTTTTAAGACAGAAATTTCAAATATCATTGTGAACGCATCTCCTAATTTCATTTGTGGAATGAACTGTAATTTTGTAGAAGCATCTTTTAAAACCGATTCTCTTCTGTGGAGGATGTACTGTTTATCCCCATACGGCTTTATTTCAATCTCTTTCAGACTATTGTCCTCTGGCATAAGACTTACATGTAAAGGACCTGAGTTGAATGCTTTTCTGAAACTTTTTTTGACGGCCAAAAAATGTAAATGGGCTTATGATTTCAAATTTTATGTCCCATTCTAAATATGGTTCTAAGTGCCATTTGCTGTCAGGTTTTCGAACTATTTTATATTCATACTGGCCAGTATTATTTGCTTCTAGATTGCGTAGTTGTTCTAGTTTAGGAAACTTTTTGTTGTCGCCAACCTCTTTGCGTTTATAATCACCATCTTTAGTGTGCTCAAAACCATACAAAGCGCCTATCTCACCATTCTGTTCAAAGTCCGCAACGTCTGCAAGGTCTTTTAATTCTAAAGTTATACACCTCTCATCTCTCCTCTACGCCCATCATGGGCAAGAGATGATGATGATATACACCTCACAGGCGCTAATGTAACTCCTGATTCTTCTGGCCCCTGCGACATTTTTAGTACAACTTATTATTTTATTTCCAAAACAATGTGCAGGTTATCACATTTCACGACTTTCCCTGTTTTGTCTGCAATTTTTATATTAAATGATCTGACCCTTCCACAAGCTAATCGTTTAAACTGTAAAATTAGGGAATTGTTAATTTCATAATCGCAATATGCAGCTTTCCCAGATGGAAGAGCTCTAAAACAGTTGAGGGCCTTCCATCATATAAGTTTTCATCAGTGCTCAGCTCGTCCAAATGAACATAGAGTAATGAATGTAATGCAAGATCGAGCGGATTTTCCCCCTCATAAGTAGTTTTGTCTGGTGTAACTCTAAATCTATGATTGTCAGCTGCAAAGCCTAACATTTTAGCTAGCTCTTTATCAAAATAGTAACCTACTTCTTCTTCAGGCTTGAATGTTAACATTGTTTTCAGATTCGCATTGTTAAGTTTGAGAGTAATGTTGAAGTTACTCATTGCTTCTTTTAGTGAGCAAAACCCGTAATAACCATCAGGTATGTTAACTGGCTAACTTTGGTCCCTGATTTGTCAACTTTTAGAATCCTATTATTCTTCTTCGATTCACTTATATTAAACCATACAACTTTGTAAAAAATTTCATGGAGTGCAACCCTTCGGGTTCTGCAATCGTTATCAATAGCATGTTCTAAAAACGAAGGACGGTCTTGAGTTGTTATTGTTACAAACATTTTTTAAACAAATTAAAAATGAGCGCATTTAAATATACTGATGCAAAATATTCTGTCGGTCGCACTACAATCTTAAAAATATAACAACTGATACTCCTGACATTTCTGTGACTCAGTCTGACGCCTTTCAAGTAAAGGTTAGTACTCCATTGAAGAGCTATCTTAACCCTCCTATTAAAAAACGACCGCATACCAAAAGTGTGGTTTAGTCATCCGATGCAGTTTTACCAGAACCAGTTAAACTTTGCTGTGTTTTGTGCATCAACTGGGTGTGGAGTGTCGTATGCTGATCATTTAAATCATCCTGATCCTTTGGTGAGGTCGGTGTACAGATTTCATTTTTATTACACCTTTAGACGTATTTTGACTGAACTGCAAGCGCCATTACCGAATGACAAACCGTTTAATCCATTCAGCAACAGAATAGACATGAAGGCTTTTGAAAGGATTTGTAACGAATTCAATATTAAGGTCAAGACAGACTTTAGACAAAAGTTGGATCTTAATCATGGTCTAGGCCACCCTTATTTTTGGGCGTGCACAGAAAGTTAACTATGACTGGAATCCTCCTTACACATCTTTCTCTTCAGGCACAGCTGTTCACCTCGGGTCCATAGAGCAAGAGCATAAAACAGCATGGACAACATTTATATTAGACACTTCTAAGGGCCTAACTAAAGCAGGAATAGAACGGATAAACGACTCTGTTCGTACTTACGTTTGGTGTTTGCTAGGTTCGCAAGCACAAACGAGATCGAGCATAACTGATCCTTCTACTGGCTTTGATGCACAAAAACAATACTTAGCAAATTTAGAGACGCCATTAATTCTACAGTTGATTTACCTTCAAGTATTAAAAGGTACCAAAATGTTTTACAATTTGCAAGATCGAAAGTTGACTTTACTGTTGGCGCCGGTTTATACATGCTGCCTTCTGACCTTAGGCTCCAGATAGGAACAATAATAAACTACAATAATGAAATCCTTGTGGCAGGCAATGAACAGAAGGTTGGAAAAAACGAAATAAATTCTGAGCCAGCAATATTGCAAGCAGTAAACAAACAAGATGACCCCCCAAGAATAAGTCATTCAATCCCCGCGGTCCAAAGCCTAAAGACCGTTGAAGACCACGAAGTCAAAAAAATAATGACCATGAATATGAAAAGACAGCACTTGTTTTTGGATTAACTGGCCTAGGATTACTTGGTCTTTATCTTACTAAAAAATTAACCCAACTATTAAGACAACTAACGCCCATAAGTGCTCGGCCATAAAGCCAACTACTTGCTTGCAGTAGACAAAAGCCAGCTAAACAACACCCCCTAATATACCCGGTAAAGAGTCATAGCTTTACTGGCTAATTTTTTTAATAAACCCGCAAGATGATCAAGCTGTTTTTTTACCCATGATTTATCAGGCGGTGATGGCGGCGATGGGGGTGGAGGCACTAGGCTTTGACCACCGCCGCCTGTAATAGCCATCACCAGTGTACTTATTGCAAATCCTAAGGCCGTTATAACGCTTGCTAATGACTCCTTGCTCTCTAAACAGTGTTCGTATTCGTTCTGCTAGCGTCGTGTCTTCATATAAAATTCTTCGGATAGTTTTCTCTTATTCTGCTCACTTGAGTTCGTAATTGTTCTTGGTTAGTAGACAAGTCTTCTAGTATTGCTGATCTCTCTTTTTTCAAGATCTTTTAGTCTTTGGGTTATTCTTTCTTTAAATATCATGCCCTAAGTTGGCGTCATCAGCCTCAACGAGTTTTTTTCTTTCTCTTTTTATATCCTCATTTATTTCATCCAGTTTTGCTGAATTGTTTGTTAATTCGTCCCTAACGGTTCTCAAAGAATGATCAAGGGCCCGCTATTTCTTGCCCAGGCAATGGGGAATCATTAATTGTTTTTAATGCTGTTTCTTCTGAAAAACTGGTTTCTGCTTCTATTAATTCACCTGCAATTTGACTTAAATCTTGAAGTTCCATGTTTTGTATTTGGTTATCTGTTGGGAGTTCTTGTAGTGTGTTTTGAAGTTTAGCAACCGCATCCCTATTTAATTTGGTTTAGCAATGCCAAGACGATTTTGTACGCTTACACATGAGTCTTCCTCTAATTGTATCCAGGGCTAAAAACTTTAATGGGTTTCGTTCATTTGTAAGCCGAACAAGTTCTCCTTGATCGTTTTTCACTTTCAAATGACCACCCTCTAATTCAAAATCATTAGGGTCTATAAATTGGGGAGGTTCAAGGCCTAAACTTTTGTAAAATGCTCCAGCCCTTCTTCTGTTACTTCACGCTGTATTGAGAGCGTTGAGCGATGCTGTGTCAAAGGAGTCATTTCACTCATGTCGTCTCCAGGATCAGAACATCATAATCTTTAATTCCTGCCATGTTTTAAATAATTAACTTTTTATTTTGTTTTATAAAATTGTCACAAGCATATGGTTCAATTCTTGACCCGCATAGAAGACTGAAAGAGCCCTTTGGCGTGAAGGGAAATAAACGGAATATTACTGTTCCAAATAATCCATCTACTATTGATGCAGATCAAATTCTTACTGTCAAATTTCCAGACCTAGGAGCAGATGAAGTGATTGTGCCAGGCTCTGCGCAACTTACTTTTAAAATAGAACTCGCATCAGCAACAGACCCAAACAGGACAGTTGTCCAGAATCTGGGACGGGCAATCGTTAAGAAAATTTCTATAAAACTTGAGGGGCAAGAAATATTTTCTTTACACAATGCAGACATATTTTTTAACCTATTCTGATCTATGGCTAACCACGAATGAAACGGAAGATCTTGCGTTTCAAGGATCGAAAATGAAGAAGCACTAAAACATAGAATAGGCGCCGCAGATGCAGCCGCTGCAGATGCTAAAGGCAGCAAAAAGTATGTAGCTGTAAATTTTGCGTATGGAAATCGCTTTTCTATTCCCTTAGATTTTGAGTTGTTAAAAGCGCATGCGCCATACTTTCAAGGAGCATTAAAAGACAGATTGTCATATGAACTAACTTTTAATGAATACAAACGTGTTATCAGATCATCAGACACCGAAGCAAAGTACAGCATTTCTGACATCTCGTTAGAGTTTGACGTTGTTAGCAACCCTAATTTAGCAAGGCTGATGAGCAACAATATCAGTCAAAATTAGCAATATATTACGAAAGAGTGATTCATCATACAACATATCCCAGAAGCAGGGCAGACACTATATGGAATTTTAGTTTTAGTGCCGCAGCAAGATCGCTTAAAGGTATTTTATTGCTGTGTGAAGATGAAGAACCATTCAAAAGAGGAAGTGAAAAGTTTATTAATCCTAAAATAACGAAAGTACAATGTTCGATTGAGGGTAGTCCTAACCAAATCTACGCTAGCGGGCTTAGACCTTATCATCATTTTGACGAAATAAGAAAATTGTTTGGGGGTGGGAGGTGTAGAAGTCCAACAGTAGACCTTGTGTCTAAAGATCTACACCTTCACAGCGTTAGACTCGATGATTATTTAACAACAAAATACGGTTTATGGATTGACCTAAGGTCAACAGAGGATAATCAGTTGCATGGAAGTGGGAGAACGGTTAAAGACGGAATAAACATTCAAATTGATAAAGAAAAAGATGTCAATAAACCAGTTAATGTACATTTGTTTTTAATATATGATGCGCAGCTGAATATTCAAGATAACAGATTAAAAAGATATACAATACTAAATTATTTTTATTTTATAAAAAGCATGTCTGTTAAGCATTATCCAAAAGTACCTACAGCGCCGGAGTCGCCAAAAGAAGGGATAGTAGAAACCCCTGACATAAAAACCTTCAGATTAACAAACATTACACAAATGCAGCAAGTACTAGAGCAGGACCTTTCAAAATACAGCAAACCAAACGAAGGTATTCTGCTGCCTTTAATGCTGTTACATATGTTAATACTGGAGCATCGACTATTAGTGCTGTATCAGCGGGAACGAGTGTAGGCCTCTTAGCAACAGGCGTAGGTGCGCCCGCAGCTTTACTCTAGGCGGTTTGTCTTTAGCTCTTGGCCTGTGTTCATTAGCTGTAAGTGCTGCTAGCAAAAAATTAAAAACTAAACTCCAAAAGCACACAGCTATGGTTCAACTAATAACAGCTAAACTTAGTTCGTTCAAACTGACAATAAATAAAGCGCTAGTTGACTCAAACTCACGGATGAAGAATTAGTCGTTTACAGGCCGATTTTGATGACTATAAAAAGACAAAAGTTTGATCTTCAAAAAAAGGCAAGGGCAAGTTTTCTCAACAGCCAGACACCGAACAGATAAAAAAGGAATGTTTAAAAAAAGTAAACGAGACATTAAACTCTGTTCTAAACAGCTCACATTAACAACATCAAAGGGCGTTTATACTTTAGTTTATGAGTCCAAGCACAAAAAGACCGTTGATATTGATTCTGATTAATTATTTTTTTTAAATATTAAATAAAAAAGTTTCAATTAGAAAAGAAACTCAACATGGATAAAATATATGAAGGACCGGACGAATTGTTTGAAGGAATGCTTAAGGGAGAGCGTTTATCAAAAGCTTTAAATGATATTAATCTAGAAGTCATTGATCCAACAAACGTACAGGCAAGTGTTGTTCATGCTATTTCTCAAGTTCCAGGTAAACTAACAATAGACCCGCCAGTTAAAGTAATGTTAGCTGTTTTAATCGACTATATAACAATAAATGAAGAAAATCTAGAAGTCTGGGTCTCAACTAAACAACAGTTATTCTTTCTCATAATGACTTAACACCTAGTTGGGCAGACCAACTGCTTGCACAGTTTGATGTGGCCGCTGAAGAAGCCAAAATGAGAGGCTCTGGTTGGTCAGAGGGCGAAGTCTTAGAGATCAGATTAAAACAGGCTAAGTATGCACCGATTGTAGGCAAGTCTTACATTCCGCTACCTCCAGCATTAGTCGCAAAAAGAGCAGTTTTAAAGATAAAGAATTCAGACAACAAATGTTTTATGTGGTGTGTTCTTGCAAGGCTGCATTACGTCCGCAAAAACGCAGAGAGAGTGGATAACTATCGGCCTTACATCAATGATCTTAACTTTAGTGGAATATCCTTTCCTGTTAGCGTGGACAAAATTAATCAGTTTGAAGAACAAAACAAACCAATAACTGTTAATGTATACACATGGTCTGAGAAAACAAATTTGGTGCCTATTAGAGTGTCTAAAGACAGCCCAACAATAGCGATCCGGCCAAAAGTCATGTGGACTTACTCCTAATGTCTTCACACAACAGGGTTGCCTCAACATTACACATTGATACGCACAATGAGTAGACTAATGTGGCATACTTCAAAGCATGAACATAAACAAGAATTCTGTAGAAAATGTTTAACAAGAATTCCATCCGTTCCAGCCGTGCTTGAACATATAAAACATTGTAAAAGTTCTGTAGACTGTAATACAGAACTAATTAACGCCCCCACCTGGATCTAAAGTTAGTTTTAAGAACTGGAAACGGCTGCAAACAAGTCCATACGTAGTTTACGCAGACTTCGAGTCGCTTATTGTTCCCTATGAAGGGCACCCCACAGAACCTTCCGAAAACTGTCCTAATGACCAACCACCAGATCTGTTCATTTGCCTTCATTGTTGTCAGGTCGGATGGTGCCCATTCAGAGCCCAGAATTATATAGAGGACCAGATGCTGCAGAGTACTTCTTAAAAACGCATGCAGCAAGTGCGTAACGCCTGTTCTAATAATCTAAACTTATCTGAAATCATAATGACGCCCGAAGACCAAGAACAGTATAAATCAGCCACACATTGTTGGATTTGTGGTTTAGGCCTCTCATCAGACGCAGCGAATCCAACAGTAAGAGACCATGATCACATTAGCGGAAAGTTCAGAGGAGCAGCGCACAGTAAAATGCAATCTTCAACTAAAGGTTGAACCAAAGACATGGAAGCTTCCCATCTTCTTTCATAACTTGCGAGGTTACGACTCTCATCTTATATGAAAGCAGTAACCGACGCCTTCAGGATAACATGCATTGCACAGTCATCAGAAAAGTACATGTGTTTCACTTTAAATAACATGTCTTTTTATGACTCTATGCAACACCTGATGGGATCATTAGAGTCACTGGCTATGTCTTAAAGTCCTGCCCAATAACGGAAGAATATTTTGACCCAACTCTTGTTAGAAAGGGCGTTTACCCTTATGAGTACATGAACAGTTGGGAAAGGTTTGATGAAGATACACTTCCGCCTAAAGAAGCGTTCTTTTCTAGTCTTAGAGGAAAGGGCATTAGTGATTCTGATTACCAGCATGCTCAAGAAGCGTGGCAGAAGTTAGAGTGTAAAACAATGGGGGACTATCATGATTCATACTTGATGGCTGACGTTTGTTTGTTGGCGGACATCTTTGAAAATTATAGAAAGACCTGCATGAAACATTATAGCCTGGATCCCGTGCATTACATTTCTGCGCCCGGGATGAGTTGGGACGCTTTCTTAAAGTTTACTGGAGTACAGATTGATTTATTGTCAGATTTACCAATGATTCAGATGATAGAAAACGGATTGCGTGGAGGAATTAGTATGGCGTCGCATCATTACTGTAAAGCAAACAACAAATACCTAGATGATTATGATCCAAGTAAAAGGTCTAACTATCTCATGTATTTAGATGCAAACAATCTGTATGGTTGGGCTATGGCGCAATCACTTCCATTACGTAACTTTAAAATGTACACTGGTGGTATTAAAGACATTCAAAAATTTGTAGAACAACTGCATACTCTTACAGCCAATCGTAAAAGAGGTCTTATTCTAGAAGTTGACTTAGAATATCCTCATGAACTCTATGACCTACATAATGACTACCCATTAGCAGCAGAAAGTCTAAAGATGAATCCAACAGAGCCGCCTAAACTTGTGCCTAAGCTTCGAGACAAAAAAAATTATGTCTGCCATTACAGACTTCTACAATTTTATTTAAGACATGGTTTAAAGTTGAGAGCAGTTCATCGTGTAATTGCTTTTGATCAAGAACAGTTCATGAAACCATACATCATGAAGAACACTGATCTTAGAACTAAATCCACAGATGCTTCAGAAAAAAGACTTTTTCAAGCTGATGAACAACAGCTGTTTTGGAAAGACTATGGAAAATCCGCACAAGCGTAAAGATGTTAGATTGGTCACCAAAGAGAACGAAGCAATTAAGCTGACTTCAAAACCTAATTATCAGGACTTTAGAAGATTTCATGATGGGCTTTTTGGCATAATGATGAAAAAAAAAAGAAAGTCAAATTGGACAAACCTGTATTTATTGGGTTACTGTTTTAGAATTATCAAGCTTTTGATGTTAGAATTTCTTTATGACTACTTTAAGCCCTTGTATCCCGAGTCCAGAGTACTTTACACAGATACAGATAGTTTTGTTATAGATATCCCTACTGAAGACATCTATAAAGACATGGAAATAGAAGTAGCTAAAGGACATGCGGGATGGTATGACACATCTGATTACCCTAAAGATTCGCCTTTGCATTCATCCGTTAATAAGAAGGTTTTAGGAAAGATGAAGGATGAATTATCTGGAGGGTGATTAAGGAGTTTATTGGTTTAAGGTCGAAAATGTACAGTCTTTCGAGCCAGGAGAAAACCATTAAGAAAGCAAAGGGAATATCTCGCAGTGTTGTGCAGTCAAACATATCACATGACAACTACAAAGAAGCATTGTTCAATAAACATACTTTTCATCATGACAACGTAAAACTACGATCTAATCTACATGAGATCAGCACAACAGTTGTAACAAAAAAGTCTCTTGACAGCACCAACACAAAGCGAGTATTTGTTGATCCAGAGTTTTCATATGCAATTGGGCATTGGAGAACGGCATAAAATACTTTCTTCATCCGCGGGTTTATATTTTTCCTCAAGTTTTATTATAAGCTCAGTTATATCATTATCCAATTCAGCTAAATCTTTTTTCATGTTTGCTTGATGTGCTCGAATTTTTTTTTTAATTTCAAGATATTCTTTATCCCATATTTGATAATCAAAATTTGGGATTTTGGGCTGTAGGTAATCTGGATGTTTTAGCATGTGTTGGCGAACCCTCACAAGTGTTTCCTTAATAATAGAATTCGTATCATATGATTCCCGTATCAATTCCAAGGTCTCTTCCTTTATCATTCTTGTTTCGTTCTGTGCTTCCTTCTCCATTTTAGACTCAAATATATTTATGTAAATTAAAAATTAATTAAGCAACTGGAACTGTATCTGGTGGGATTATCTGCAGTTCTTCCTTCACAAAAGATCTTTGAGGGCTGGTTGTTTTGTTGTGTCAGTTTCTCATAAATAATACACGGGCGGATTCATTTTTACAATTCTTTTATTTCATATGGATCAACACTCCAAACTGGATTGGTTGCCCTGATGCGAGTGTCCCCTTCTGCTTCTCCCGGTAAATAAAGGTACCTTACTTTAAACCAAACGTAATAGTTTGCTGGTTGTGCTGGAGTCTTCAGCAACATTTATTGTTTGTTTTTTGATTGCTTGTACTGGTTTTAGCCCTTTAAATTCTTCATTATTCATTGTGCGCAAAACTGAGGGCAGTCTTCTAACCCATTCTGTGTTGCGAGAATTGTCAATAAGCTCTTTGTGATACTGGTAGGAAAAAAGTCTTTCGGATAACTGTTTGTTAAAGTTTTCAACTAAAGCCTGTGATCTGTGAACTCCTGGAGGCGCATGGCGTGCAAAATCGTTTATTTTTGTTTCTCAGCTTTAATGCAAGGTACACTTATAAAATTTGGCACACAACTGCAGTATCTAGGCAGTAGTCTGCCTATTTTTTTTGAGTCAATCTGACAAAAAAGACAGGAGTTATTGGATGGTCTAGTTTTTTCTATACTAACGTTTTTGGGACAGCTACTGGTACAATACCAAGGCTCCAGTTCCTTAGTTATTTATATAAAAGTAGACAAACATGGTCAAAGAACACAATAAAACCCTTTCAGTTTCTGAAAAATCTATTACTAATTTTCATCAGGGGTTGAAAAGTTGTTATTTTTTCTTTCATCATGAACCTTTACACATTCACACTTAGCATTATAACCACCATAGTTAGAGTCTTCTAATATGCCTTATTGTGTTCAGCAGCCATTTTTACATGCACACACCAAGTTTCATGAGAAAATCTGCATTAAAACTGAAGATATAGTGTTCCTCAACAAGCACGTGGCAGTGAAAATCAGCATTTGAGAAATCGGGCAGGAAAGTATATATCAATTATGTGCAAAAATTATTTTTCATATAATGCTGTCCCAATATTTTCCTGCTTACTTTATCCATTTATGTGCCCTATCTAACTGTTTTCCCAGCCTTTCTGTTGGTTTTAGAAGGCACCAGCACCATAAACCTCGCCTTCCCGTCCTCGTCGAGCCTCCCTCTCTCGTCGGTCTGCAGCCTCTATTGTTTTTTGGCGGGCTTTGGCCTTTTCAGAAGTCTTCCTGGTTGCTAACTGCACCCTCTTGGTGTCTGCCTTTTCCACAAAGTCCTCTGTGTGGCAGCCACCAGCAATCTCCAGGTCAGCCAGGACATCTAGAAGAGCACCAGAACCATTATTGAACGTTGAGAACACCCTCTTCATCAGGTTCGACTCCCATCTCCTTGTAAACTTCTCACACATGGTCAGCTGCTGTTGTAAGTGGATGTCAGCTGCTCTGGAAGCTCCTTTGTGCACGGTCTTCTGGTAGTGCTGCTAGGTTTTCAGATTCATGGCAGGCAGCAAGTTCAACACAGCAAGAAGGCGATTGAGCTGTGTGAAACTAATGCCGCTCATACTGGCACCTGACACAAGTCTTCTCTTGATGTCGAAGCCATGATACAGGATTCCGGTCTTGAGTGAAGACATGGTCTCATACATCACCTCCCCACAGGCCTTGCACTTCACTGCCAGGTGAACAGCAGACCCCATCCGGCGAGACGTGTCTTCACATAACTGCACCTAAAAACAAAATAGAAATCAGAATGACTAACTCTGAAATCAAGTATATGTGTGTGTGTGTGTGTGTGTGTGTGTGTGTGTGTGTGTGTGTGTGTGTGTGTGTTGTGTGTGTGCATGCGTGTGTGTGTGCGTGCAAAAAGAAAGGAAGAATAATTAAAAAAAAGTGTAGAAGTAAAATAATTTGTCAAGTGTCAAATGTGGATGTGTGGCCAACACACACACAGAGTGAATTGAAAAACACAAATAAAAGCACACACCCCCTTCCATCCCCCACAACCCCCCTCCCTTCACATACACACTCACACAGCAACAACACACACACAACAACAACCAGACATGCAACAACACATCACACACAAATTCTCCCCCCCCCCCCCCAACAATAACAAATCATACACAGCCCCACCACCTCTATACACAACACACACACACACAACAACATCACACAAACAGCCACACACATGCTTACACACAACAACACCACACACGGTGAACACACCCCCACTCACACACACAGAGCAGGCTTGGCCCACAACCGTCACACACAACTTGCATGGTCGATTCTAAAATTAGATGCTGATCACGATGAGAGAAGATGATAAACAAAAGGAAGAAGATCAGCAAAACAATCTCTCACCTTCTTTTTGCACTTGGACACTTGTAACCATCGAACAGAGCATTCAATGCTTTGATGTCCACGATCACATTCCCCTCCGTAGTCCATTCTTCTTCTGTTCGTGTCTTCTTTTCACTTGGGGGTGAAGAGAGGGGTGGAGGAGACAAAGGCCGTTTTCTCCCCAAACTTTCCAGTTTTGCAAACTTGCTTGTATCAGGTCGCGACGGCCCAGGCTGTGGTTCAGGCTCAGTTTTCTGCAGGTTTTTCCTTTGCAGCAGTCTTTTTACGGCCTTTTCTTTTCCTTTTGCCAAACTGGTGCTTGGTTGACCACTTTCTTGAAGGCATTCTGTTGATCAGCTGTCAAAATCGATGATGGCTGCCAAAATAACGCTGTGTTGCTCAGGTCGGAAAGTGCCGAAGTGCTCTTCGGGCGATCTCGGCAAGCGATCACGCAGGAAGCACGCGCACTGCACGTGGCTATTAGCCAATGGAATTGCTCGTTTCAGATATCGACCTTGACCTCTGTGTAACGTGGTTTGTCATTGGTCAAATTGTGGAATGGGCTACCTCTTATTTTAGCTTCGTGTGTTGCTGCGACCTTTATTTGCATAAGATTCTGACGTCAGAATCTAGGTCAAATCACAAGCTTTACAAAGAGCCATGGCATGCCGGGTCCGTTTCATAAAACTTGCAGTAACTAGGGCTTGAAGCTTGCTAATTTTCGCTTTTGGGTTGTTTTTTTTGACATTTTGTAGACACACCAAGGTTATAAAATGATTTATTTCTCACACAAAACGTAACATTTATGCAAAACAAACATCACAGGTGTGATCTAGAGAGATTATAGGGGCTTTCCCACCAAGAACCCAAAACACATTCTGAAACGATTTTGACACATTTTTTCATGCCATGCGCCCCCTTAAATTCTTTTCCATCATCGACTTGAATCATGCGAGGATAAGTTAGCGGGCCTCGTTGGTATATCAGTTGTATGGCAACAGCAACAGCAGAAGCACTCTTTTGTGTTAATGGTTCCGCATCTTTGTATCTTGAAGCTATGTCAATGACTGTGAGTGCGTACTTAAATCTTTTTCGTCTGATCGTATCATGGGGTAAATATAGAAGGTCCATTTGATGGGTGTCGTTCGGTATTGTATTCACAAAGTGCGGTCTCTGTATTCGTCTAGGTGCAGGTAAATAAATTTGCCAAATCGCTTGTTTTGATAACCATTCCTTTGCTGTTTGTTCACTAACTCCCGCTGCTTGGCTTAGCTTTTTTATTGCCGTGATTCCCTTCCAATATCCTTTTGGCGAATAATAGATTTGTTCATTTTTATTCAGCCAATATTATGTGCAACAAAATACACAACGGTCATACCAAAGACAATAAACACGATTTCTTGCATCTTTTGTTTTTCTGATGGTTGATAAAAGTCCACTGAATTTGGGTGGGGCAATGTCTCGATTGGTTTGCCTGTTACAAGATAATATTCTTTTATTGCCTGGTCAACGTCTTTAAATGTGTAAGCCGCATGTCCCTGTTTTTTCAGTTTGTCGTTAATAAAATCTAACTGCTCAATTCTCTGCTTTTCATAGTTATCTTGTGCAGCTGCTAGTTGCTCCATAGCTTTGTTATGTCTTTTTCTCTCGACGTCATCCCGCAGTTTACTAAATGCGTAATTACTTCCGCTAAAAGCAAGCGCATTAACCACAGCGCCGCCTATCATCATTACGAATGAAGCCATTTTTATAAATGTATTTTTTTAATTTACTATTGATACTGTCAGGAATTATTCCTTGCTTAACTGAAAATCTTCGTAGCAACGAAGCTGTAATAACAGCAATCGCTTTGCTGAATCCTCAAGCCTAGCTTGCCAAGACTGCTGGTTTAATTTTTAACAAGCTTTTACCAAGCATTGTGTATCCTACACTAGCCTTAAAACACAATAAGTTAGACAGTTTTCGGTGCTCATTT
>CM031615.1:10404-12904 GCA_018398815.1 Conus ventricosus
AGTGCCAGCAGTCCAGCTTGACTGGTGCCAGCAGTCTGACCTGACCAATGCCAGCAGTTGTGTCGTGTTGTGAAAGTGACAGTGAAAAGAAAGAAAAAAGAAAAGAAATGACAGTGATTCGTGAATAGTTAAGATCACCTGGCCAGGTAAAGTAGAAATCTATTTATACCGGGTTAGTTAATGATGTTTTAGATAAATGATTTTGTGAAGTTCGGGAAAGAGAGAATGTTTTATTTTGTTTGATTCCATATGCATTGATGTTTCGTTCTATGATCATGTGTAGTAAAGTTATAGACTTTACTAGTGGTTTGATGTGACGAATGCATGATATATGAATGAGATTGTAAGCAAGCTGTGAGTGTGTTTGGGCTGTGCGCTAGTCCTTCCTCCATCGACATCACCCGAGGTTGACAATTTATATATATATATATATATATATATATATATAGAGAGAGAGAGAGAGAGAGAGAGAGAGAGAGAGAGAGAGAGAGACAGACAGACAGACAGACAGACAGACAGACAGACAGACACACATACCCACAGAGAGAGAGAGAGAGAGAGAGAGAGAGAGAGAGAGTGAGAGAGAGAGAGAGAGAGAGAGAGAGAGAGAAAGGCAGAGAGAGACAGAGAGAGACAGAGACAGAGAGAGGGGGCACCAATATTCCCCCACCAAAGTTAAATCCAGCGACTCTATCTTGACCTTATCTTCACCATCCACAAGAGGGCTTTCTTTCACTCTGTCTCTCATTCCGTTTCTTTTTCAAGCGACTGTGTATATTGTTGGCACGAAAAGGTCATTATCATGCAAACTCGCGACAAGCCAATCTCTCCCGGGAATGTCGCGCCATCGCTCGTGCACGCTCGTGCCACCCTCCGCCGTAATTGTTCGGCATTGTTCGCCCTGACAGGGGAGAAAACCGGTGCCAAGCATTTGGATTAAGCTCCCTTTAGTGAGCTCTTTTGGGAGAAAGGCGACGAATTCGGTTCCCGTGGCGCCATCGATGCATGGATTGACGTCATAGATTGTGTCGCTGAGAGAGAGAGAGAGAGAGAGAGAGAGAGGCCTATACGTGCACACGTGAGCTTAAGTGGCTTATGTGTATCGAAAGTATCAAAAGACCACAGCTGTAGTTTATCGATGATTCTCTCTCTCTCTCTCTCTCTCTCTCTCTCTCTCTCTCTCTCTCTCTCTCTCTCTCTCTCTCTCACACACACACACACACACCACACACACACACACACACACACACTTACACATACACACGTACAGGCACAGTCATGCACGCACCCGTACACACACACACACACACACACACACACACACACACCACACACACACACACACACACACACACATCTACGGACTCTCCACTTTACACACTTGCATCGCTTTATTGATGCACACTTACCAACGCACATACGTTTACAGTAAAGAAAAAAAAAGGTGGTCCTGAGAGATTCAAAGTCTTATCTGAGTGGATGTTTGTTTGGTCATTTGTGTCGGCCAGTGGAAGGGCAGTAAGCGGGTGTCCCTTCCAACCTTGGCTTGGTTGCTGATGACTTAACGGGCAAATCAAACCCAATAATTCACAGCTATAGGGCAAATAAAACTGAATTGTCCACTTCTTTACGACAAATGAAACCGAATTATTCACGCGCTTAGGGGGTTAGGGGGGGGGGGGGGGGGGGGGACTGGGCTATTCACATTCTTAAAGCAAAAGAAATTGAACCCCGCACATTTCAGGGCAAATAAAGCCAAACTATTCATATCGTAGGGGAAATAAATGAACTCTTTACACCCTTTGGGCGAATAAACATTTACAAGGCAAACAAAGTCGAACTATTCTCATTCTTAGGGGGGTGGGGTGGGGTGTGAGGACGTAAAGCTCTCATCCTTAGGGCAAATATACTCAAACTATGCAATCTTTTGCGCAAAAAAACAACTGAATTATTCATATCTTTTGACAAATCAAATCGAACTATGCACATCCTTAGGTGCAAAAGCGTAATACCCTCATCTTAGAGCAAATAGACTTGAACTGCGTGCATCTTTTTGCGAATTACAACCGAATTATTCACATCTTGTGGCAAATAAAATCGAACGATGTACATCCTCAGGGCAAATAGAATCGAACTATATACAACCTTAGGGCAAATAAAACTGAACAATTCACATACATTGGGGGGGGGGGGGGGGGGGGGGACACAACTATTTACATCCTACGGGCAGATAAATCCAAAATGTTCACAATCTTTGGGCAAATGAAACTGAACACTTCACAACGTAGGGCAAGTGATTTCGACGTTATCATAGTCTTGGGCAAATATTCACACCTTTTGGGGCAAATATTCACACCTTTGGGGCAAATAAAGCCAAAACCATGGTGATGGTGCCACCCTCAGTTGACATAAATTATTTTGGGGAAAGGGGATGATGAAAAAGAATGAAAACTACAAAAGTGTAAGAAATCTGTATGAAGGGCTGTAAGACTTCGGCCCA